>OX122890.1:58888606-59208606 GCA_944738655.2 Andrena hattorfiana | reverse complement strand
TATCCACATTTGAAAACTATCTTCTACAAATACAATACACCAGTTCCATCTTCCGCACCCGTGGAAAGATTATTTTCTTACGCCACAATGGCAAATTCACCGAAGAAGAATAGGACCTCGGACCAACTCTTCGACAGAAGAGTAGTTTTGAAATGGAATGATCAGTATATGGAGATATGAAAATCATAATTGAAAATGCATAAGTGAGTAACGAATAAATGGAGCTTATGAAAATATATTACATAAATAATGTATAGTATATAACAGATTGAAATTCACACAGACAGGAGGTTAATACGACCAGGCACAAGTATGGGATGGTGGATCTGGACGGGACGACACAGCTGCGGCCGCGGCGGGTGTTGCAAGCGGCCAGGAGGGTGGTGCAATGAGGCAGCAAGGCGGATGCTACAACCGGGCATGAATCGTGTATGTACAGATTGTATAAAAAGTGATAGATACCGCTTTCAGGGGGGAATTACACCTCTGGATTGGTGGACATTTGTAAAAAAAACTTGTCGCAAAATTGTTTATAACATTGAAAATTAATGTTTAACTTTTTTGTTACATCAATGTGTTCTGCTCCATGAGAAGAAAAATTGTTCAAAAGATACCATGTGCCGCAAACGCACCGTTTCGACGCAAGAAATTGTTAAAGCTTACGCAAAAATTAGAGTGTGTAGAGCCACTCACACAAGCAGTAGCATGTAGATGTTCTGCTTTTTCGGGAGCTTCATATACTTTTCCTATTTGCTCCCCTTCCTCTCACTCACACTCGTACCAAAGTTCAGCTGTGTTTTCGTGAATAGATATATTGATCATGATTGATCATGATGCCTTTGTTCTTTTAAAGGCGACAAAAAAAGGATATGAGCGTGAGTGAGAGGAAACGATAACTAATACATTCTAATTTTTGTGTTAAACCTTAACAACTTTTTGTGCCTTAACGATGCATTTGCGACATATGGTTTTTTAAACTTCTTTTCATTTCATTGAACAGAGTGCGTTGACGTGAAAAAAACTTTAACATTAATTTTCAATGCATAGAAATAATTTTGTGGTTAGTTTTTTCTATAAATATCCTCCGATCCAGAGGTGTAGATTCACCCCTAAAAACACTAACCATTACATTTTATACACCATGTACAAGTTATTTATACAAATAAGTACAAATTATTTATAAAAATAAGTACAAATTATTTATACAAAAAAGTACAAATTATTTATACGAATAAGTACAAATTATATTACATACTAAAATTATCATGTAATTTTACGAGCAAATACTGTTTTAAACATTATTGACAAGTAAACTGAATTACTTTATTAATAAAATTATTCACTCATTTTACCAATTCCTTCCCTTATACTTAATTAAATGCATCTATGAGGTACAATTAAGCATTGACTATTTCGTATGTGAGCGTGGTAAATAAGCGATAAGGTAGTACAATTACAATCTAATTTTAATTTTTATGAATGATTAACAATAATGTAAGTCACGCGATAGTTTACTGATCTGAGTTTAGAATTGTATTGACATTTAAACGTAGCAGATATGAAACTTCCGAATTGAGATATTTTGAAATTGTTGATATTTGGAATATTTTCGATTTTAACATGATTCAAATTTTAAACAACGCCAATTTACAAATTTTTGGATAGGGACTTAACTTGGATATGGAATTTTTTACATTCACATATTCTTCATATTTTTATATACCTTACATTTTTCGTTTCAATTGTCGATTTATTTATCGAATTTGTCCTACGAGAAAAATTTGGAATCTTTTATAATTCAGAAAATGTTTCATTTCGAATTTTGTTTCTTCAAATTTTTACATTTCTTATTTTCGAATGCTGCGACTTTCCAAACTTTTATAATACACAAATTGTTTTATTTTAAAAGGTCCCATTTTGTTACATTTTAAATAAAACTCACCCTTTCGGACATTCCTTTCCTTCCTCTTCGAAAACCTGTGTCACTAGGTCACTGTAGAGATTTATGGTAGGGTAGCGCCCAGTGCTCAGCTGATCGCAGGTATTCGCAGGACACCACCCGAAGGTAAGGGTCGCAACGTCAATTGCATCCGAGTTAATGTATGGAATATTCACTTCACTGCATGGCTACTAACACTAATCACTTAATTCATTTTTCATGGAACGCGTTGTTCCTACGATATAAAAACTGGTGGAAAAGCATTTTCACTTGGCTTTCAGAGCTGTGGGTACAGCCGCGCAAATGCTCGTACAGCAGTGGTTGCGTCTCCGTTGTTCTGGGCATAAACTCAAAACATCGCGTAATACTCTTGTGTAGAAAACATTTCTCTGACGCGATTGCTAACTGACTGACAGGATTTTTTCCATGGAGCTTCCTCTATCCCCAAATACATAGTTTCTCTCGTTCCATTATGAGTTAACTCCCACCAGGATAACAGGCCATAGGTAAGAAGAAGCCAGCACATTTTCGAAACACACGTGCTTTACAGAAGTGCAACGAACGAACCATCGAAGCAGCCAAAAATTCATCAGACTGGTCGGTCTGAGCATTTCGCTAGGGTCGCGGTTTATGACCGTATTGTCCTGGGAGTCGGTGGTAGAGAACAGTTTCCTACAGTTTTGTGTAATTTATGGCTTAGCTGTTTCCGCCTCGTAGCAGACGTGAACTCAGGGTATCGGAAAAGGGAAACAGGAATGGTATGCATTTTCTTTTTTATAGCAACTCGAAGATTTTCTGTTTCTCTTCTCTTCGGACCCTTTCGAACCGAAACACGTGGTTTTTGCTGCCTATCTCAATGGGTACATTGGCAGTAAAAGGACTGAACGCGGACTTTTGTAAAAGCGCACGATAGCCCGTTCGTTGCGCTCCTGCAAAGCACGTGTGTTTCGAAAATGTGCTGGCTTCTTTTTACCTAAGGCCTGTTATCGAGGTGGGAGTTAACTCATAATGGAACGAGAGAAACTATGTATTTGGGGATAGAGGAAGCTCCATGGAAAAAATCCTGTCAGTCAGTTAGCAATCGCGTCAGAAAAATGTTTTCTACACAAGAGTATTACGCGATGTTTTGGGTTTATGCCCAGAACAACGGAGACGCAACCACTGCTGTACGAGCATTTGCGCGGCTGTACCCACAGCTCCGAAAGCCAAGTGAAAATTCTTTTCCACCAGTTTTTATATCGTAGGAACAACGCGTTCCATGAAAAATGAATTAAGTGATCAGTGTTAGTAGTCGTGCAGTGAAGTGAATATTCGATACATTAACCCGGACGCAATTGATGTTGCGACCAGTAACTTTAAGTGGTGTCACATACCTGGGACCAGCTGAGCACTGGGCGCATCCGTCGATGACCAGGATCGGTTCAGTGACCTAGTGACACAGGTTTTCAAGTTGCAGGTGAATTTCCGAAAGGGTGAGTTTTAGTTACTTTATTGGTGATTATTATTTTTCAAATTTAACGGAGGCTATGGCTAATTTCCGGCGATATTTCTCCCAATTTCCATACATAATTTTGCTGCGGACTTTTTAAAGTCTTATTCATTATCAGCAACAGTGTTGGCCGTTATTGAATTAAGGATTTTTATCACAATGACGAACTACGATCACTTTCCGGTCATTTCCTGGTACATTACATTTTCGTCTGTATTAACAAAAAAATTTCAAAAAAATTAAAGTCGACTTCAAAAAAATAAAATTGCACTGAAAATTAAAAAATAATTTTTTCCCCTATTTAATCTATGACTCTCATATTTTTTAAGTCGACTCCAGATTAACACAGTGCAAATGATGAGGCGCCGACTTAAAAAATATTAGAGTCGTAGATTAAATAGGGGAAAAAATATTTTTTACTTTTTAGTGCAACATTATTTTTTTGAAGTCGGTTTTAATTTCTTATAATTTTTTATTTTTAACTTTTTAGTTTTATATATATTAACACAACATGCTGAGGAGATATGCGCGTACGTACATAAAATAATAATTATTAGGTGACAATAGTCTTTATTATTAACCAGAAGTGGCAAATCATTGGGCCAATGTTGATGCAGTATTGGATGGGACCACCGGGGACCTCTTTCGAATAAAAAAAAGATCATCAAAATCGGTCCATATGCTGAGGAGTTATGCGGGGACAAGTAACAAATAACAAATGAAAAAGACGTAACATACAAAATCGAATTTTTTATCATCTTTTGGTTGTCATTTAAAGTAAATAATTAATAAAGGTTACCTAAATCGAGAAAAATCATGTCAAACGTAAAAAAGACGAATACAGTTTTTTTTACACCAGAGTCGAAAGCAGAAACGAATTAAAAGAACGCCGACGCGACGGTCGGACTCTCTCGCACGCAGAGCAAACTCACGGCTTACTCAGTGGCCACTCGGAGGCAAAGTTATATCGCGTGATCTGTACCCATGCTGTAAAAATGTTGCATTGCCAGACAGATCCAAAAATGACCAGTTTCTACCATTGTCCTTTCTAGCAGCTACAACATTCTCGAGCTTCATAGTTTTTAAACCGTTCATTTATACATATGTATTACAATCTGGCAACGTCGGATCACAATGTCCAGTTATTCGAAGCCAACGAATAAAAATTACGAATAGAGATATCATGTGATTTTATCCTTTCAGAGTAACTAGTTACGAATAAAAGCGTCGAATAAATTATCTTGCTACATCGAGCTTCGAATAACGTATAAGGGTTAAGAAGGAACTCGTTCTATTGAAATCTCACAGATAAACTTCCGTAGCCAAATCCTGACGGATACAACTGTAAGATACATGATGGCGCTGCCTTCGACTATCTGTAGGGTTCAGGTTAACCGGTGTAGTCGGAATCCCTCTTGTCGGCCCTACGCCGTGAAGATGGGATGTGTTGGTAATGACTTCCACCCGTTTGATAGGAAATGTAGATGTATATATTTTATGTACAGAGAACGTCAGAGTCCCCTAAGGAGATCGTGGGCGTATATAATTCCGACGGTAATCACGATGGAGAATGCGCACATGCGCAGGACGCGTATACCACGCACGTGGATAAACAATACGATGTATTACACGAGAGAACGGACACGTGGTCCTAAGCCAGACTAGAAGCCTCGTGTGTGACTTTTCGTGAGGAAGTCACGAAGTGAAGTGTCGCGACATGCAAACAGCATGGCAACGCACGTCGGCTCGCGCAGTCTCCCCACTTCCAAACAATCCTTGGAGTGGGGGATCAACCGCTCCCCACACACTCCCCCCCGAGTGCAAGTGTGCACATGCACGAACTTAACCTATATAAAAACGGAAGAAAGAATATAATACAAGATATAAATTATATACAATATGTACAGTTTGCATGTGCGATGCAGCGAGGTTGGCAACTTTTGCAGTTTCGTGCGGTTATGAGCCTTGCGCTATTTTTACCTCCCTTCGGGAATACGTTTTCAGGGCAGGTCTCGACGGACTGTCCGATGACACCGAAGGGTCTTTCGAAGAACCTGCCTTGTCAGGCGTCGCTTCAAACGCGTCTTCCAACATGAAGAACGCTGGTTTTAGTAAGTCTGTTGATACGCATCGCGCGGCACCGTTTACAACGATTTCATAGACCGCGTCAGAGATACGTTTTTCTATTTTGAAAGGACCGGAATATGGAGGTTCCAGCGCTTTCTTTGCCATATTGCGAAGAAAGACGTGCTCCCACGTTTTTAATTCTTTGAAAAAGAATGCTCGTTGTTTATAATTGTGCACTACCGGCACCGGCCTAACCATACGCATGTATTCTCGGAATTCCTCGATGAATATCTGCGGATTTGGCGACAAATCGTCGGGAAGAAAGAATTCTCCCGGCAATCGAATTGCAGTTCCGAACAGAAACTCTGCCGGAGACGCACCGGTGTCCGTGCGAACGTGTGAACGCAACCCCATGAGCACTGTGGACAGCGCTCGGGACCAATTCTCCCCAGCATGGCACATAATTGCTGCCTTCAATACTCGGTGCCAACGTTCTATCATACCGTTGGACGCCGGGAGATACGGGGTAGTTCGTATACGTTCAGAACCTATTAATGTCAGCAATGCAGTAAACAATCGTGACTCGAACTGTGATCCTTGATCAGTGGTTATCACCTTGGGTGCACCGTATCGAGAGATCCAGGTATCGAAGAGTGCCCTTGCGACTGTCCGCGCAGAAGTCTCGACGACGGGAGTCACCTCAACCCAGCGCGAAAACCGATCGATCATTGTCAGACAGTATGCGAAACCTTCACTAACCGGTAAAGGACCGATTATGTCTATATGTATTTGGTCAAATCGACCATCCGGTGCAACAAAATGTTCCGGAACACGTTTTACATGTCGTGTGACTTTTGATCGTTGACACTCAATGCATTGCTTGCACCAGAGTGCAATGTCTCTGTGCATGTTTGGCCAGACATACCGCTGTCTGATCGTACGATTTGATATCCTCGCACTGGGATGAGCAGGCTTGTGAAACATCCCAAAAACTGTCTCGCGCAGAGATGCAGGAATGTATGGCCGGATAGCCTCACCTGAGATCTCGCAAAACACCGCGGTATGGGCCGGGCCCCATTGCAATTTAATTAATTTTAATGGAGGGTTTGACATCCTTTGCAACTGACTCATCTCCTCATCTTGAGTTTGTGCCTGTGCCAATTCTTTCAAATTAATCTCCAGAGGAAGTCTGAGAGATTCTATTCGCGACAATGGATCTGCCACAACATTGTTTAGACCCGGAATATGTTCTATTAACGTAGTAAATTGAGCTATAAATGAAAGTTGACGTGTCTGGCGTGGCGATGCCTTATCAGAGGACTGTTTGAAAGCGTAAACGAGAGGTTTGTGGTCAGTTACAATTTTGAAATTTTTGCCTTCAACGTAGTATCTAAAGTGCTTTAGAGCTTCAAAAATCGCGGTTAACTCGCGATCGTACGCGCTGTAGTTTAATTGCGCGGGCGACAGCTTCTGGGAGAAAAACGCCAACGGCTCCCACTCGCCTGAGACACCCTGCTGCTCAAGGGCTGCGCCCATTGCTACGTCCGACGCATCGGTTACGATGCGCGTTTCGGCAACTTGCTGAGGGTGTACCAGAAGGGTAGCCTCAGCAAGCTTTTTCTTGACGTTATCAAATGCCAGTTCTGACTCTGCAGTCCACTCGATTGGTCTCTTATCGTTCTTTTTAGAATCTTTAAGATACGCATTCAGAGGTGCCTGAATTTTGGCAGCATGAGGTATGCTGAGTCTATAGAAGTTAGTCATGCCCAAAAATCGTCTAAGCTCAATTATAGTTTTAGGTTTTGGGAAATTCGAGATAGCCTCCACCTTCTTGGTGGTAGGACGAATACCCTTTGAATTAATTAGATATCCTAAAAACTCGATTTCGGAAACACCGAATACACATTTGCTTAGATTTAATCTAAGATGAGCAGATTTTAATCTTTCAAATACGACTTTTAAATGTTTTGTATGTTCCTCTTCCGAAGAAGATGCAATCAAAATATCGTCTATGTAAACGAAAGCATAGTCCAAGTCCCCAAGCATCCTATCAACGTATCGTTGGAAGGTTTGACTCGCATTTCTCAAGCCGTAAGTCATATATACAAACTCAAAGAGACCTAACGGCGTAATGACTGCCGTCTTTGGCACGTCCTCAGGCGCCATTGGAATCTGGTTATATGCTCTGTGCAAGTCAAGCGAGGAGAAAATTGTCCTGCCCGACAGATGCGTCGCACAATCGTGCAGGTGAGGGGTCGGGTACCGATCCGGCACTGTAATCGCGTTTGTACGCCGATAATCACCAGCGATCTTCCAAGTTCCGTCCGCTTTCATGATCATATGAATCGGGCTGGACCATGGACTGGAAGACGGGCGGCAAATGCCCGCTTCCACCAGCCTTTTGAATTCCGCTTTTGCGGCTTTTAATTTGTCCGGGCTTAAACGCCTCAGTCGTTCGGAAACTGGAGGGCCAGTAGTATTTATATAGTGGTAAACATCACCACCGGTCGGTGGGGCAACACGAGAATTTCCCGTGATTTCGGGGAATTGTAGTAATAAGCCCGAGTACGTCGATGCATGATCGATCGTACTGGTCGATATAAATTCTACCCGTTTAATGCTAGCATGGACTTGTAATCCAGTGAGGGAATCCACGAGAACACGCTTGCGCAGGTCGACCGATAATGCGAAGTGTGACAACAAATCCGCGCCTATAATTGCGTACGGGACGTCTGCGATCGTAAAATTCCACCTCAGTGGACGTCTGAGTCCCAGGTCGAGTGATCTAAATGACTCGCCATACGTGTTAATTCGCGTATCGTTCGCGGCGAATAACTTGAACGAAGTTGGTTCACCGCGAATTTTGTGAACTGCAGGAAGCAGCGAAATATCTGCCCCTGTGTCAACGAGAAACATTTGTCCGGTTGCGCGATCGCGTACATGGAGACGCTTCGAAGTGTTGCGACCTTCCACGTCCGTCTCCGAGACGGAAGGTCGAACTATTTTCCCTGATTCCACGTCGCATACTGCGGGCAATGCGGCTTGCAATGCAGTGGATTATTTGGGTATTTCTCGTGGGAGTAACACAATTTTCCTTTGTTCTTATCGTGATTGGGTTTACCCTTTTGGTTAGACCTAGATTTAGATCGCGAATTACGTGCACTTAACTTATTCTCTACTTTTTGTAATCTTTTCGAAATCTCTTTTAATTGATCTCGAATTTCGGAAAGCGCGGAATTTGACACGTCGGGTTTTTCGACGGTGGCTACGACCGTTTTTTCGGCGCTTTGAGACGTTTCCGCTATTTTATCCGCCATTTCCGCAAGTTTGTTCAAGTCGCTAATGTCACCCGCGGCTAGAATCGCGCGCGTTGTAGCTGGCAAATGCTCGTTAAAAATTGTACGCAGTATTTCGTCGCTGCATTTACCCTTGTTTAAACCGCGGAGCCTGTTTAAAATCAATGAGGGCTTTGCTATTGTGGAGATTTGCCCTTTTAACAATTTCCGTAAATTTTCTTCCGCCGAAGAGGCGTAAGTGCTTACAATACGCTTTTTTATTTGTTGAAAAAGGTCTGCCGGTTGCGGAATTTGCGTTATTAAGTCATTAAGTGACTCAACGATTTCGTCATCAAGCTCAGCGATCACAAAATCCGCCTTTGTGCTATCGACGGTGATGTGGGCGCTTCGTAAAGACGCTTCGACCCGCAAAAACCAAGTTTCGGGATTCGCGCGAAAGAATTTTGGTATTTTTGGGATTCTATAATTGTCGATGTGCGGATCGCTAGAGGCTTGATTATACCCCGAAATGCCCTGATTGTCGTCGTTGGGCGGCATTTTAAAGTAAGTAGTTAAAATTACTATAATACAAAATATTAGATAAAACCGTATAACTATTAAAATTACTACGCAATACTCTAATAGCATGAACTAAAATTATATATACATAAGAGTTGCAATATAGCAGAGACACGATTACAAACGCGAATACGTGTTGTATTATTGACGACAATGTCTTGACTTTTTTCAGGAATGACAACAAGGTTGCCCTTCGCGGACGAGTCCGGACGAACGCGTGATGCTCGCCGGGCACCGCGCTGTTGCCAATAGTTCCGATAGCGATTCTGCGCGCTTGACGGTACGCAATTCCACGAATTCTCGACTGATCCGGCAACGTCGCAGTTTTTTATACTCGCACGCGCGCGAAATTTCGAACGGTACGAATATTATACATTATAAGAGAGACTCATAACCACCACGAAATACAAATAATTATTGCCAACTCGCTCACCGCAATGCTCTCGTTGCCTTCTCAGCGCAATCCGGTGAAAAATAGCTGTCCAGGACTGCGGCCAACACGTGCTGACAGCGGGAACAGGTCCAGGCGCGGGAAACAGGATTCTGCTACCCGGAACTTGGTCGTAGTTCTGCCTGATCACCTCGGTCCTGTAGATACCAAGCGCCCTGATGAAAGCCGAAGAGCTTCTCAGGAAATCGTCTCGAAGCGTAGACTGTGCAACTGGTACATGTGGCACATGCTACATGATATCACCAAGGGTATGCGATTATGGACATCCTCTCGTACTGGGTTGACAGCAATTACGGCAGCACATGCTTGGCCAATTGCTGACGATTTGGTTCTGTTTCAGGAACAGGGCTGGCCGTGTTCTAGACCAGCGTCTCGTGGTACATCCAGCATCCACGTGGTGAAGCGAACGTCGGGGTCACCAGATGTAGGGTTCAGGTTAACCGATGTAGTCGGAATCCCTCTTGTCGGCCCTACGCCGTGAAGATGGGATGTGCTGGTAATGACTTCCACCCGTTTGATAGGAAATGTAGATGTATATATTTTATGTACAGAGAACGTCAGAGTCCCCTAAGGAGATCGTGGGCGTATATAATTCCGACGGTAATCACGGTGGAGAATGCGCACAAGCGCAGGACGCGTATACCACGCACGTGGATAAACAATACGATGTATTACACGAGAGAACGGACACGTGGTCCTAAGCCAGACTAGAAGCCTCGTGTGTGACTTTTCGTGAGGAAGTCACGAAGTGAAGTGTCGCGACATGCAAACAGCATGGCAACGCACGTCGGCTCGCGCAGTCTCCCCACTTCCAAACAATCCTTGGAGTGGGGGATCAACCGCTCCCCACATGTCGAATAATGGTTAAAGATAAGCTGAAACCTCTCGGCTACACTGTTGCGGATAATGCCTCTCGAATAACGTCTCACCGCTATAGGGGCGTCGAATACAGATACGCGTTACATCGAGCATCGAATAAACTATACCGGTCGAATGTATTTTCTGCTATAAAATCTTACAGATAAACTAGGTTGAACATATTCTTCAGAAAAATGAGTACAAATAAAGGATAACCGAAAGTTATCTTTCCTTAAAACTTTTAGATAATTTTTTGCCCATCACTGTTAAGTGATATCTAAAAAGAAGATAGTTCCATTTAAAAAACCGAACTTGACCATCGTATCTGTTAAAATAAAAATTAGCGCAAAAATTGGTCTGCACTAATAATTGTGCCCCTCGAACCATTCAATTGCATATAAACGATTTGTTTGTCTCCATTATGTTAGGAAATATCTAGCTGTTTACTTTCTCCGCAGACACCTGCGGATTAATGAGTAGACGCGCTTTTGTTTACAGCGAATAATCTCTAAATTCGTAAAAACGGCGAAGGTACATTCTTGATTTCCCCCAATACGTCGCGGGTCCCTCTGTTATGATATTCAAGCGCGTGTAACAAATCCCCAAAAATGCATCTGTGTGAAGTTAGCCCCCCATTTTTTGAAAACTTAAATTTTTTTTGTTGTACCAGTTTGTATTAGGTTTGTACCGCGTTGTACCGTTGAGAGTTTTCAAAAATTCGAAACCGTTTTCGACAAAATAAGAAAAATCCAAATATCAGGCTAGCCCCCCATTTTTGGAAATTCTCATTTTTCGAGATTGTACTAAATTGTACTAGTTGTACCGAACATTGTACCGTTGAGAGTTTTAAAAAAATTCGAAACCGTTTTCGAGAAAATCAGAAAATAAGAAATCAAGCTAGCCCCCCCTTTTCGGAAATTATGATTTTTCGCGATTGTACTGCATTGTACTAGTTGTACGGACATTGTACCGTTCCGAGTTTTCAAAAATTCGAAACCGTTTTCGAGAAAATGGGGAAAGAAAAATTTTGGCTAGACCCCATTTTTTGAAAATATCATTTTTCGAAATTGTACTGTATTGTACTAGTTGTACCGATCATTGTACCGTTCGAAGAAACTGTTTAACTCTTTTGGTTTCCAAGAAATATGCAAATTACCAAAGTCGAGGAAAGTCGAGTCGTACTACTGGGAAAACAAAAATTTGCGAAAAATTACAATTTCTCTGCTGTACCAGTTTGTACTAGGTTTGTACCGCGTTGTACCGTTCCTAAAAATTATTTAACACTTTTGGTTTCCGAGAAAAATGGAAAGAACCAAAGTGTCGAGTCGTACTACTTGGAAAAAAATTTGCGACAAATTAAAAACTCGTGGTTGTACCAGTTTGTACCAGGTTTGTACCGCGTTGTACCGTTCCTAAAAATTGTATAACTTTTTTGGTTTCCGAGAAAAATGGAAAGAACCAAAGTGTCGAGTCGTACTACTTGGAAAAAAAATTTGCGAGAAATTAAAAACTCGTGGTTGTACCAGTTTGTACCAGGTTTGTACCGCGTTGTACCGTTCCTAAAAATTGTTGAACTCTTTTGGTTTCCGAGAAAAATGTAAATAACCAAAGTGTCGAGTCGTACTACTGGGAAAAAAAAATTTGCGAAAAATTAAAAACTCGTGGTTGTACCAGTTTGTACCAGGTTTGTACCGCGTTGTACCGTTCCTAAAAATTGTTTAACTCTTTTGGTTTCCGAGAAAAAAGGAAATAACGAAAGTGTCGAGTCGTACTACTTGGAAAAAAAATTTGCGAAAAATTAAAAACTCGTGGTTGTACCAGTTTGTACTAGGTTTATACCGTGTTATACCGTTCCTAAAAATTGTTTAACTCTTTTGGTTTCCGAGAAAAATGGAAAGAACCAAAGTGTCGAGTCGTACTACTGGGAAAAAAAATTTGCGAAAAATTAAAAACTCGTAGTTGTACCAGTTTGTACTAGGTTTGTACCGCGTTGTACCGTGTTTTCAATCTCTATATATAAAAATGAATATATGTTTGTTTGTCCCGTATGTGTTCCTATACCATTCATCCGATTGCGATGAAACTTTGGTGAGTTATGCGCACGCCCGCGAAGGTTTCTGAATTAGTACAACCACTTTATAATAGGTGGCGCGCGAGTCGTTTCAACAAATGAGTCTGTATATGTAAAAATAAATGTTTCTTTGTTTGTGCCTTATGCGTTCTTATACTATGCAGAGATACATACATATAACAAACCCGGGCAACGTCGAGGACTTTAGGCGAGTTGAAAAAAAATACTTCATACTTACTTAGCACTTTATGCAAAGGAATATATAGGGTATTATGTTTTTCGGGATAGGTTCAGATTTAAAATAAAAAATGTACAAACAACTATAAGCATACAGAAAGGAATATTTCTTGGACGTTTCATAGTTGCACAAATATAGGTGAAGGCGAATATTTTATTATTTTATATTAACATTTAAGAAACATAATAATTGCTCTACGTTCTCAGGTAATAATTTTTTCATCAAGCATTATTATATGCTAAATTTGCAACATTTACCGACAACACACACACATAGTCATATTCAAGGCATAACAGTAAATTCATTGACCACGTGGGGCATAAATACACAAGCAAACTGGACTCGAATACCATGTTTTGCTCATTGTTTGCAACTGGCTATTAAGACTGGCTTAAAATATTATGAGCGATATGAAATAATTCGGAAGAAGTGCCGAGCTATAGTTGGAATTTTTACACGTTCAACATTTGCCGTTCCCACCGAAATGAATCACTTTTGGCCGCATAGAAATAAAACCCATGATATTAATTAATAAAAAAAAGTTTTTATTTTTTTTAAAATGACATATAAAAATTTTTTATGCCGCCTTCACCGCGCCTTCCTCCCCGACCCCTACCGCTCCAGCCACCATCGCTCCATCCTCCTTGGCCCCTACCGCTCCAGCCACCATCGCTCCATCCTCCTTGGCCCCTACCGCTCCAGCCACCATCGCTCCATCCTCCTTGGCCCCTACCGCTCCAGCCTCTATCACTCCATCCTCCTTGGCCCCTACCACTCCAGCCTCCATCGCTCCATCCTCCTTGGCCCCTACCGCGTCTTCCTCCCCGGCCACTGCCGCGCCATGCTCCCCGGTGCCCATCCTGTCCTCGGCGTTCATATTTTAATCTCCGTAACTCTCTTTTCATCCGAAACAACATAAAAATTAAATTTTCTTTTTCTACTCATAACGGATCCCAAAAATATTCGGACACAAACGGAATAACATACGGTTAAGTCAGATTCATTAAATGCAATGCTGTATTACTTTATTCATAATATTGCAACTCTTTGTGAGACAAATTGATATAATATACGATGATATTTCGTTTCATTAAAACTTGTGAAATATTGATAGATCTCACATGAAATTTATATATTATCGTATAGCACATTATTCAATTTGTCTCCAACAGAGGTACATTATTACGAGCGAAAGAATATAGTATTTAGTATTGCATATAATTACCTTATTAAATCTTCTCTGCCATTCTCTTCCTCCTTCCTCCCTTGTTTCCACTCTCCCTCCTTCCTCCCTCATTTCCACTCTCCCTCCTTCCTCCCTCGTTTCCACTCTCTCTCCTTCCTCCTTCGTTTCCACTCTCCCTCCTTCCTCCCTCTTTTCCACTCTCCCTCCATCCTTCCGCGCTTCCTCCCTCTTCCTCACAGATTCCTCCGCGGTATTTCCTTTACCCACATTTATTATTGCCTTTTGCATCTGAAAATGAAATAATGAATGTATTATTTTATGACAAATAGTATGATTGTATGAACATACAGGGTGATTCTCTCGCTGACAGTACGTTAGGGTGGAGCGAAAATATTTTTTTTTCACATATAATATTGATATAGGTGTCAAAAGTTGCGCAAGATGGTCCATAATCTGGATTTGAAAGGATTTTTTGCTCGGACTGTATTTTCAGGTTGCGTATTGGCACCTAAGTATAGGGGAGACCGGGGTAAAGTGAACCTCGGGGTAAAATGAGCTTTCTTAATTGATTCTTTAATAATAGAATATATTTACAAATTTTGGGGACGTAATAAATGTGCATAATTATCAGTGTGATATTACACACATTTATTACGTCCCCAAAATTTGTAAATATATTCTATCATTAAAGAATAAATTAAGAAAGCTCATTTTACCTCGAGGTTCACTTTATCCCGGTCTCCCCTACAATTTCTATGAAATTTTCCATTTATTATGAAAATTTTATTTGTTGCCGCTTATAATGGGTATAATGATGATTAGGGTGACCGTACCTAATATCGCCCATGTTCCTGATATCGCCACTCGCTATATCTCGCAAAGTAAGCACTAAAATTTATCGGTAACGCACTGAATTAGTACCTAAACATATGTAGGAAGACATACTGTAATTGCAGCATCATGTGATCAACAATTACAGAAAGGGAAGCATTTTAAAGAATCTTAATAGTGTAAAAATTTATTGGACTGCCACAATTTTACTGTCTAATAATTCTGTGAATGCAAGAATATCTACCAGAAGTATGTAATTAATGATGTACTTAAGGAGGAACACCTTGAAGCCCGGAAAAAGTGCAATTTTTGTGAATTTTATTTTAGATATCCATACTTCGTAGGAAAGTCATTGATATGGGGTTTAAATGTGCATGTATTGGACAGTATTTTAGAATTTTTGTGTGACAAAATATATAGTTTTAATCAAGTTATAGAGATCGCCGTAGAGCGCGGCGCGTCGAACACGATTTGATGGTTTCCCAATTTATTCACGTCCCGTTCATCTGAGAAAAAGGAAAGCATTTTTTTAATCTATATTAATATAGTTACAGTTAAGCGTACAGAAAATTAAAAAAAAATTATTTTTACTATTTTTTCACCCCAAAATATATTGATTTTTTCATTAAACTCACTCGAAATTTTAGAACTTTGCATTTTAAGCTCCGCCATTTCTCCAAAAATTATTGTAATTAAGTTTCCGTAAGCTTAACTGTAACTATATTAACACTTAACGGACGGGCCACGTAAATTTACGTCTTTCCATTATGACTTCCTAGGACGGGCCACGTAAATTTACGTTTTTCCATTGTGACTTCCTACACTGTCCTAAAAAGTGCCCGGAAACCGAGAAAGACAGACCAGATTCGACCCGTCCGTTAAGTGTTAATATATATTAAAAAAATGCTTTCCCTTTTTTTTCTCAGATGAACGGGATGTGAATAAATTGGGAAACCATCTGATCGCGTTCGACGCGTCGCGCTCTACGGCGACCTCTATAACTTGATTAAAACTGTACATTTTGTCACACAAAAATTCTAAAACACTGTCCAATACATGCACATTTAAACCCCATATCAATGACTTTCCCATGGAGTATCGATATCTATAAAATTAACAAACATTGCACTTTTTTCCGAGCTTCAAGGTATTGTTCCCCCTTAAGGAATGAAATCGATTCAAATATTTTTGGTAATGAAAATAGCGTTTTTCTCTAAACAGTATGGGTGTTCTCAATACCGCCTACCGGAGAACAATGGTTTCGATGTAATGTTCGTTACAGGTGCGGTCACGAAATTTGCAAAGCAACCGAAATAAACTTTATTTGTCGAATATGTACATTCGAACGTAAAAAATAAAATATTTTAAAAATCGTATTTCTATATTTTTGTAATAAAAGTGAAATTAAAAATAGAGAAAAAACATTTACTGAATTTAAACAATTAATCAATATTTCTTGAGTAGGCTATATTAGGTACACCTTTTTCAGGACCGGATTTTTGCATATCTTGCGTTTTTTAACTAATAATTAAAAATTTGTAGGTTTCAACGATTCTAACCTATGCTCCATGGAAGATGAATATTTTCTCTTTATTTTAGAACGAAATGCATGCAAAAATATAAATTATTCAATTGACAGCGATTTAACATTTACTAGGCGATATTAGGTAGGTACGGTTACCCTATGCTAAAAATATATTTGCGTACAATATTCGATCTTTCGAATGTCTAATTGCAGAGAAGATAATATTTAAAAAGTATCACGTATTACTTTTAAGCGAATATTCTAATCAAAAATATTTTTGGGTGTTGAAATCCACGGAACTCAGCGGGGCAATCACCCTGTTTAATAGTATAAAATTTTAATACTTACAGGTGTCATATCTTCCATGCCTTTTTCTGACATTTAACTATCACTGACGAATTGCTACCTCTGATGGTTATTCGAAGACTGACTTCCCCACGTCAGGAACAGGGATGCTAAGCGAAATTTTCTGTGGTCACTTATTTTGGGAGGGGGAACACCTACAGGAGTGGTGGTAATGTGTACGTAGTCAGGAAAGTCCCTTCGCGTTGCTGGCGATTCGTGTTGCTGGGAAGTGGGTACCTGCAAACTATTCGTAGTGGAGGGGGAACAGGAACCAACTTCCCGGCAACACTGCTAGTGTAAAATCCGTACGGGGCCTTGACTAATTTATGATCAGGGCCGGCGAAACCCAGTATGCAAGTTATCTGCCGCATAAGGGCGCGAGCCGAAGGGGGCGCTAAAACTATATCGCCCGCTTAATAATAAAGGAATGCAACTCACGCATAAACAAAATGTTAATGTAATTCTTTTTTTTGTACTCCGTAAAGGCAAAACATATTAAATAGAAAAGAGGTGCAAAAAATTTGGAGCCCCCAATCATTTTCTTGCATTGGGGCGCCAACCATCCTCGCACCGGCCCTGTTTATGTTGGGTCTGGCGTCTGTATCCGTCGACGCCGCGCACGCCTTAAGGGGGGATTCTCGCGTAACAGCCCCCGAAATTTATGCATTTTTTTAAAGAAACTATTGTTAATATTGCATTAAACTCTTTTGGGATATAAGGAGGCATCTTCAAACTTGCAGAAAATATTTTTTTTATGTCGATCCTTCTTATAATTTATTAATTATTGTTTAATCTCTTCGACGATGTTGGCGGGATGTGCAATACCTGTCACAGTCATCCGATTGCGAAAAGGAGAAAATTTTCTGAATTAACGCCGTTAAACAATTTACGCTTATATTGGACCTAATATTTTAATTTTACTTTGTATTTATAATACTTTTTTCGTCGATATAAAGAATTTATAATATAAATTTTTCAATTTTTTTTCTTTAAAGTGGACCAAACCCAGTGGAAACTATCTAACTTTAAGAAACATCTATTCTTCTTTACAATCAGATGACTGTGATAAGTGCCACACATCCCGCCAACAGGAGTTACATCATCAAAGGGGTGGATAAGATTCCACAATAATTAATAAATAATGAGGATCAACATGAAAAAAATATTTTTTGCAACTTTAAAGATGCCTCCTTATATACCAAGAGAGTTTAATCTAATATGATCAACAGTTTTTGCAAAAAATTCTTAAATACCAGTTACTTCTGGGGGTGTTAGACGAGAAACTCCCCTTAACGTAAACACCATTAAAATTGATTCCGTCTATTCGATGGAACTTCTAAATGCAACAAGTTTGGCTTTCAACGAAAGTAATTTGAAAATTTTTATTTCCGATTGTTATTGCAGGATTTGTGGTGTGGCGTCACAATATCCACTACATTAGAGTTGATATTAATCAAATACTTGAAATTATTTGCAATGAACGCGCATTCGACCAAAAACATCCAAAAGTAAAAGATTTTTGTATGGCGCTATGTTAATATAGAAGCCCACCACATTCCTGACATCAGTATTCATTAGTGCTTGTATAAATGATATACAGGGTCATCCGTTAAAACTGCAACCTACGCGCGCGCGAACAGACGAAAATGGCAACACCGCCTCACGGACGCATTCCACTACAACCATGCATCGGCTCGGCGTTCGGAGGGTTGTCAGCGACCGCTGGGCAGCGGTGATGCCCGAGCTTTGAAAATTTTAGGATGGTCTCTTTCAAATTAACGTCACAAGGAGCTATTTGAAATTTCCCGATCGGGGTTGAAGAATTTGGGACTTTTTTCGTATAACTTTTGAATTATAAAAGATATCAGAATGCAATTTGCGCCGAAAAATGAGGAAAAATTATTCCCTCTTAATGATGGATAATTCAAAATATTTTACGTTTACTTAATTTTTCTTTTATCAATTTTTTAACCATAATTGTTGTGAAAAGCTTTTGCAAACTGTTTATTTAATACCGTATTTAATGCTCTTTTTAAAAATCATGATGTTGATAAACAATACGCTAGTTGTTTCTGTGTCGTTACTTTCATAAATTGAGAAATTAAATTTTTATTCAATTATGTGTTAGTTCTGCAGACCTCAGAATCTATTGTTCTGGTTTTCTTTTTTATAATTTTATCCTTATATGCAGTGCATGCATAGATCGGACGTAAGGAGTAACTAATGAGACGTGTCTTTGATTGTAGCGGTGTTTGAATCTTTTTTCTAGAATTTTTGTGTTTGAATGTTTAACCTTTTAGCTACTCAACGCCACGCATATACTGGTTTCCGTTAATGTCATTTTTTGGAACGATGCGTGATCATTGTGGCTTTTACACGCAGGTGGCGAAAAATCTCTGCGTACAAGGGTATAGCGCCGCGGTCAATCCTGTCGTAGCTAAAATTTTTTAAATTAAGACGGCTACGAGATCAGTTGACATTGTTTTCAAACCTCATTACAGTAATCCGGGGTGCGAGTGGTAAACCGATCATAAAAGCGGAGCGTGCGGCTCGCTTACCTGGGCCGGGAAATTCTGCACAGCTCCTTGCGGCGTTAATTTGAAAGAGACCATCCTAAAATTTTCGAAGCTCTCGGGCATCACTGCTACCCAGCGGTCGCTGTTAACCCTCCGAACGCTAGGCCGGTGCATGGTTGTAGTGGAATGTGTCCGTGAGGCGGTATTGCCATTTTCGTCTGTTGGCGCGCGCGTAGGTTGCAGTTTTAACGGATGACCCTGTACATTATTCTCTCCGTCTCGGTCTCCTCTTAAAGCTGGCTCTCGAGTCGATCGCGTCCGAGTTTTGCCGAGCCGACCTGAAATCAAATTGCCCGCTCATGGCGGTCATGCTTGTTGCCCGAACCAAGTCTCGAGATCCCGAGCAATACGAAAGCATCAGGATCCCGCCCGATCCCGTCCGAAATTTCCCGGCCCGTCCCGAGTCCGAAACGTCGGCTACTGTACCTCTACGAGCTATAGTAACTAGAGATGCAGATTTCACGTGTACAACGTGTACACGTGTAGTTAATATATCCGTTTTCTAATCCGTGTACTTCTTAACACACGGGTACATGGGTATTAACATACACGAGTACACATGTATCGAAATATACGGTTTCACGTATATTAACATATGCATATTTTATTAGGTGTCATTACTTATGTATAACTATTACTTTGTGATGTCCCATTATTTTTCGCGCGGTCCTAATTAATGTCTTCCCTACTATCTATAAAATAGCAACTTCTAACCCTTTCCCCAACCTCCGGGTTGTTTGGACGATGTACCTTACCGGTCCCCATCTCCAGATGATCAAATTTCAAATCCCCTTCCCCTCTTCGGCCTTCGAGGCGCGAACTCCTTCCACGTTTAAACCTTAGACAAGTCCCTCACTAAAAACTCGCTCATCTCGAGACCATGCCTCACCCCCCCCACCCCTCCTTTTACGACACACGTATTCAAACCTCCACTTTTCAAACCCCAATCAAAACCCTCCAAACCCATCCAACGGGTGGAGTACCCCTTTTCAAAGCCCCGAAAGAGCCGCCGAAATACGCAATAACGACACATCTTTTATGCATGAATCATCAATACGCGCCGATTACATAACACATATTTTAAGCATGAGTCATCGCGCATACCGCAAATTCCCCGCATACCTGACATTCCATCGCTTTGTATAAATACCAGCGCCGCATGGACCACACACAGTCAGTTAGTTCGGGAACATCCGCTATGCCAGACTCTTTCTTCTAAAAGTACAGTGTATAATATAAAACTTTCGCTTCAGTGCAACGTCCCCAATAGGGTTACCAAACCTTCTACATCACTGTAAGCGCTTCTCATTTTATCTTATTGTAAAACACTAACGTTATCGTTTTCTATTATTTTCATTTACTTGTGCTTATCTATACTTATATCATTTGATTTTGCTCACTCTTATTGCTTTATGTTATTTCCTTTTGCTTATGTTATTTGCTTATATTATCTTCTTTGCTTACGCTTATCGCTTTATATCGTTTCATTGCTTATATTACCGCCTAATTATATTATTGCTTAAGCTTATTGCCTTATGTTAACCTGTTTATAACCAATTCTAACACTTCTTATGATTATCTTATCTTATGCGTAATATTATTATCATTGATCATAGTTATATAAATGTCTTGTGCTAATGCTTAATGTCCAACGCATTGTTATAATACGTCTACCGCCATTGCTTCAGTAGTGCATGGCTTATTCGCACGCGTTCCAATAAATAACGCTTTTGTTTTACCCGACGTTTGAATTCTTGTAATATTCCTTCGACTACCTAGAATCATTACGAGCCACAGCAACAGCTGATCTCTCTTAGCGAACACCGGGAGTTCTTATCAGTGTTTACAAGCTTACTTTCGCTTAGGGTCCCGCATATCCATTCCTACACCTATTGAAAGGAACTACGACGCGTGTCTTTTTATTGCAATGCAGTAGTTAAGCCAATTATAGAGTCATAAATGCAAACCACAAGAGTTCTAACGGGTGTCACTCTGGTGAGCGATAACTCCCTAACCTTCCCTGGTCGATTGATGCTGCGAAGCTGGCCTTCGTGCTGAACGCCTAAACTCCTCAGAGCTGCGAAGCTGGCCTTCGTGCCTCAATACCATCCACCCCTCAGAGCTGCGAAGCTGGCCTTCGTGCTCAACCTCCCAATATTCCCCAACTTTGTCACAGCCCTAACTTCCGCCACCCAGGACGTGACCACTGAATCGTTTGTTTTGATGTAAGAAGGCTAAGGTGTTAATATTTTCTGGTAATAAACAGTTTTTTTTTGTTACAATACTTCCAGCACATGAAAAACATCGTTCCAACATCGTCGAGGTTGCTGGAATCGTTAAATATTTTTTGGCAACTACGGAAATCGCCGAGTATTTAATTGTCCTAGCTTTCCACCAGTCAAGCGGATCTAGAAATAAGTTTTCTTCGTTCCATGTTGTCCACTCATAATGGAAGTCTGCCTTTCAATATTTTCTACAGCCGTGTACGCTTGTCGCTTTATAGCTTCCATTGTTTAATATTTTCTAGCATTCGAATATTTTCGACACCTTAGAATCCTCAAACAATAGGCAAAGGTTCCGTCATCTGGTTGACAGGCGGTCTCGTCCGTGGGATAGGTACTACCGGGGCACCGAACAACAGGGTCGTAAACCCGCACCTTCGGCAGGCCCTCGCGAACTCGGCGCGGCCAAGTTAATCCTTGACCTCGTATATTTATTACTATCGCGTGCACGCATCACGGTACTAAGGAGTGTGACAATGAAATGAAATTGATACTATTTGGACAGGGTTACAACTACGGTTTTCACCGTATTACTGTAATCTACATTAACTCGATACCTTATAAAATATGGATGTTAATACCAGGGAGTCGAGACCGATAGAATTTCGGTTACGGTCGCGGTTGGGGTCACCGAGACGTTCGACACGGTATTTACGGTTCTCTCGACCGACCCCGAGAGCGACAATCGGTCTGGAGTTTTCTCTCAACCGATAACCGAGAAAGAATTTTTCTCAGACTTACGGTCAACCGAAAGTCTAGACCGGTCAGAAATACGGTCGCGTTAATTTATGGAGAGGTTGGAGTTAATGTATGGAGAGGCTCGCAAAACGGTCAACCGAGAGTCTCGACCGATTGCAATACGGTTGACGCAAAGTCGGGAGAGATAAAAATGCGGGCAGCTAGAATTCATCACATCATGAGAAATAGGAAGAAAATAGAAATACCCCCGATTAAAATTTGTGAAACAAATTGTTACTATCCCTGTTGTGAATCGCAAATCGTGTCTAAAATTAATTAGTAGGTTATTTTAATTATTTTTTATCACGTTAGTAACCTGGTCTTGCATCTTTTGCAATCCACAGCGAAATACATAGTATAAATAAAACAAATTTATAATAAATAAAATCAATTAATTTAATTTATATATAAATTTTTAAAAATACATTTACGTCTTTTTCTAAATTTATTAAATTTTATAGATAATTTTATAAACATCTACTTTAACTATTTTTATAAATGAAAGATTACTTTCATAGTCGCAATGAGATATTTTTATAAATAATTTTCAGAAATAATTTATATTTTTATTAATAAAATGTTTAGTTATAAATAAACAAAGTTAACGATAGATCAAGGATTAACAATTTGTTTTGGAAACAACAGTCAATTTTCAAAAGGTTGCACGCTGATAACGCCAAAGTTAATATTAATAAAATTATTACCATTTATAATGTATCTATGCATATTGTACGAGAAATGGAATTTTTGGACCAATCGATATAACGAATGTAATTGCAAACATTTATGATGTTTCCAATATTACAAACACAATACTATGTGTTTTTATTTTTCGACTAACATAGCAGAAAGGTCATCCCACTCGATCACTTTTTGACGTCGATGTCAGGAGTTTTGATCAGTCCATGTGAAATTAGAGGGAGCTAATTATTATTTTGATGGTTCCGAATTTGTTTCAGAACCACAGTTGTGATTTGATTACTTTTTGCATATCCCTTTTTGAAACTACGCTATACTTATAAACTTTTATCTTTGGCACTATTTATCGTATTGCATTCATTTTTTTTTAAATTTAGATTATTTTGCCTATTCACATAATATTTTAAGAAATTCATGTTTGTAACGTCAAAAAATGTAGGCAAATTCTTATTTTCCCAATTTTGCCTGCCACATGGTATGTTTTTAAATTCTGCATAAGTATGATCATCTTTCTAGGCTACTGTCTACAAAAAAAGGTTTTTCGTAGGATGGTATGTTCGAAGGCAGCGGTGCGCTCCGTTTCAGGTAAGCGAGCCGCGCGCTGCACTATTCCGGACGGTTTACCATACCACCCGAAACCCCGTATTACTTCAATCAGGTCAGAACATAAAATCGACTGGTCTGGTATCCCCATAATCGTGTCATTTATGCCTGCGGAAGAGTTTCTTTAATTGCGTTTGTTTGAACTTCAATAGGGGTTAAGTATACCCAGAAGTCCCTGTTCCATATAATATTATGGTTCAACGCAAATACAGGGTGTTTTGTCCTCGCCCTAGAGAAAATAAAACCTTGGAATGATCCATGGACAAAATTTCAGGATGCGTCCTTTCGTTGGCGAATGAGGGTCTATGGTATAACAATAAAGTGCAGTTTACGAGTGGCTAAATCGCGACCATAAAGCCCTGAGTAAAATAGCAATTATTGAAAACAATTTGAAATTTTTAACGAAGCTAGGACTACATTTTCCATGTTAAGAATGGTGTGGTAAACTACGAAGAGTTGTTTTTATTTTAGGATTAGGCGTTCTCGACAGCCGAGTTGTTCTTCCCTATGAAAGCTCAAGGGTCGTCGAATGAAAGCGTTTTAAACATCTTACAGAAACGCACCGTGTACTCCCTTAAAAAAGCGAAATTGTTTCCTGAGTTGCAGATAATTTCTAACTTGGACGGGGATTCTTTTCTACGGGTCATTTCACGCTAATTCGATCACTTTTGGATCTTCTTAATGTAGTGTTTCAAATACAACAATGCCTCGGTACATCGGCGCAGGTTGGGACTGACAGTGTCAGAGTAACAAATAACTGCAATAGTCTGCTTTCATAAATCCCGTCACGAGAGAGACAAACAATGAGAGCGAAAGGAACAGCATACATACCTTCCCGGCCTATTCAGCTAGGTTGAACTGAACCGAACCCACCCGAACTGAACCGAGCCGGAGCCCTAACCAGTCGGCGGACCGCTCCATACATGAAGTGGTGACCGATCTACCGACCGGTCCCCGTTCGTCTCAGAACTACGGTCCCCGATTCCCGACCGAAGTGCAATTGGTCAGGAGCTTCGGTTCTCTTTTGCAACCTCTCGCTACTATGGTCAGAAATCTCTCCACTTTCATTACGGTTACTGGTTACTTGACCGATATGTGACCGATCTGAATTTCGGTTTCTGCTTCGGTCTCGACTCCCTGGTTAATACACGTGAAACCGTATATTTCTATACACGTGTAGAGGAGACTGGGGGTGGTTGATACGTTTCTGAGAAAAATGATTGTGTAAACGAAACTAAATAATATTTTACTGATCTTTTTGCATATTTACATTCAGCATTCTATTCTTTAACAAAAACGATAATAATTATTTTAAAATGAAAGAAAGAATATATTAACAAAATGTTATATTAAAATATACAAATTTCCGTCATAATTTGTTTGCTGGAGAATATCTATTACAGATTATGCTAGGTTAAATTACTTAGGGGAGGTATGATACATGTATCAAACCGCTCTCGAATGTATCTCTCATACCTCCCCAAATGTAGAATTTTAAAACAGTAATTTTAACTACACTTAACCTTAAACTGAAAGCCACAAGAGTTGGCACATATGTGTAATATTGAGTGTATTTTCCAGTAAAAATGATAATATTTCATACAAATCAATACACAGTGACAAAAACCTTATATAAATGAAGTACAAGCTTACATTTCTCAACACGAAAATGCACTTACTTTAATAATAATAATTTCAGGTTAATAAATTAACTTCAAACAATTGTAACTGAACGCGATCTACAAAACGTCCTCTATTGCTGAAGTGTACGCTTCTCTTTTGTTTTCATCGTGGGAAATATAAGGATGTATCAAGCCTGCCTATGCATCAATCGTATCCCTTGCAGTAGTCCTGCAAGAGGTAGTAGGGGGGCACGTTTAGCGGCCCGTACCCAGCAGGGTATCGGTTAAGACCCCGCTGATTAAATGTGGAGGAATCACCAATGTTTTCCTGAAGTGGGGTGGTTGTCTTCGCGGACAACCCTTGGTGTGCGTCACCATGTGGAATTTCCCTGACCCGTTACAGGGACAGTTCCAGCTCTTTGTGTTCCGAACTAAAGTAAAAACGGAGACTTCGAAACATGGTACCTCCTGCCACATCTGGCAATAACGATAAAATAATTTAGTCCTAAGCCTTCGCGACATAAAAGGGACGCGATTGACAGGCTGCAGACCCTAACTAGCCACGATGGCCGACAATAAAGACGACGCCGTAACAAATATGATTAAGATTTTGTATATATGTATATTCGGTAAATTAGAATATATAAAATAGAAATATAACGGACTTAAAAAGCTCTATCGCGAAATCAATCGTCCGTCCGGTAAGATTGTTGTCGACCAAATGCCTGGTCTTCAGTTCCTCTTCCCCCGCGATGTCCCGCGCCGGACCCATCGTTTTCATGTGCGTCTCCAACAATGCAAAGTATGGAATCACAGCAATGAACATCGCAACGACGACTTAACGTCAAAAACGAGAACCGTCATGGGAGCAAGCCGAGAGCCAGCGGTCGGTGATAAAACACGCTCCCAATCTGTAAGACATTATGTAATGGAAATAATTAATTGTTGCTTAATAACCTTACAAAATTTTATCGTAAAATTAGAAGGCGTGAAACATTACCTGAAATATGGTACTTATTGCTTTCTGCTTTTAATACCGATTATTTTTTAATCTTGTAAAAAGTCCGCCTGTAACAAATAAACGTAGAAATTTCGATAAGTGTGGTATAAAAGTAAAAGTTTGTTTCAATACTTCGTCGAACATCATGCATACCTGCGACACACCTCTACTAGCCTGGCGCAGGTTGATCGAACCGGACTCGGCATCCTTACTGCAACTAATTTGTAACGTAGATCATCATCTGCATGTTTTCTTCTGTCTTCTGTTGTGTCCGCTCCTGTGAACTTAGAAATGGGTCTGAAAAAATTAACGGGTGAATTAAATTTATTATTTCTTTCGCCACTTTCATGGGAATCTTACGGCGGCGTCGATCCACTCGCGTGATCGTAAGGATCCGCGAGGAACAATGTCATTGCAGACAGTTTTGACCACCGATACAGTCAGTGGTCCTGCGCTGTACAGCGCGATGCGACGCCTAATTGATCGAATGTATTATATCTTTCGCCACTTTCATGGGAATCTTACGGCGGCGTCGATCCACTCGCGTGATCTTAAGAATCCGCGAGGAACAATGTCATTGCAGACAGTTGTGACCATTCACACAGTCAGTGGTCCTGCGCTTATAGCGCGATGCGACGCCGGGCTGATACAATAGTTTTACTATTTTCGGAAAGTCGAAAAATACGGTCGCGTATACGTACACGCTTAATCTAGACGGTATCCTTAACATATTGTTGCGAGCACCCTATGTAGAGGATTCATGGCCCGCTGGTGCTCGCGACGAAGACAAGGGACAGCGAGAAGAAGGCGATCGGATCGATCGCCTGTCAAGCTGTCATTCGAGAGTCAGCCGCCATTACAAGCAGACGTATCGATATTGTATTCCTAACAGATTATATTCGTTACCTGTTCTTATATTATTCCTGTTACCCCTTGTTTAATGTTCTGTTATCGTTGCTGTTCAGTAAACTTATATTATGTCGAACGCAAAACGTAACACTGGTGTCAGAAGTGGGATGCCCACTAGAAGTGGGATGCCCACTTGTGCGTCCGCGGTCTCCGCGAACCCTTCTCCTGCAGCGACGGGTGGTGCCTCTCTACAGGAGATGTTCACCTCTCTTCAATTAAGTATCGCGGACAGATGAGGGAGCTGCGAAGAGATAACGAGGCCCGCTGGCAGAGGGAGGACCGTCGCAGGGAGGAAAAGGAAGCCACCGACAGAAAAACACAGGCGGCTCTCGAGGCCCGGTTGTCAGAAATGGAAAATCGCATCCAGGTCGTAGTCTCCTTATTACAAAATATTCGCGGATCGGTTGACAGCGGCGCGAGTCCTCGGGGTAGAGAGACAGTCGCCAATGTAAATAATAATGTAAATAATGATGTAAACAGTGATGTACATAGTGATGTAAATAGTGGTGTAAATAATGTCCCCTCGGCGCATGTCTCTACCTCCGTCGGTATGCCCGCCGCTGCTCCCTTTTCGGGACCGCACGTACTCAGCTTGGGGTACGCGGTGAAACCGGCAATTTTCGATGGAAAAACGTCGTGGGAGGAGTACAAGGTACAGTTCCAGACTATCGCGCGCGCTAATGGGTGGAATGACGAAAAAAAGGCTACAGCCTTGATCGCTTCCCTCGGGGGGTCGGCGAGGAGCGTCCTCACGACGCTCTCCGCTGCCCAATGCGAGAACTTCGTGGAATTGGTTTCCGTGCTCGAATTCCGCTACGGGGCGAAGAATCTGTCAAATTTGAACTATGTACTCTTCCAGAGCCATAGACAACGGAGAGATGAGAGCATCTCCTCGCTGGCCACCAAAATTGAACGTTTGGCGCAGTCCGCTTTCGCCGATTGCCCGGCAAAGACCCGTGACAAACTTGCCGCGTCTCAGTTTGTAACAGCATTGTCGAGCTCTGTCATGCAGCGGGAACTGCGACTCGGCGGTTTTACATCGTTAAGGGCCGCCGTGACCAGAGCTCTGGAGATGGGGGCCATCGAGACGATGTCTCGCGATCTCGCGACAAAGTCCCGTAATCGCGACGCGGAAAAACGGAGAACTAAATCTTCCCACACTTTTGAGAGTCCGAAGAAGAAAGGGAGGTTCGAGGGGTCGGACGATCGCTCAGGCGACAACACGAAGAAAACTTGCTGGCAATGTGGAGGGGCCGGTCATCTTCGCAAGAACTGCTACCAGTTGAGGGATTGAGGAATACGACAGGGGTTACTGAAGGCGCGACGGAGGGAGTTCGAGAGCGAATACCGTCGCTGCGATTGCTGAGCCGCGACGAAGGGAGTTCGATAGCGAACATCGTCGCGGGATAGCTGAATAGGAAGTCGCGACGGAGGGAGTTCGAGGGCGAATCCCGTCGCGAAGCTGCGACGAAGGGAGTTCGGTAGCGAACATCGTCGCAGGATAGCCGAATTGGAAGCCGCGACGGAGGGAGTTCGAGAGCGAATACCGTCGCGGAGAGAGAGAGAGAGAGTCGAGGATGCTGAGTTCGGGAGTTCCAGCCTGGAGAACGAGTGTGGTTGCTACCACGAAGAGTACCCGAAGCTACAAGCGACTGCGAAGGACCCTACACGGTGGTAAACAAGATCAACGACGTCGTCTACAGGATTCAACGCTCGCCTAGGAAGAAGTGCAAGGTGGTCCACGTACGACGCCTTGCGAAATATGAGGGACAATTGCAAGAGGAATAAAGACTTCCGAGAGAAGGGATGCAACATACAGAGAAGACTCAAGAAAGAAGATTAGTTTAAGCTAATCCGGTGGACGGGGCTGCGGAGGTTGCCTTCGTAGTCCGGCCCCCGCTCTTGAGTCTGTTACAGATACACGATACCCCACGACGAGGGACAAGGTGTCGGGGGACTGCTACCGCGGCTTGGATGCGGTCCCGAATTCCCCGAATGTGCCACAACAGCGTGGCGGTCCGCAGCGGGGTGCGGACATACGTGGAACCACCCCGCTACCCTCCTGGCTGGGATCCTGGCCGCGTCCCCGGTACAGTGTCTACCAAGGGGTCCCTTCCTACGAGGTGGACAGCAAACGGGAAATGGTGTCCCCAATCACCGGACGGACGTGCGACGCAGTCGCACGGATTGGTCGGAGGGGGCATCGCGGAGACGGGACCGCTGACGAGCTGCACCGAGACGGTTCCCTGGAACAGCACCAGATGCCACGAAGAGGAATGGGGCCATCAAGAAGCCACGGATTGGAGTACTGGAGGAGATGAGAAGAAAGAAGAGGAAGACGAGTTGGGAGTCCGGGGAAGATTGATCGGGGAGCGGGCCGGTGACAAGCTCATGAGTTGTGACCCCCTGTTGTCGTGCCCGTCTCGCCTTTTCGTCTCCCTGACTCTGTTCGACTCCACCGTTCCTCGTGAGAAGAAAAGAAAATTAATGCATGAAATGTTTTTCTGAAAGGGACTGTTAGAGTTCCGGGGACGGAAGAGAGGAGGTGCGATGCTTGACTTCCACCGAGGGACTGTTGGAGTTCCGGAGACGTCGTGGGACAATGAGCTGGAGTCCAGAGGAGCTTCGTTGCTTGACTTCCACCGAGGGACTGTTGGAGTTCCGGGGACGTTGTGGGACAAGGAGCCGGAACCTCCAGAAGAGCGTCGTCGCTGGACTTCCGCCGAGGGAACACAAGGAATTAATCGTTGGACGAGCCCGACCAGAAAAAGGATTGGACCTCTTGCCAGTCTCTACCCAAGAAGAAGATGCGCCATCGAAGAAGATGAAGCCCATACAAGAAAGAAGTACACAAGACCGAAGACGCAAGTGGAGGGTAGAGACGCGAAGAGCCATGCACCCACGCCTTGCCCAGGGTTTTTGGGGTGGTTTTCCCCTGGGCGTGAAGGTGAATACCGAGGCGACGGACGGAAGAGGCCACATAGCGTCCTTCCCACTCTTCCGAGCCAGGGTACAGCTGCAATCAACGGAGAATCTGCAGCGGTCGGGAAGACCGCTCCTCGAAGGGGGGGAGCAGTGTTGCGAGCACCCTATGTAGAGGATTCATGGCCCGCTGGTGCTCGCGACGAAGACAAGAGACAGCGAGAAGAAGGCGATCGGATCGATCGCCTGTCAAGCTGTCATTCGAGAGTCAGCCGCCATTACAAGCAGACGTATCGATATTGTATTCCTAACAGATTATATTCGTTACCTGTTCTTATATTATTCCTGTTATCCCTTGTTTAATGTTCTGTTATCGTTGCTGTTCAGTAAACTTATATTATGTCGAACGCAAAGCGTAACAATATATACATAAATGCGGCTTTAAAGCTAGCATCTGCTGTATGTATTTCGGCTTGTTTCTGAAGTCATCGTACTCGAACCAGCGATCTTGCTGGTTTATGAGCGCCGTGTAATGACCAAGGGATGTCATGCTTGCCCCCCCGTAGTGAGGCACAACACCTGCCAACACGTAATTATCGGTCTCTATTTGTAATGTTAAAGGAAATTCATTTAATAATACTCTTCTATTACAATCTTCGTAACTTATCTCAATAAAAATAAATAATCCGTAAGAATATTTTATATGCACATGCTTGTCACAACACCGTTGCTGAAATTTTGTATCATTGGTGATTAAACTTTGTAAGTCCCTCACCCCGCATGTTTGCATCGTGTTGTGATTAATTGGAAATAACACAGACTTTCGATCGGATGTTGATCCGCATATATCACAGCGTGATGTTGTAATCACACTTGGAATATCCATGAAAATTTTTTCGCACAAATACGCAATATTAGATGCAACATCTATAATCTGTATATTATTTACCACTGTTGGTTTAACAAAAAATTCTACAGTTTTTAATAATAATGCTCGCATTTTATAAATGCTGTTACACGGTCCTTTCCGTAAAAATTCTGTTACAAATAGAAAACATTGTTTCTCGCTATTTTCTATATTGTTTCTTACATTATCATTATAACATGAATGAGCTAATATTTGCATTATACTATCAAAACCACATGTATTTTTAACTACTGTTTTTTCGCTGCTCATCGTTAGAATTTTACACAGGTTTCCATTCGCAAGGATTCCAATGCCAAGGGATCTTGCTGTTTTTGCGTTCGGATCCCAATCAGGCCTCGTATCTAAGTATGTTCGATTAACCTTTTTGGGATCGTTTTTGTTGCGCCAATTTTGTTCAAATTGTAAATCCTGATTTGAATCAATTGCGGAGTCCGACTCACAATCAGGTGTATCGGTTGTTATAATAGAATCGTTTCTGGAGACAGTAGTTGTTGGTTCTGTTTTATTGTCGTCTTGCGCCACATATTTTATTTCAATATATTCGTCATTCCCATCAGTGTCAGATGTATGTGTATTTTCTCGAGTTTCGTTGTCGTCTTGCACCACTTCTTTTGTTTCAATATATTCGTCATTCCCATCAGTGTCAGATGTGTGTGCATTTCCTCGAGCTTCTGCCATTGCTAATTTTGCTCTACCAGAAAACGATTTTATGTGAATACTTACAAATTTGTCCACGCGCAGCGGTTTTGGTAAACCATTTAATAAACGATGTTTGATATCGTTCATTTCTGATTCGACGGCACTGGAACTAGCGTGTAATTTGCCAAATTGAAATTCTTCCATCATTAACCCAGTATATAATGGGAAATATGGTAGTAAATTACTAACGTTTCTAGCCATTTGCGGGCTATAATATGGATTTATCTCTGTACCATTTTTTTCATTTTCCCCTTGATTTTTAATATTTAAGCAAAACTCGCGACACCATGAGAATACCAACGTTTCATCGTTAAATTCTTGTGACTCTAATTCGTGGTCTTCAAAATTAGACTCGCACGTGGGATCATCATTTGTTTCGACATCTGCCATTTCCGCGAACTTTTCCTTACCCTTAATGACATTGATCATGTAAATGCAAGCCTCTTCCGATAATGTTTTTTGTCTACATTCGTCTAAACCGCATGTCTGTGCATAACATAAAATTAATAAATGTTTGAAGAAGATTTTAAAGTTTTCAAAAGCTATTTGATTCGTCAGTTGCCCCATAGCCAATATATAAAAGGTTTTGACTTGCGGATGAAGAGATTTTATAGGCTTCCAACGTGATACAAAATGCATGTAATAGCAAATGTCGAGTCTTACTAATGAACGTGGCAAAGTCAGAAGTGACTCGTTTGTTAAACATAAAAAACATTTGGATAGATAATCTTTTAGATTTTTACATTGTGCAAAAACTCTCGTTATAGCACCTAAAAGCGCTTTATCGAAATCACAAGTTACCTCTTGTGGTAGTGGAAACTTAGTTATGTGACTGGAACCCAGACGAATTATTTCGTACAGCCAATTTTGTATTGTGTTCGTATTCTGCGTAGAACTTAGCATTTGGAACACTGGCATTTTGGATGTAGGTGTCTCGGCAACAATTTGATATAAATAAATGTGTGGGCACAAATTTCCATCAGGTGTACGCAGTTTTTTAACAAGCGATCCAGTGGCATCAATAAATATTCTTCGATAATATTGAATATAAACGGCTGTTTGTTCCACTCTCCAGTAATGGACGAAAAACGGATCTAAACCTATAGAGTGAATAGAACCCGGATGATACTTATATTTCATTTGTGAAATGCTGTTTACTGCATCGGTTGAAGTAATTTCTAAATTCTTGTTTAATAATTGCTCTTTAGCTTTTCGCAACACGCATGGTTTCGGTAAATGTGGAGGCTCGGGATCACCAATCTCCATCAGATTATCTGCTTCTGTTCTTCGCCACATGCTAGGCAAAGTTTTATTATCGACCATCGTTTTTGCAATTGCAATTCTGCGACTGCCTTTTAACTGTCTTCTTTTGTTATGTTTAATGGTCGATACGAAACCTTCCACTTCGCATTCAAAAACTACTTCCGATTGGGGCAATGGTTTATTTACAACACATCCTGCAAATTTAGCCTGGCATTCGGAACAAGATCCTGATATTTTCAAATACAAACCCTGCTCTGAAACTTTACATCTTTTGAATGCGACGAGACATGGAAGTTTTACTTCTTTATATATAGCTGCAAACAGTACGTCAGACCAAACTTTTCTTTGAAGCGTAGAATACGTTCGATTTTGACCTTCATTGTTTGCATATTCCACGTTTTCCGGTTTTATTTTTATGCACTCTTTATGTGACAGGATCACATTAAACCGAATTACGTTATCAGAAATGCTCTCCGTCGAAACATCTAAATCAATAAAAGACAAATCTTCTTGAATATTGTGGAAATCTAATACTTTTTTCCAAATATCGTATCGATTCTGCTTGCACATGACATAAATATACTTCGGTTTCAGTATCTGATTCATACGATTCGAAATATCTTTATAAACTGCGTCACTTGGAACAACAGGCAAGCCACGACTATCAGCCAGATGCTTATAATCTTCTGAGAGAATTATATTCAAAAGATGATCTACAGTATTCATTTTGAAGATCTGTATAATATTCTCAATAAAGGAAACCCTGAATGAAAAAAGGTTGGTCCAACTTTCTTAATCTTCAAGTGACTTCGTACTTACCAAATAGAAGGACAATGAAATGTGCTCTAGATGTAAACTAGAGCAAGCCCAATCAATAACACAAGTAACACACATATAACGAACGTAACTAACGAAACACCAGCTAAAACGAGCAAAACGAAACACAAACTAAACAGTAAGTTTAAAATGCATAAGAAATGCTTAAAACGTCTCACTGTGCAGTTGCTGCTCGAATGGTTCTGTTTCAACTGAATGCAAAGAGAAAGTCGAAGGCTTTTCTGCACCATAACATAAACACGTGAAGTGTCTATCGTCTAAGCAGTTCCTTCGTAGGAACTCCATAGCTCCTTACAGAGTCGCTCCTAGAGTTTGCGGGACCCGGGGCAAAAGTCGATCTTATTTAAAACATCTAATTGACTGTGTCCACACGCAGTATCTAATTAAACTTATATTTATATAAGTAGATAAAATTGTATACTTACCATAATCAGAAAACCTACCATGAAAATAAATAAATAAATAAATAACACACATAAGCACAATAGTTGCATTTTGTTGCATGCATGACTGTACCATGTAGCTATGGATGCTTCGGGTATTTATTAGTTTCTAAGATATTAATAAAAAATTATTGTTAATTCTTTTTAGAATTTTGTTTGAATTACATACACGTAGCTGCGAACCCCCCTAACGAGGGGCCCTCCCGCCCTCTAAACCTAATATATCGATATTTCAGGCACGATGAACGCAGGTGTATCTGATTCCGAATAAATACCAAAATATTTTATGAATATGTCGAAATCTAAAGGAGTCCGGCGGTAACATCTATAGAGAAAAGTTATTTAAAATGTTGATCTTAACATATTTCAAGGTCATTAAAGTCGGTGGGTGAGGACCCTATTCCCAATAATTAACCTACATTTTTACGACATTTCGCAATTCTGCCGCTGATTTCTATCGAGCATTTCCTATATAGTTTTAAAAATATATGCGAAAAATTGATACCTGGACACCTATACTTAATTCATTTAATTTGTACAAAATGAAATCCCCAAGCGCAAGGCCCGGGGCAAGGGCCCCGCTTGCTCAGTGCTAAGGGCGGCTCTGCCTCCTTACGAATTTGGGACAATGTGTGCGAACGTGATACGTAAAAGCGCGACGCGACGTACAGGGTAGAGCTGTATTTATTCGATCATTCGAATTTTCGAATAATTCAAATTAGAATATTTGAATAATCAGGAGTATTTGAATATTCGAATATTCGGAGCGATCGTATTACGGATTGTACCGAATAGGAATCTGAACATGCAATGTTCTTACTTTATCGTGAAATTCTTTTCATATTGACCTTTACAATTGTTGGATATTATTCCAAAAGGGACCGGTGGCCGATCGAGTTGAGCTTTTGGGGGGAGGGGTGGGGAGGGGGTGTGTACCCTAAATCTAAAATTGTAGCGTCGTGTATGTATTAGTTTCCGAAATATTAATAAAAAATTGTTCATTTTTTTGGAAATTTTTTTTGGACGTTGTTGCAGGCCTCCCTACCTGGGAGCCCTTCCGTCCCCCATTTTCCACTTTTGAAATTTTGTAACCACAGTCTCATTTTTAGCATCGCCAAACTCACATCGGTCCGCTACGATGCTTTACGCGCCCGCTCGCGGGCGCGCGCTCCCCCGCACCATCTAGCCCCAACCAATACTAATACCCGGAACAAGTTGGAAAGTGGAATGCGTTGTGTCGGTATAAAGTCAACAGAAATATTGTTAAAAGCGGGGACCATGGTAAAGTGATTAAAAAAAATCGGTAAGGTGTACCCTTTTATGCACAATTACCTCTGTATCTTTTGAACGCATTAATTGCCGAAGCTAAAATTTTATATTTTGGGTCTGTCCACACCCCTCGTAATACCCACCAAGTTTCATTTCGATCGGCCACCGGTTGGGGCTAGACCAGTGCGGGGAGCGCGCAAAGCACGGCAGCGAACCGATGTGAGTCCGGCGATGCCAAAAACGAGACTGTGATTAAAAAATTTCAAAAATAAAAAATAGGGGGACGGAAGGGCTCCCGGATAGGGAGGCCTGCACCAACGTCTTAAAAAAATTTCCATTAAAAATTAACAATTTTTTATTAATATTTCGGAAACTAATAAATACCCGAAGCCACAATTTTAGATTTAGGGTTCACATCCCCTCCCCACGCCTCCTCCCAAACTTCATCTCGATCGGCCACCGGTCCCTTTCGGAAGTACAGTCCAATTTTTTGTTTTTCAAATTAATAAATTTGGAATCTTTGGATCTATGAATTTTGCAACCAAAGGTATGAATTCTATTTAAATTTAGGAACCTAAATAGTGTATTTAAATGTTTAATCATAATGCTCATTAATAGCAATAGTAGTAATTTTATTCTGTAGACTGTTTAATCCAGTATGCCGCCTCCTTGGGCCTGTGAGATAGTGCAGACACCTTTTCGTCGTAGGACTGTTAAGTGCGTGACGAGTTCGACCCGCGCGCCCGGGTCACGTATTGTAAACAAGCGAGGCTCTGCTGGTCCTGCGAGCCTGCGGAAAGGCTCAGTTCGTCATTCGTCTTCAGATTGTAACCACTCCACATCTAGTTTTAATAAACGTCCACGGTTATTGTTATTTCTTTGAGTTTTATTGAGACCACCTCCTACAATTCTTTGCATATTTTCGAAGCATTCATCGGGAAACATTTGCCTGCCAGATGTTGAATAGGGAGCAATCGACATTGTCCCGTTTTTTCAGGAATTTCGATTTTCTTCACTTCGAATTAATCCGTATATTGCTCTGTCGGCGGGTGGTCATTTGGTAACCAGCCGTAGGTACCTGTATGTACCGTTGTCCACCGCCGACTCTCGGGGCAATTCCGTTATAAACCGCGACCCTGGTGAGATGCTCTGTCCGATCATTCCGGCTAGTTTTTGCGACCAACTGGTTGTACATTTCCTCCACCTCGTCAAGACGGCAAAGGTACCCCCTTCCACCGCCGAATTAACAGAGGGGAGGTCCCTCCTCTTCTTCAAAAGTGCAAACAACTGGAATTTGTCACCTCCCAAAATTTAGCGAGGGCTCTTACTAAAGTCATCGTTCAGCTTATGTTTCGGCTCATATCTAAATAAATTAATAATTCATACCAGAGGCAGTAAATATTTTATCAACTCATTCACAGAAGCCTCTAATAAAAAGACTAATGATTATACTACCTTTGTACAGTCAATATACTGCAGCCATTTAAAAAATAATTCTTTGGGCAGAGCAGACCTTAAATTATAAACAAAAGGACATGTTTTTGATAAACAGGTGAATATTAAATTTGACGAGTTTCTTTAATTTCTTTATTAAATAAGAATAAATTTAATAAATTAACTACTAATTTTATCATTATATCTGTATACAGTTTATTTATATACTATTTATGTTTTAAGTAAACAACAGCACTCTTTCTCGTCAAACGTTCGTGACGCAGACATCATTCGAAAACACAGTCGTCTTCGTTAATTGTCAACGCATTATTCTCGTTAATATCACCATACGGACAACAACGTTTTTTCCTCGTCTGGTCGTCAGTCCGGCCAATGAGTTCTTTTTCGTCATGATATTTTCAATCAGTCACTTAAAATTAAGTTGCCGAGTCACTTACATCGCACACCACGAGAGTTAATCGGGCCTTACAACCCTGAGAGAAGGGAGAGACAATTGCACGCGTGTGGGTACGTTACAGAAACAAAGAATATAATTACTACTATTACTATTAATGAGTAAGATGGGGTATATAAAGCGAATAATACTGTACAAATTTAGAGAAATAACGTTATAGTAACGAGGGAGAAATAAAAATATTATAGTTCCATAAAATCGTTTATGGGGTTTTAGCTTCCTACAAAAAAGTCTGCTTATACTGTTTGTCACCCACTTATTATGGGATACAGGTGGGCAAAGAGGAGAGGGCCCTTGGCCGACTCCGTCGGTATTGTCCACTAATTATTATAAAAATAATAATACTAATAACTATACGTTGTTTTCGTTTCAAAATGTATAAATTTACCAAAGATTAATAAAGTTACAAATTTATCATTTGAAAAACAAATAATTGTAAAGGCCAATATGAAAACAATTTCACGATAAACTGTGAACAAATATTTCATGTACAGATTCATATTCGATACAATTAGAAATTCGATAGATCCGAATATTCGAATATTCGAATGTTCGAATATTGGAAGAAATTATTGGAATTCTGTGGTATTCGAATACTTAGTTTATTCGAATATTCATTACAGCCCTAGTGCAAGGCAGCATTTACCATAAGGCGCAGTAGGCGCAAGCCGGGGCCTCACTCTCTATGGGTCTATATTTTAACCTTCACTCTGTGTACTAATATTTTAACGTTAACCGTGTACAGGGGTGTAATTACAAGGTAGCCGCGTAAGCTGTATTAATTTTTAAGAACACAAGTATAAAAAGAATAATAACATTTAATTTAAAACACAAAAGCTAAAAGTTAAATACAAAAATTAAGAGTTAAACCATTTCTTCGAACGGTACAACGCGGTACAAACCTAGTACAAACTGGTATAACCACGAGTTTTTAATTTTTCGCAAATTTGTTTTTCCCACTAGTACGACTCGACACTTTGGTTATTTCCATTTTTCTCGGAAACCAAAAGAGTTAAACAAGTTTTAGGAACGGTACAACACGGTATAAGCCTAGTACAAACTGGTACAACCACGAGTTTTTAATTTTTCGCAAATTTTTTTTCCCACTAGTACGACTCGACACTTCGGTTATTTCCATTTTTCTCGGAAACCAAAAGAGTTAAACAATTTTTAGGAACGGTACAACGCGGTACAAACCTAGTACAAACTGGTACAACCACGAGTTTTTAATTTTTCGCAAATTTTTTTTCCCACTAGTACGACTCGACACTTCGGTTATTTCCATTTTTCTCGGAAACCAAAAGAGTTAAACAATTTTTAGGAACGGTACAACGCGGTACAAACCTAGTACAAACTGGTACAACCACGAGTTTTTAATTTTTCGCAAATTTGTTTTTCCCACTAGTACGACTCGACATTTTGGTTATTTCCATTTTTCTCGGAAACCAAAAGAGTTAAACAATTTTTAGGAACGGTACAACGCGGTACAAACCTAGTACAAACTGGTACAACCACGAGTTTTTAATTTTTCGCAAATTTTTTTTCCCAGTAGTACGACTCGACACTTTGGATATTTCCATTTTTCTCGGAAACCAAAAAAGTTAAACAATTTTTAGGAACGGTACAACGCGGTACAAACCTAGTACAAACTGGTGCAACCACGAGTTTTTAATTTTTCGCAAATTTTTTTTCCCAGTAGTACGACTCGACACCTTGGTTATTTCCATTTTTCTCGGAAACCAAAAGAGATAAACAATTTTTAGGAACGGTACAACACGGTATAAGCCTAGTACAAACTGGTACAACCACGAGTTTTTAATTTTTCGCAAATTTTTTTTCCCAGTAGTACGACTCGACACTTTGGTTATATCCATTTTTCTCGGAAACCAAAAGAGTTAAACAATTTTTAGGAACGGTACAACGCGGTACAAACCTAGTACAAACTGGTACAACCACGAGTTTTTAATTTTTCGCAAATTTTTTTTCCCAGTAGTACGACTCTTCATTTTGGTTATCTCCATTTTTCTCGGAAACCAAAAGAGTTAAACAATTTTTAGGAACGGTACAACGCGGTACAAACCTAGTACAAACTGGTACAACCACGAGTTTTTAATTTTTCGCAAATTTTTTTTCCCACTAGTACGACTCGACACTTTGGTTAATTCCATTTTTCTCGGAAACCAAAAGAGTTAAACAATTTTTAGGAACGGTACAACGCGGTACAAACCTAGTAGAAACTGGAACCACCACGAGTTTTTAATTTTTCGCAAATTTTTTTCCCAGTAGTACGACTCGACACCTTGGTTATTTCCATTTTTCTCGGAAACCAAAAGAGATAAACAATTTTTAGGAACGGTACAACGCGGTACAAACCTAGTACAAACTGGTACAACCACGAGTTTTTAATTTTTCGCAAATTTTTTTTCCCACTAGTACGACTCGACACTTTGGTTAATTCCATTTTTCTCGGAAACCAAAAGAGTTAAACAATTTTTAGGAACGGTACAATGCGGTACAAACCTGGTACAAACTGGTACAACCACGAGTTTTTAATTTTTCGCAAATTTTTTTTCCCAGTAGTACGACTCGACACTTTGGTTATTTCCATTTTTCTCGGAAACCAAAAGAGTTAGACAATTTTTAGGAACGGTACAACACGGTATAAGCCTAGTACAAACTGGTACAACCACGAGTTTTTAATTTTTCGCAAATTTTTTTCCCACTAGTACGACTCGACACTTTGGTTAATTCCATTTTTCTCGGAAACCAAAAGAGTTAAACAATTTTTAGGAACGGTACAACGCGGTACAAACCTAGTAGAAACTGGAACCACCACGAGTTTTTAATTTTTCGCAAATTTTTTTTCCCAGCAGTACGACTCGACACCTTGGTTATTTCCATTTTTCTCGGAAACCAAAAGAGTTAGACAATTTTTAGGAACGGTACAACACGGTACAAACCTAGTACAAACTTGTACAACCACGAGTTTTTAATTTTTCGCAAATTTTTTTTCCCACTAGTACGACTCGACACTTTGGATATTTCCATTTTTCTCGGAAACCAAAAAAGTTAAACAATTTTTAGGAACGGTACACCGCGGTACAAACCTAGTACAAACTGGTGCAACCACGAGTTTTTAATTTTTCGCAAATTTTTTTTCCCAGTAGTACGACTCGACACCTTGGTTATTTCCATTTTTCTCGGAAACCAAAAGAGTTAAACAATTTTTAGGAACGGTACAACACGGTATAAGCCTAGTACAAACTGGTACAACCACGAGTTTTTAATTTTTCGCAAATTTTTTTTCCCAGTAGTACGACTCGACACTTTGGTTATATCCATTTTTCTCGGAAACCAAAAGAGTTAAACAATTTTTAGGAACGGTACAACGCGGTACAAACCTAGTACAAACTGGTACAACCACGAGGTTTTAATTTTTCGCAAATTTTTTTTCCCAGTAGCACGACTCGGCACTTTGGTTATTTCCATTTTTCTCGGAAACCAAAAGAGTTAAACAATTTTTAGGAACGGTACAACGCGGTACAAATCTAGTACAAACTGGTACAACCACGAGTTTTTAATTTTTCGCAAATTTTTTTTCCCAGTAGTACGACTCGACACTTTGGTTAATTCCATTTTTCTCGGAAACCAAAAGAGTTAAACAATTTTTAGGAACGGTACAACACGGTATAAACCTAGCACAAACTGGTACAACCACGAGTTTTTAATTTTTCGCAAATTTTTTTTCCCAGTAGTACGACTCGACACTTTGGTTAATTCCATTTTTCTCGGAAACCAAAAGAGTTAAACAATTTTTAGGAACGGTACAACGCGGTACAAACCGGGTACAAACTGGTACAACCACGAGTTTTTAATTTTTCGCAAATTTTTTTTCCCAGTAGTACGACTCGACACTTTGGTTATTTCCATTTTTCTCGGAAACCAAAAGAGTTAAACAATTTTTAGGAACGGTACAACGCGGTACAAACCTAGTACAAACTGGTACAACCACGAGTTTTTAATTTTTCGCAAATTTTTTTTCCCAGTAGTACGACTCGACACTTTGGTTAATTCCATTTTTCTCGGAAACCAAAAGAGTTAAACAATTTTTAGGAACTGTACAACGCGGTACAAACCTAGTACAAACTGGTACAACCACGAGTTTTTAATTTTTCGCAAATTTTTTTTCCCAGTAGTACGACTCGACACTTTGGTTAATTCCATTTTTCTCGGAAACCAAAAGAGTTAAACAATTTTTAGGAACGGTACAACGCGGTACAAACCTGGTACAAACTGGTACAACCACGAGTTTTTAATTTTTCGCAAATTTTTTTTCCCAGTAGTACGACTCGACACTTTGGTTATTTCCATTTTTCTCGGAAACCAAAAGAGTTAAACAATTTTTAGGAACGGTACAACGCGGTACAAACCTAGTACAAACTGGTACAACCACGAGTTTTTAATTTTTCGCAAATTTTTTTTCCCAGTAGTACGACTCGACACTTTGGTTAATTCCATTTTTCTCGGAAACCAAAAGAGTTAAACAATTTTTAGGAACTGTACAACGCGGTACAAACCTAGTACAAACTGGTACAACCACGAGTTTTTAATTTTTCGCAAATTTTTTTTCCCACTAGTACGACTCGACACTTTGGTTAATTCCATTTTTCTCGGAAACCAAAAGAGTTAAACAATTTTTAGGAACGGTACAACGCGGTACAAACCTAGTACAAACTGGTACAACCACGAGTTTTTAATTTTTCGCAAATTTTTTTTCCCAGTAGTACGACTCGACACTTTGGTTAATTCCATTTTTCTCGGAAACCAAAAGAGTTAAACAATTTTTAGGAACGGTACAACGCGGTACAAACCTGGTACAAACTGGTACAACCACGAGTTTTTAATTTTTCGCAAATTTTTTTTCCCAGTAGTACGACTCAACACTTTGGTTATTTCCATTTTTCTCGGAAACCAAAAGAGTTAAACCATTTTTAGGAACGGTACAACGCGGTACAAACCTAGTACAAACTGGTGCAACCACGAGTTTTTAATTTTTCGCAAATTTTTTTTCCCAGTAGTACGACTCGACACTTTGGTTAATTCCATTTTTCTCGGAAACCAAAAGAGTTAAACAATTTTTAGGAACTGTACAACGCGGCACAAACCTAGTACAAACTGGTACAACCACGAGTTTTTAATTTTCCGCAAATTTTTTTTCCCACTAGTACGACTCGACACTTTGGTTAATTCCCTTTTTCTCGGAAACCAAAAGAGTTAAACAATTTTTAGGAACGGTACAACGCGGTACAAATCTAGTACAAACTGGTACAACCACGAGTTTTTAATTTTTCGCAAATTTTTTTTCCCACTAGTACGACTCGACACTTTGGTTAATTCCATTATTCTCAGAAACCAAAAGAGTTAAACAATTTTTAGGAATGGTACAATGCGGTACAAACCTGGTACAAACTTGTACAACCACGAGGTTTTAATTTTTCGCAAATTTTTTTTCCCAGTAGTACGACTCGGCACTTTGGTTATTTCCATTTTTCTCGGAAACCAAAAGAGTTAAACAATTTTTAGGAACGGTACAACGCGGTACAAATCTAGTACAAACTGGTACAACCACGAGTTTTTAATTTTTCGCAAATTTTTTTTCCCAGTAGTACGACTCGACACTTTGTTTAATTCCATTTTTCTCGGAAACCAAAAGAGTTAAACAATTTTTAGGAACGGTACAACTCGGTACAAACCTAGCACAAACTGGTACAACCACGAGTTTTTAATTTTTCGCAAATTTTTTTCCCCAGTAGTACGACTCGACACTTTGGTTAATTCCATTTTGCTCGGAAACCAAAAGAGTTAAACAAATATTAGGAACGGTACAACGCGGTACAAACCTGGTACAAACTGGTACAACCACCAGTTTTTAATTTTTCGCAAATTTTTTTTCCCAGTATTACGACTCGACACTTTGGTTATTTCCATTTTTCTCGGAAACCAAAAGAGTTAAACAATTTTTAGGAACGGTACAACGCGGTACAAACCTGGTACAAACTGGTACAACCACGAGTTTATAATTTTTCGCAAATTTTTTTTCCTAGTAGTACGACTCTTCATTTTGGTTATTTCCATTTTTCTCGGAAACCAAAAGAGTTAAACAATTTTTAGGAACGGTACAACGCGGTACAAACCTAGTACAAACTGGTACAGCCACGAGTTTTTAATTTTTCGCAAATTTTTTTTCCCACTAGTACGACTCGACACTTTGGTTAATTCCATTTTTCTCGGAAACCAAATGAGTTAAACAATTTTTAGGAACGGTACAACGCGGTACAAACCTGGTACAAACTGGTACAACCACGAGTTTGTAATTTTTCGCAAATTTTTTTTCCCAGTAGTACGACTCGACACTTTGGTTATTTCCATTATTCTCGGAAACCAAAAGAGTTAAACAATTTTTAGGAACGGTACAACGCGGTACAAATCTAGTACAAACTGGTACAACCACGAGTTTTCAATTTTTCGCAAATTTTTTTTCCCACTAGTACGACTCCACACTTTGGTTAATTCCATTTTTCTCGGAAACCAAAAGAGTTAAACAATTTTTAGGAACGGTACAACGCGGTACAAGCCTAGTACAAACTGGTACAACCACGAGTTTTTAATTTTTCGCAAATTTTTTTTCCCACTAGTACGACTCGACACTTTGGTTAATTCCATTTTTCTCGGAAACCAAAAGAGTTAAACAATTTTTAGGAACGGTACAACTTGGTACAAACCTGGTACAAACTGGTACAACCACGAGGTTTTAATTTTTCGCAAATTTTTTTTCCCAGTAGTACGACTCGGCACTTTGGTTATTTCCATTTTTCTCGGAAACCAAAAGAGTTAAACAATTTTTAGGAACGGTACAACGCGGTACAAACCTAGTACAAACTGGTACAACCACGAGTTCTTAATTTTTCGCAAATTTTTTTTCCCAGTAGTACGACTCGACACTTTGGTTAATTCCATTTTTCTCGGAAACCAAAAGAGTTAAACAATTTTTAGGAACGGTACAACACGGTACAAACCTAGCACAAACTGGTGCAACCACGAGTTTTTAATTTTTCGCAAATTTTTTTTCCCAGTAGTACGACTCGACACTTTGGTTAATTCCATTTTGCTCGGAAACCAAAAGAGTTAAACAATTTTTAGGAACGGTACAACGCGGTACAAACCTGGTACAAACTGGTACAACCACCAGTTTTTAATTTTTCGCAAATTTTTTTTCCCAGTAGTACGACTCGACACTTTGGTTATTTCCATTTTTCTCGGAAACCAAAAGAGTTAAACAATCTTTAGGAACGGTACAACGCGGTACAAACCTGGTACAAACTGGTACAACCACGAGTTTTTAATTTTTCGCAAATTTTTTTTCCCAGTAGTACGACTCGACACTTTGGTTATTTCCATTTTTCTCGGAAACCAAAAGAGTTAAACAATTTTTAGGAACGGTACAACGCGGTACAAACCTAGTACAAACTGGTACAACCACGAGTTTTTAATTTTTCGCAAATTTTTTTTCCCAGTAGTACGACTCGACACTTTGGTTAATTCCATTTTTCTCGGAAACCAAAAGAGTTAAACAATTTTTAGGAACTGTATTTTTCGCAAATTTTTTTTCCCAGTAGTACGACTCGACACTTTGGTTATTTCCATTTTTCTCGGAAACCAAAAGAGTTAAACAATTTTTAGGAACTGTACAACGCGGTACAAACCTAGTACAAACTGGTACAGCCACGAGTTTTTAATTTTTCGCAAATTTTTTTTCCCACTAGTACGACTCGACACTTTGGTTAATTCTTTTTTTCTCGGAAACCAAAAGAGTTAAACAATTTTTAGGAACGGTACAACGCGGTACAAACCTAGTACAAACTGGTACAACCACGAGTTTATAATTTTTCGCAAATTTTTTTTCCTAGTAGTACGACTCTTCATTTTGGTCATTTCCATTTTTCTCGGAAACCAAAAGAGTTAAACAATTTTTAGGAACGGTACAACGCGGTACAAACCTAGTACAAACTGGTACAGCCACGAGTTTTTAATTTTTCGCAAATTTTTTTTCCCACTAGTACGACTCGACACTTTGGTTAATTCCATTTTTCTCGGAAACCAAATGAGTTAAACAATTTTTAGGAACGGTACAACGCGGTACAAACCTGGTACAAACTGGTACAACCACGAGTTTGTAATTTTTCGCAAATTTTTTTTCCCAGTAGTACGACTCGACACTTTGGTTATTTCCATTATTCTCGGAAACCAAAAGAGTTAAACAATTTTTAGGAACGGTACAACGCGGTACAAATCTAGTACAAACTGGTACAACCACGAGTTTTCAATTTTTCGCAAATTTTTTTTCCCACTAGTACGACTCCACACTTTGGTTAATTCCATTTTTCTCGGAAACCAAAAGAGTTAAACAATTTTTAGGAACGGTACAACGCGGTACAAGCCTAGTACAAACTGGTACAACCACGAGTTTTTAATTTTTCGCAAATTTTTTTTCCCACTAGTACGACTCGACACTTTGGTTAATTCCATTTTTCTCGGAAACCAAAAGAGTTAAACAATTTTTAGGAACGGTACAACTTGGTACAAACCTGGTACAAACTGGTACAACCACGAGGTTTTAATTTTTCGCAAATTTTTTTTCCCAGTAGTACGACTCGGCACTTTGGTTATTTCCATTTTTCTCGGAAACCAAAAGAGTTAAACAATTTTTAGGAACGGTACAACGCGGTACAAACCTAGTGCAAACTGGTACAACCACGAGTTTTTAATTTTTCGCAAATTTTTTTTCCCACTAGTACGACTCGACACTTTGGTTAATTCCATTTTTCTCGGAAACCAAAAGAGTTAAACAATTTTTAGGAACGGTACAACGCGGTACAAACCTAGTACAAAATGGTACAACCACGAGTTTTTAATTTTTCGCAAATTTTTTTTCCCAGTAGTACGACTCGGCACTTTGGTTATTTCCATTTTTCTCGGAAACCAAAAGAGTTAAACAATCTTTAGGAACGGTACAACGCGGTACAAACCTAGTACAAACTGGTACAACCAGGAGTTTTTAATTTTTCGCAAATTTTTTTTCCCAGTAGTACGACTCTTCATTTTGGTTATTTCCATTATTCTCGGAAACCAAAAGAGTTAAACAATTTTTAGGAACGGTACAACGCGGTACAAATCTAGTACAAACTGGTACAACCACGAGTTTTCAATTTTTCGCAAATTGTTTTTCCCACTAGTACGACTCGACACTTTGGTTAATTCCATTTTTCTCGGAAACCAAAAGAGTTAAACAATTTTTAGGAACGGTACAACGCGGTACAAGCCTAGTACAAACTGGTACAACCACGAGTTTTTAATTTTTCGCAAATTTTTTTTCCCACTAGTACGACTCGACACTTTGGTTAATTCCATTTTTCTCGGAAACCAAAAGAGTTAAACAATTTTTAGGAACGGTACAACTTGGTACAAACCTGGTACAAACTGGTACAACCACGAGGTTTTAATTTTTCGCAAATTTTTTTTCCCAGTAGTACGACTCGGCACTTTGGTTATTTCCATTTTTCTCGGAAACCAAAAGAGTTAAACAATTTTTAGGAACGGTACAACGCGGTACAAACCTAGTACAAACTGGTACAACCACGAGTTCTTAATTTTTCGCAAATTTTTTTTCCCAGTAGTACGACTCGACACTTTGGTTAATTCCATTTTTCTCGGAAACCAAAAGAGTTAAACAATTTTTAGGAACGGTACAATGCGGTACAAACCTGGTACAAACTGGTACAACCACGAGTTTTTAATTTTTCGCAAATTTTTTTTCCCAGTAGTCAGACTCGACACTTTGGTTAATTCCATTTTTCTCGGAAACCAAAAAAGTTAAACAATTTTTAGGAACGGTACAACGCGGTACAAACCTAGTACAAACTGGTACAACCACGAGTTTATAATTTTTCGCAAATTTTTTTTCCTAGTAGTACGACTCTTCATGTTGGTTATTTCCATTTTTCTCGGAAACCAAAAGAGTTAAACAATTTTTAGGAACGGTACAACGCGGTACAAACCTAGTACAAACTGGTACAGCCACGAGTTTTTAATTTTTCGCAAATTTTTTTTCCCACTAGTACGACTCGACACTTTGGTTAATTCCATTTTTCTCGGAAACCAAATGAGTTAAACAATTTTTAGGAACGGTACAACGCGGTACAAACCTGGTACAAACTGCTACAACCACGAGTTTGTAATTTTTCGCAAATTTTTTTTCCCACTAGTACGACTCTTCATTTTGGTTATTTCCATTTTTCTCGGAAACCAAAAGAGTTAAACAATTTTTAGGAACGGTACAACGCGGTACAAACCTAGTGCAAACTGGTACAACCACGAGGTTTTAATTTTTCGCAAATTTTTTTTCCCAGTAGTACGACTCGGCACTTTGGTTATTTCCATTTTTCTCGGAAACCAAAAGAGTTAAACAATTTTTAGGAACGGTACAACGCGGTACAAACCTAGTACAAACTGGTACAACCACGAGTTTTTAATTTTTCGCAAATTTTTTTTCCCAGTAGTACGACTCTTCATTTTGGTTATTTCCATTTTTCTCGGAAACCAAAAAAGTTAAACAATTTTTAGGAACGGTACAACGCGGTACAAACCTAGTACAAACTGGTACAACGACGAGTTTATAATTTTTCGCAAATTTTTTTTCCTAGTAGTACGACTCGACACTTTGGTTAATTCCATTTTTCTCGGAAACCAAAAAAGTTAAACAATTTTTAGGAACGGTACAACGCGGTACAAACCTAGTACAAACTGGTACAACCACGAGTTTTTAATTTTTCGCAAATTTTTTTTCCCAGTAGTACGACTCTTCATTTTGGTTATTTCCATTTTTCTCGTAAACCAAAAGAGTTAAACAATTTTTAGGAACGGTACAACGCGGTACAAACCTAGTGCAAACTGGTACAACCACGAGTTTTTAATTTTTCGCAAATTTTTTTTCCCACTAGTACGACTCGACACTTTGGTTAATTCCATTTTTCTCGGAACCCAAAAGAGTTAAACAATTTTTAGGAACGGTACAACGCGGTACAAGCCTAGTACAAAATGGTACAACCACGAGTTTTTAATTTTTCGCAAATTTTTTTTCCCAGTAGTACGACTCGGCACTTTGGTTATTTCCATTTTTCTCGGAAACCAAAAGAGTTAAACAATTTTTAGTAACGGTACAACGCGGTACAAACCTAGTACAAACTGGTACAACCATGAGTTTTTAATTTTTCGCAAATTTTTTTTCCCACTAGTACGACTCGACACTTTGGTTAATTCCATTTTTCTCGGAAACCAAAAGAGTTAAACAATTTTTAGGAACGGTACAACGCGGTACAAACCTGGTACAAACTGGTACAACCACGAGTTTTTAATTCTTCGCAAATTTTTTTTCCCTGTAGTACGACTCGACACTTTGGTTATTTCCATTTTTCTCGGAAACCAAAAGAGTTAAACAATCTTTAGGAACGGTACAACGCGGTACAAACCTAGTACAAACTGGTACAACCAGGAGTTTTTAATTTTTGGCAAATTTTTTTTCCCAGTAGTACGACTCTTCATTTTGGTAATTTCCCCTTTTCTCGGAAACCAAAAGAGTTAAACAATTTTTAGGAACGGTACAACTTGGTACAAACCTGGTACAAACTGGTACAACCACGAGTTTTTAATTTTTCGCAAATTTTTTTTCCCAGTAGTACGACTCTTCATTTTGGTTATTTCCATTTTTCTCGTAAACCAAAAGAGTTAAACAATTTTTAGGAACGGTACAACGCGGTACAAACCTAGTGCAAACTGGTACAACCACGAGTTTTTAATTTTTCGCAAATTTTTTTTCCCACTAGTACGACTCGACACTTTGGTTAATTCCATTTTTCTCGGAAACCAAAAGAGTTAAACAATTTTTAGGAACGGTACAACGCGGTACAAGCCTAGTACAAAATGGTACAACCACGAGTTTTTAATTTTTCGCAAATTTTTTTTCCCAGTAGTACGACTCGGCACTTTGGTTATTTCCATTTTTCTCGGAAACCAAAAGAGTTAAACAATTTTTAGGAACGGTACAACGCGGTACAAACCTAGTACAAACTGGTACAACCATGAGTTTTTAATTTTTCGCAAATTTTTTTTCCCACTAGTACGACTCGACACTTTGGTTAATTCCATTTTTCTCGGAAACCAAAAGAGTTAAACAATTTTTAGGAACGGTACAACGCGGTACAAACCTGGTACAAACTGGTACAACCACGAGTTTTTAATTCTTCGCAAATTTTTTTTCCCTGTAGTACGACTCGACACTTTGGTTATTTCCATTTTTCTCGGAAACCAAAAGAGTTAAACAATCTTTAGGAACGGTACAACGCGGTACAAACCTAGTACAAACTGGTACAACCAGGAGTTTTTAATTTTTCGCAAATTTTTTTTCCCAGTAGTACGACTCTTCATTTTGGTAATTTCCCCTTTTCTCGGAAACCAAAAGAGTTAAACAATTTTTAGGAACGGTACAAGGCGGTACAAACCTAGTACAAACTGGTACAATCACGAGTTTTTAATTTTTCGGAAATTTTTTTTCCCACTAGTACGACTCGACACTTTGGTTAATTCCATTTTTCTCGGAAACCAAAAGAGTTAAACAATTTTTAGGAACGGTACAACTTGGTACAAACCTGGTACAAACTGGTACAACCACGAGGTTTTAATTTTTCGCAAATTTTTTTTCCCAGTAGTACGACTCTTCATTTTGGTAATTTCCCTTTTTCCCGGAAACCAAAAGAGTTAAACAATTTTTAGGAACGGTACAACGCGGTAGAAACCTAGTACAAACTGGTACAACCACGAGTTTTTAATTTTTCGCAAATTTTTTTTCCCAGTAGTACGACTCTTCATTTTGGTTATTTCCATTTTTCTCGGAAACCAAAAGAGTTAAACAATTTTTAGGAACGGTACAACGCGGTACAAACCTAGTGCAAACTGGTACAACCACGAGTTTTTAATTTTTCGCAAATTTTTTTTCCCAGTAGTACGACTCGACACTTTGGTTAATTCCATTTTGCTCGGAAACCAAAAGAGTTAAACAATTTTTAGGAACGGTACAACGCGGTACAAACCGGGTACAAACTGGTACAACCACCAGTTTTTAATTTTTCGCAAATTTTTTTTCCCAGTAGTACGACTCGACACTTTGGTTATTTCCATTTTTCTCGGAAACCAAAAGAGTTAAACAATTTTTAGGAACGGTACAACGCGGTACAAACCTAGTACAAACTGGTACAACCACGAGTTCTTAATTTTTCGCAAATTTTTTTTCCCAGTAGTACGACTCGACACTTTGGTTAATTCCATTTTTCTCGGAAACCAAAAGAGTTAAACAATTTTTAGGAACTGTACAACGTGGAACAAACCTAGTACAAACTGGTACAACCTCGAGTTTTTAATTTCTCGCAAATTTTTTTTCCCACTAGTACGACTCGACACTTTGGTTAATTCCATTTTTCTCGGAAACCAAAAGAGTTAAACAATTTTTAGGAACGGTACAACTTGGTACAAACCTGGTACAAACTGGTACAACCACGAGTTTTTAATTTTTCGCAAATTTTTTTTCCCAGTAGTACGACTCTTCATTTTGGTTATTTCCATTTTTCTCGTAAACCAAAAGAGTTAAACAATTTTTAGGAACGGTACAACGCGGTACAAACCTAGTGCAAACTGGTACAACCACGAGTTTTTAATTTTTCGCAAATTTTTTTTCCCACTAGTACGACTCGACACTTTGGTTAATTCCATTTTTCTCGGAAACCAAAAGAGTTAAACAATTTTTAGGAACGGTACAACGCGGTACAAGCCTAGTACAAAATGGTACAACCACGAGTTTTTAATTTTTCGCAAATTTTTTTTCCCAGTAGTACGACTCGGCACTTTGGTTATTTCCATTTTTCTCGGAAACCAAAAGAGTTAAACAATTTTTAGGAACGGTACAACGCGGTACAAACCTAGTACAAACTGGTACAACCATGAGTTTTTAATTTTTCGCAAATTTTTTTTCCCACTAGTACGACTCGACACTTTGGTTAATTCCATTTTTCTCGGAAACCAAAAAAGTTAAACAATTTTTAGGAACGGTACAACGCGGTAGAAACCTAGTACAAACTGGTACAACCACGAGTTTTTAATTTTTCGCAAATTTTTTTTCCCAGTAGTACGACTCTTCATTTTGGTTATTTCCATTTTTCTCGGAAACCAAAAGAGTTAAACAATTTTTAGGAACGGTACAACGCGGTACAAACCTAGTGCAAACTGGTACAACCACGAGTTTTTAATTTTTCGCAAATTTTTTTTCCCACTAGTACGACTCTTCACTTTGGTTATTTCCATTTTTCTCGGAAACCAAAAGAGTTAAACAATTTTTAGGAACGGTACAACGCGGTACAAACCTAGTGCAAACTGGTACAACCACGAGGTTTTAATTTTTCGCAAATTTTTTTTCCCAGTAGTACGACTCGGCACTTTGGTTATTTCCATTTTTCTCGGAAACCAAAAGAGTTAAACAATTTTTAGGAACGGAACAACGCGGTACAAACCTAGTACAAACTGGTACAACCACGAGTTTTTAATTTTTCGCAAATTTTTTTTCCCAGTAGTACGACTCTTCATTTTGGTTATTTCCATTTTTCTCGGAAACCAAAAAAGTTAAACAATTTTTAGGAACGGTACAACGCGGAACAAACCTAGTACAAACTGGTACAACCACGAGTTTATAATTTTTCGCAAATTTTTTTTCCTAGTAGTACGACTCGACACTTTGGTTAATTCCATTTTTCTCGGAAACCAAAAAAGTTAAACAATTTTTAGGAACGGTACAACACGGTACAAACCTAGCACAAACTGGTGCAACCACGAGTTTTTAATTTTTCGCAAATTTTTTTTCCCAGTAGTACGACTCGACACTTTGGTTAATTCCATTTTGCTCGGAAACCAAAAGAGTTAAACAATTTTTAGGAACGGTACAACGCGGTATAAACCTGGTACAAACTGGTACAACCACCAGTTTTTAATTTTTCGCAAATTTTTTTTCCCAGTAGTACGACTCGACACTTTGGTTATTTCCATTTTTCTCGGAAACCAAAAGAGTTAAACAATTTTTAGGAACGGTACAACGCGGTACAAACCTAGTACAAACTGGTACAACCACGAGTTCTTAATTTTTCGCAAATTTTTTTTCCCAGTAGTACGACTCGACACTTTGGTTAATTCCATTTTTCTCGGAAACCAAAAGAGTTAAACAATTTTTAGGAACTGTACAACGTGGAACAAACCTAGTACAAACTGGTACAACCTCGAGTTTTTAATTTTTCGCAAATTTTTTTTCCCACTAGTACGACTCGACACTTTGGTTAATTCCATTTTTCTCGGAAACCAAAAGAGTTAAACAATTTTTAGGAACGGTACAACGCGGTACAAACCTAGTACAAACTGGTACAACCACGAATTTTTAATTTTTCGCAAATTTTTTTTCCCAGTAGTACAACTCTTCATTTTGGTTATTTCCATTTTTCTCGTAAACCAAAAGAGTTAAACAATTTTTAGGAACGGTACAACGCGGTACAAACCTAGTGCAAACTGGTACAACCACGAGTTTTTAATTTTTCGCAAATTTTTTTTCCCACTAGTACGACTCGACACTTTGGTTAATTCCATTTTTCTCGGAAACCAAAAGAGTTAAACAATTTTTAGGAACGGTACAACGCGGTACAAACCTAGTACAAACTGGTACAACCACGAGTTCTTAATTTTTCGCAAATTTTTTTTCCCAGTAGTACGACTCGACACTTTGATTAATTCCATTTTTCTCGGAAACCAAAAGAGTTAAACAATTTTTAGGAACTGTACAACGTGGAACAAACCTAGTACAAACTGGTACAACCTCGAGTTTTTAATTTTTCGCAAATTTTTTTTCCCACTAGTACGACTCGACACTTTGGTTAATTCCATTTTTCTCGGAAACCAAAAGAGTTAAACAATTTTTAGGAACGGTATAACGCGGTACAAACCTAGTACAAACTGGTACAACCACGAGTTTTTAATTTTTCGCAAATTTTTTTTCCCAGTAGTACGACTCTTCATTTTGGTTATTTCCATTTTTCTCGTAAACCAAAAGAGTTAAACAATTTTTAGGAACGGTACAACGCGGTACAAACCTAGTGCAAACTGGTACAACCACGAGTTTTTAATTTTTCGCAAATTTTTTTCCCACTAGTACGACTCGACACTTTGGTTAATTCCATTTTTCTCGGAAACCAAAAGAGTTAAACAATTTTTAGGAACGGTACAACGCGGTACAAACCTAGTACAAAATGGTACAACCACGAGTTTTTAATTTTTCGCAAATTTTTTTTCCCAGTAGTACGACTCGGCACTTTGGTTATTTCCATTTTTCTCGGAAACCAAAAGAGTTAAACAATTTTTAGGAACGGTACAACGCGGTACAAACCTAGTACAAACTGGTACAACCATGAGTTTTTAATTTTTCGGAAATTTTTTTTCCCACTAGTACGACTCGACACTTTGGTTAATTCCATTTTTCTCGGAAACTAAAAGAGTTAAACAATTTTTAGGAACGGTACAACGCGGTACAAACCTGGTACAAACTGGTACAACCACGAGTTTTTAATTCTTCGCAAATTTTTTTTCCCTGTAGTACGACTCGACACTTTGGTTATTTCCATTTTTCTCGGAAACCAAAAGAGTTAAACAATCTTTAGGAACGGTACAACGCGGTACAAACCTAGTACAAACTGGTACAACCAGGAGTTTTTAATTTTTCGCAAATTTTTTTTCCCAGTAGTACGACTCTTCATTTTGGTAATTTCCCTTTTTCTCGGAAACCAAAAGAGTTAAACAATTTTTAGGAACGGTACAAGGCGGTACAAACCTAGTACAAACTGGTACAATCACGAGTTTTTAATTTTTCGCAAATTTTTTTTCCCACTAGTAAGACTCGACACTTTGGTTAATTCCATTTTTCTCGGAAACCAAAAGAGTTAAACAATTTTTAGGAACGGTACAACTTGGTACAAACCTGGTACAAACTGGTACAACCACGAGGTTTTAATTTTTCGCAAATTTTTTTTCCCAGTAGTACGACTCGGCACTTTGGTTATTTCCATTTTTCTCGGAAACCAAAAGAGTTAAACAATTTTTAGGAACGGTACAACGCGGTACAAACCTAGTATAAACTGGTACAACCACGAGTTTTTAATTTTTCGCAAATTTTTTTTCCCAGTAGTACGACTCTTCATTTTGGTTATTTCCATTTTTCTCGGAAACCAAAAGAGTTAAACAATTTTTAGGAACGGTACAACGCGGTACAAACCTAGTGCAAACTGGTACAACCACGAGTTTTTAATTTTTCGCAAATTTTTTTTCCCACTAGTACGACTCGACACTTTGGTTAATTCCATTTTTCTCGGAAACCAAAAGAGTTAAACAATTTTTAGGAACGGTACAACGCGGTACAAACCTGGTACAAACTGGTACAACCACGAGTTTTTAATTTTTCGCAAATTTTTTTTCCCAGTAGTACGACTCGACACTTTGGTTATTTCCATTTTTCTCGGAAACCAAAAGAGTTAAACAATTTTTAGGAACGGTACAACGCGGTACAAACCTAGTACAAACTGGTACAACCATGAGTTTTTAATTTTTCGGAAATTTTTTTTCCCACTAGTAAGACTCGACACTTTGGTTAATTCCATTTTTCTCGGAAACCAAAAGAGTTAAACAATTTTTAGGAACGGTACAACTTGGTACAAACCTGGTACAAACTGGTACAACCACGAGGTTTTAATTTTTCGCAAATTTTTTTTCCCAGTAGTACGACTCGGCACTTTGGTTATTTCCATTTTTCTCGGAAACCAAAAGAGTTAAACAATTTTTAGGAACGGTACAACGCGGTACAAACCTAGTATAAACTGGTACAACCACGAGTTTTTAATTTTTCGCAAATTTTTTTTCCCAGTAGTACGACTCTTCATTTTGGTTATTTCCATTTTTCTCGGAAACCAAAAGAGTTAAACAATTTTTAGGAACGGTACAACGCGGTACAAACCTAGTGCAAACTGGTACAACCACGAGTTTTTAATTTTTCGCAAATTTTTTTTCCCACTAGTACGACTCGACACTTTGGTTAATTCCATTTTTCTCGGAAACCAAAAGAGTTAAACAATTTTTAGGAACGGTACAACGCGGTACAAACCTGGTACAAACTGGTACAACCACGAGTTTTTAATTTTTCGCAAATTTTTTTTCCCAGTAGTACGACTCGACACTTTGGTTATTTCCATTTTTCTCGGAAACCAAAAGAGTTAAACAATTTTTAGGAACGGTACAACGCGGTACAAACCTAGTACAAACTGGTACAACCACGAGTTTTTAATTTTTCGCAAATTTTTTTTCCCAGTAGTACGACTCGACACTTTGGTTAATTCCATTTTTCTCGGAAACCAAAAGAGTTAAACAATTTTTAGGAACGGTACAATGCGGTACAAACCTGGTACAAACTGGTATAACCACGAGTTTTTAATTTTTCGCAAATTTTTTTTCCCAGTAGTCAGACTCGACACTTTGGTTAATTCCATTTTTCTCGGAAACCAAAAAAGTTAAACAATTTTTAGGAACGGTACAACGCGGTACAAACCTAGTACAAACTGGTACAACCACGAGTTTATAATTTTTCGCAAATTTTTTTTCCTAGTAGTACGACTCTTCATGTTGGTTATTTCCATTTTTCTCGGAAACCAAAAGAGTTAAACAATTTTTAGGAACGGTACAACGCGGTACAAACCTAGTACAAACTGGTACAGCCACGAGTTTTTAATTTTTCGCAAATTTTTTTTCCCACTAGTACGACTCGACACTTTGGTTAATTCCATTTTTCTCGGAAACCAAATGAGTTAAACAATTTTTAGGAACGGTACAACGCGGTACAAACCTGGTACAAACTGCTACAACCACGAGTTTGTAATTTTTCGCAAATTTTTTTTCCCAGTAGTACGACTCGACACTTTGGTTATTTCCATTATTCTCGGAAACCAAAAGAGTTAAACAATTTTTAGGAACGGTACAACGCGGTACAAATCTAGTACAAACTGGTACAACCACGAGTTTTTAATTTTTCGCAAATTTTTTTTCCCACTAGTACGACTCGACACTTTGGTTAATTCCATTTTTCTCGGAAACCAAAAGAGTTAGACAATTTTTAGGAACGGTACAACGCGGTACAAACCTGGTACAAACTGGTACAACCACGAGTTTTTAATTTTTCGCAAATTTTTTTTCCCAGTAGTACGACTCGACACTTTGGTTATTTCCATTTTTCTCGGAAACCAAAAGAGTTAAACAATTTTTAGGAACGGTACAACGCGGTACAAACCTAGTACAAACTGGTACAACCACGAGTTTTTAATTTTTCGCAAATTTTTTTTCCCAGTAGTACGACTCGACACTTTGGTTAATTCCGTTTTTCTCGGAAACCAAAAGAGTTAAACAATTATTAGGAACGGTACAACACGGTACAAACCTAGCACAAACTGGTACAACCACAAGATTTTATTTTTTCGCAAATTTTTTTTCCCAGTAGTACGACTCTTCATTTTGGTTATTTCCCTTTTTCTCGGAAACCAAAAGAGTTAAACAATTTTTAGGAACGGTACAACGCGGTACAAACCTAGTACAAACTGGTACAACCACGAGTTTTTAATTTTTCGCAAATTTTTTTTCCCACTAGTACGACTCGACACTTTGGTTAATTCCATTTTTCTCGTAAACCAAAAGAGTTAAACAATTTTTAGGAACGATACAACGCGGTACAAACCTGGTACAAACTGGTACAACCACGAGTTTTTAATTTTTCGCAAATTTTTTTTCCCAGTAGTACGACTCGACATTTTGGTTATTTCCATTTTTCTCGGAAACCAAAAGAGTTAAACAATTTTTAGGAACGGTACAACGCGGTACAATCCTAGTACAAGCTGGTACAAACACGAGTTTTTAATTTTTCGCAAATTTTTTTTCCCAGTAGTACGACTCGACACTTTGGTTATTTCCATTTTTCTCGGAAACCAAAAGAGTTAAACAGTTTCTTCGAACGGTACAATGATCGGTACAACTAGTACAATACAGTACAATTTCGAAAAATGATATTTTCAAAAAATGGGGGGCTAGCCAAAATTTTTCTTTCCCCATTTTCTCGAAAACGGTTTCGAATTTTTGAAAACTCGGAACGGTACAATGTCCGTACAACTAGTACAATGCAGTACAATCGCGAAAAATCATAATTTCCGAAAAGGGGGGGGCTAGCTTGATTTCTTATTTTCTGATTTTCTGGAAAACGGTTTCGAATTTTTGAAAACTCGCAACGGTACAATGTTCGGTACAACTAGTACAATTTAGTACAATCTCGAAAAATGAGAATTTCTAAAAATGGGGGGCTAGCCTGATATTTGGTTTTTTCTTATTTTCTCGAAAACGGTTTCGAATTTTTGAAAACTCTCAACGGTACAACGCGGTACAAACCTAGTACAAACTGGTACAACAAAAAAAAATTTATGTTTTCAAAAAATGGGGGGCTAACTTCACACAGATCAAAAATGCCCTTCTCTTTTTTTCGTTAATCAATATAATTAATAAAGACTATAATACTTGTATTCTTATTATTCTTACTTTTATAAGAATACTTACTTTTATAATATTAATATTAGATCAGAGTACCGCGAGACGCAAGTGCAATGCAAGAGAAAATTGAGTGTTTAGGAGTGGGAGAATTGAACGCATGCACGATCCTCGGTCGATCGACGGATCGGCGAGAGCAAGGATCGGGAGCAGCGATGTGTGATTCGGAAAGTTCTGATAAAAATGAACCATATATAAACACAGCGCATTGAAGAAAACGGCGATTAAATGTACTCAGTACATCAGAATCGGAAGAAAATGATGATGTTAACGGACAAAGTACCAACTGTAGCTACCGACACACACGCGAAAGTTGATTTTTCCTCTTGGGGTTGTAAGGCCCAAGAGACTCCGTGGTACGCGGTGCCGGTGGCTTTATCACTCGCCAAACTAATTTTGAATGATTATTTAATTGACGCGACGAGAAAGAAACTTGCTGATCCGTCTGATGATCACACAATAGCATGAATGTAAATTGTTCGATAGTCTTAGTCACGAATGCTTGACTAGACTAATTACTCAAGTCCGTATGATGACTTGAGTAAGAGATCCATTTGATTGATAGTCGTAGTGTACGAATGCTTGACCAGACTAATTACTCAAGTCCGTATGATGACATGAGTAAAAGAACCGTTTGATTGATAGTCGTAGTCACGAATGCTTGACCAGACTAATTACTCAAGTCCGTATGATGACTTGAGTAAAAGAACCGTTTGATTGATAGTCGTAGTCACGAATGCTTGACCAGACCAATCAAAACTATGTAAGCTACCGACACACACGCGAAAGTTGATCTTTCCTCTTGGGGTTGTAAGGCCCAGGAGACTCCGTGGTACGCGGTGCCGATGCTTGACTAGACCACGTAGCGTCGTCTGATCGTTAATTGTATCAGTGAAAAATGTCGGACGAGTTGTAACCGTGAAACGCGGGGTTACCGGTGGGACGGTGGAGGTACCGTAATGCCAGCTCAGGACGGTGGTCCAGGGCTGCCGATCGAGTGAGCGAACGCTGAGGTAGAGTGGAGTACGGCAGTTTATTTGCGTTAAGGTTTACGTACAAGATATCCCGGCCAGGTCTATGCTGGCATACAGTGTGTAGACGGCTTAACCTAGGCCTTAAGTTAGCGCGGCGCGTGTCGGTGTGAACGGCGGCGTGGGTCCCGGCGCGTATCGCGGCGTATATCGCGGCGCGTATCTCGGCGCGTGTTATGATCGGCGGTGACGTTTCGGCGGAGGGGGGGGGGAAGAGATGCGTTGACCCTTCGGTGTCCTGGCGGGCCAACCCTGCCACTGGACCCTGGGCGGAGAGTCTTTGACCCGGTCACCCGGTGGGCACAACCCGGGGGTGAATCGGAGACTGTGAGGACGCTCTCGAGAACGGAGATGAATCTGTTCGGGAGATCGATGGCGGATGACGGCCTGCGTCCAGAGGATGGCTCACGCTGTCCTTCTGGGAACCGTGGAGGGGGCGTAGTCAAAAGATCGCAGTGACTCAGTCTGGCGTCGCACTAGAACTGATGCGTACACGGGCGCTTGTCTTTCGCAAGAACGAGTGTCGGCACAAGAGCGTGGAATCGCACAGAAGGTCGCTGGGAGAGGCGTACGAATCGCACTATCGCTCACGGCGGTCTCTGCCAACTAGGCCTATGCCCCGGGCTTATATATCCTCGTCCGCGGATTTTCGGCAGCGAGAGAGTCACTCGGTGCGTGACCCTCTCGCGCCGGTTCTCGGTAATTGCGGACGAGTGGTGGGGGGCATGACTGTTGGTAGCGCGCGGCGCGTGTTGTCGTGGTCGGGCGTATGGTGAGGGGCAAGATCGTCGTCCCACCGACACAACTCGTTACAGAGTTCTAATACGAGATGAATGCGTTCGCTCGAGAGACGATTGAATTCTGCCTCGTCCAGCCCTTCGACGTCGAAGGTAGACACGACATCAGAATTTCGGGCGGTGCCAAAATACCGATTGGTTAGTTTTTCCTCAAAGAGGAGGAACCTTCCTTCCGCGATTTCGGTGGTGGAGGAGGAAACCTCTCCTTCTTGGTGACGTAGCAGAGGAAAAAACCAGACATCTGGCTAGCAAACCTAGCTACGTTGTTCGGTCGGATTGTTTAGCCAGGGTCACGGTTTACGACCGTATTGTTCCGTGAGTCAGCGGTGAACGACGGTAGGTACCGGTCCGAGGTCGCCGTGTACCCCCGCTGACAGAGCAATTTAACGAATTATCTCAGGGCGAAAGCAGTTGAAATTATCAGAAAAAACGGCACGATGTCGATTGCCTCTAAGTCATCTGGCAGGCAAATGGTTCCCAACGAATGCTTCGAGAACAAACAATTGCCCACCGTAAAAGACGTTGAATTTTCACCTCGTCCTGAGCCCGCATTTGTCTCGTAAGACGGAACACCAACCGGTCAGATATTACATGGACGTTGAAAGAATTTAGGCTAATAATTCACAAATTTACAAAACAGCAATCGGGTATTCAAAGAAATATAACATTTTCTTGGGGATGTCTGCAATACTTCCAGTTGTTTGTATCTGAAGAACTGATAGAATTCATTGTTGAAAAAACAAACAATTATTGGAGACGAATAAATCCTAATGATCGTACAGCTGGAATAGACCCGGGCGAATTATATTGTTTTCTTGCTATATCCCTGCTGATGACAAGAAATAAGGAATTATCGCTGGGCGAATATTGGAGCAAAAATCGATTGCTACGAAGGGACATATTTGGGCAGATAATGAGCAGAGATCAATACTAATTATTACTAAGAATGTTACATATCGCTGACGATCGTGAATCTAATTCCGATCGTTTACGGAGAATACGTGAAGTAATAAATAGGTTACGCAGATCAATTACTGACACATTCCATCCATACCAAAACCTTTGTATACATGAAAGTCTCCTTCTATATAAAGGCAGACTATTGTTTAAACAATTTATTCCATCAAAGAGAAGTAGATTCGGAATAAAATCCTTTGTCCTTGGAGACTGTAAAACTGGATATATGCAAGACTTTATTGTTTACAGTGGGTCTGGTACTCCGTATATATCTGCAGGAAAAAATAAACTACGAAGATGCGTTGTTTGCAGCAAGAATGATAAAAGACGTGAATCACGTTATCAATGCGATGAATGTGACGTTGGATTGTGTGTACATCCCTGCTTTAAAATTTATCATACGCATACATATTACTAAATTATATCTATCATTGTTACATAATTTCCAATAAGCAACTCACAGTGAAGATTTATTACTGGATTTATTTTAAAATACAGAACAAGGCCTGAATATTTTCTTTCGCGATTAGCGCTGGTTATATCCGGCATCCACTAAATCCTTCACACTGGCTAGCGCCAGTTATATCCAGCATCCTCTAATCGCGTCGCGTTTCTGGAACGAATAATGTTTTTTGTTTTTTATTTTTTTGTGGATTATCATAGCTAAAAATAAGGTAATTAATCAACAATACCAACGAAATCCTATAAGATTTTACACGGACACATTGGAAGCTCCAAAAACGCGAGAAACTCTTAATGTGTACGGTGTACGCTAATGCCACGGCGACCCGCTCTCAGCGACGAACCGCGCCCCAGCCTCGCCGTCGCAAAAGGGTTAATCAGTCGCTCTGTAGGCCGCTTGGGGAACAGACAATGCGATCGGAGAATAACTGATGCGTAATAGTCGAGGTCCATTCCTATTGGTGCGTTCCCAAGACCCAGAATATGTATAAATACGAGCACGATAGAACAGAGAGATTCATTCAATTCATACAATTTCAAATATTCAGAGACTCAATGATCATTTAAAACTAATAGCTGATCCCGACCTAAATTAATGCTCCAACTTTGGAAGCCGCTTCGTAGGCCCCTCGGTTATGTTGAACGTTCCAACTAAGGCCATAGTCGCCAGGTTTGACAAAACGTCTCTGCATTGGAAGCCGCCTTGTGTAGACCCCTTAGTTTGTTGAAGCTAAGTTATCAATAATTCTTCTCAGGTTAATAATATTACTGTTAAGCAACGAGGGAGTGAGATTATTCCAGGTGGCAATACCTGCCCCTGATGAAACGAAGAAACAACTACAACCAATTCTCAATTTAAACATATTCAATCTCCTAGATTCTAAGTTTCTTCTACTCTCCTACTATATCAACCAAAAGAGTCACTATTCGTAAGCTAATCCCTTTCAATCGACTAAACGTCACTATTAGTTATTTAAGTTACATCACAGACCAGGTATAGGATAGACCTATCACGCAATGTAATTTTGTTTCACATGCTCGGGAGGCTCGCGGGCCCTCTTACCGTTTTCGTGTTACACCCAAGGTTATCGATTCAGTCTAAAATAAGATTACAATGCTACGAGTGGTAGGAATTGAAATTATAACTTATCGGAAAGATTTAAAATCTAAAACGGCCTGAACGTTACGACTAATTTCAAGAAATATTACATTTCTCGATTTCATAAAAATACCGTTACGGTGTAACAATAATATTTTGAAAGAATGTTAAGGATGTTAAGTCATGTTGAGTCTTCCTTTGACCCTCCGTGAGTCGACACCTGTTTGTAGTACTTCCGAGAAATTCGAGCGAATTCGGAGCTTACAAGACTATTCTAGTCTACCTTGTCAGAGCTATTTAGCATTTCTTGTGTGCTTTTGAGTGCCGTAGACCATTATCTGGTCATTAGCATTTAATGCTCTTTGAGTTGGTTTGTTTACGGCTACCGAGCAACGAATTATATCATTTTTCCTTTGGATAGTTTGTTGTGCTCCGTCTAGAATTATTTTCTGTGAGGGCCATGACGTCTGGAGCTAAGAAATTCAAGGGTTGTGGATCTTTGGTGGTTATGGATTGTGGCACCATATCCCATAAGGGGTTTAGCTGTCTTAGCCGTACGGGTCATCCATGGCTCAACGGCAAACTTTTGAATTGTGGGCCGAGTGATCCAGTTCAAACGGGCGCGGCAGATGTCGCTAAGTCCCCTGGTTTTTCTCTGTCAGTGTTGCCGCGTGCATCCTTTCCGACAGTTGATGAGCTCAGAGTTTTAATTAGAGAAGTGGTGAGGGTCGAACTCTGTAGTTTTCGCCAGGAAATGATTACGGGCATCAGAGCGGAAGTGGCCGATTTGCGGACTTCGGTGGGTGACCTAGGTGAGCGTGTGAAGCAGCTTGAGGTCAATTCTGCTGCCGCGACTGATAGGATTATGGGTCCAGTTGTTACGGAGGATGTCGTAGCGGAAATAAATGAGAGGCAGTTCAGGTCGACGAATGTAATTATCCATGGTTTGCCTGAATCGAGTAATGCATCTCCTGACGTCGCAAAGAGGGAGGACTCTGAAGGCGCCAAACGTATTCTTGAGCAAATTCGCCCTGCCGACTACTCTGATCTACGGCCTCACAGGCTTGGGAAATAGAAGGGCGCACTCCCTAGGCCCCTCTGTGTTGGCTTGAAATCGTCCGATGAGGCCAAGGAAATCTTACGAAACAAATCTCGTTATTCTGGGCCCTGCAAGATCACCGATGATAGGACGCCCATTCAACGCCAGGCGCTGGAGCAGCTCAGGGCCAGACTTCGGGAGCTACATGATCGCGGCGAGACCAATAAGACAATTAGATATGTCCGCGGTGTGCCCAAAATTATGTCGAGTGCAAAACCACGGAAATCTGCGCCAAAAAACCACTGAAGAATCCTGTAGTTTTTTATCAGAATGTAAGGGGACTCAGGACAAAGTTAGATGATTTGAAATCGGCTGTCCATTTTGATATTATAACTTTAGTAGAAACGTTGCTTAACTCGTCGATCTCGACACCTGAGCTGCGATTGACTGGCTATAATGTTTTCCGGAAGGATAGGTTGCACCTCACAAGTGAGTATTCTAGGGTTGGGGGTGTCCTAATTGCTGTTAGGAATACTCTGCATTGTACTTTGATTAACTCATGTCGCGTCGATCTTGAGCAGCTCTTTGTGAGGGTGCAGCTTCATTCAGCTTATGTAATGCTAGGTGCCTTATATATTCCACCTGGCTCCCAACCCGTGCTTTAGGATGGTCACGTCGGGTGCATTATGGATGTGTTTCATGATTATAGTGATGATAGGCTCTGCATGTTTGAGGATTTTAACCTCCCTCATGCCGTCTGGCGCAATGAGCTTGGTCTTACTTGTTTAAAAAAACCTGGCGTTTCATCCGCGGAGTCAACGGCCATTAATCTCGTACGTGAGGCGTGCGGTTATTGTAGCTTGGCTTAGGTGAACACTGTCCTCAATCTGACTGATACCGTGCTAGATTTAATTTTTGTAAATGATTGTAATGTCACCGTAGATAGGGAAATTGACTATCTGATTACTCCGGATGCGTATCATCCACCGCTAATAGTTCGCTTGAGTTTTTTAGTTCCGCAGTACGATCAAGTTAATGAAAATAGTACCTTTTATGACTTTAAGCGTGGTGACTATACCAATATGAATAATTATTTAAATTCTGTAGACTGGGATTCAATCACACGTGGAATTGATCCAGATATTGCCGTTGATCGTCTTTATGCTCACCTTAATGTTGCAATCGAGACATTTATCCCTCAAAGAATAGTAAGACGTCCTCTCTACCCACGGTGGTTTTCAGCCCGTTTAAGGGGGTAGACATGTCACGTGACCTGGCCGATTTGGCAGGTCGGTATTAAAGCAAATTTTTTCTGCACAGAAATGGTAATCCCCATAGATACGCGGCTGCCTGGTGACGCGAGAGGGAGCTGTTTGCTATTTCCGTATTCTATTCTGAATAAGGAAAGACATTCTCAGCTGTTGCGTTGTACCTACTTGTAAATATTTAAACGGAAGGTCTGCTGGTACTGCAAACGTAGAACATTTATTGTACATTTTAATTACTTGAAATGTACTTATGCTACAATATTCTACGTTAGCAGTAAGGAATTATAAGTGAAAAGGACAAATAGATAAGGAGATGTCTCCAGAAAATGAAATTTTTGTTAGGTTAGACTTTTTTTATTAGCAAAGCATTGAAACAGAACATGAAATACACATCCTATGCAGAAAGCAGTTATGAACAACATTATATATAATATTGTGTTGGATGTTGAATTGGGCCAGTGAAAATGCGCAGGCTGGATGTGCGTGATTATTATGTGGTCCCCTCCTCGAAGTGACAGAAAATATAACCTATGTATATGCTATATGACAATAAATGTTTAGCGGCTATTTCGTTCTATTGTGCTACATTTGTCAACTTTTCATCATCCTTCCGAAACATTATTATTACGCCGCAACAGTATCTTTAAGAAATCGGGTATAGGATATAGGTTATATTTTCTGTCAGTTGAAGGAGCGGATTTTCTGTCACTTGCAGGAGCGGATTTTCTGTCCTCCTGTTCTATCCTGATTTTACCTCCTCCACCCTGCAGTTGTGGTAGTTGCAACGATATTCCTGAGCGGAGTTAGGCAAAATGTAATCTAATTACAACTTACAAATTACGATTAAAATGTAATTGTGTAGTTGATTACACATTATTTTCTGCAATCCTTCATTTAGGTAGTTGACGAAACCAAATAGTCAACTACATAAATGAACGATTGCAGAAAATATTGTGTAATCAACTACACAACTACATTTTAATCGTAATTTGTAAGTTGTAATTAGATTACATTTTGCCCAACTCTGTTCCTGAGCTCAGTGTACATATGTACACCCTGGTTTGATCTGTAAAAATAAATAAATTTAATAAAAAATACTTTTTGTGTTTATACCACTTGAATGTAAAAACTGATACTTACACTTCCTGAAGAATCCATTATTATTATTTGCTATTTCTCATAAATATTTTCATGCAATGGCACTGACCCCTTTCGCTTACTGTTAGTTTTCATAGAACCTGCAGTAAAAAGTTAGAACGAGTTGTAATTGATATGAATGCAGTAAAAATGTAAATGTATGTATGGTATTTACTTATCTTTATGCTTGCGAAGAAGACTGCCTTCCTTTCCTCGCTTCATAGAACATGATTTTCACCTTTGATACTGGTTGTTGGAAATATCTAAAGCAAATTAATATATATGAGAGAAACATTCATGATGATTTCCAATTAATCCAATTATATGCATAACAAAAGTATGTGTCATACTTACACTTTTACACATGTCATTTCTACTTGATATGAAAGAATACAGATTATTAGGAGAGTGTGAAAAGGCCCATCACCACCACCGTCATAGACAGTCCTATTCACTCTCTGTATGTATTTTCTACATACTTTCTTACTTACATTTTGGAACATTGCTTATTCGACAGCTCTTCATATGCGCTGGATGCACTCGCTGGTACATTAGTGACTTTGGATTGCAATTGCTTATTCGACAGCTCTTCATACGCGCTGGATGCACTCGCCAGTGCATTAGTCACTTTGGATTGCAATTGCTTATTCGACAGCTCTTCATAAGCGCTGAATGCAGTCGCCGGTGCTATTGCGATGTTGTCATCTATCGTTTTATGTACTTTCTTGTGTACTCGTACTTGCTCCTCCTGTTTTTATGTACGGAGGTTCTCTAATCGGCTGTTGTCGATTGTATCTGCTATCTATAATTTCTGGCAACATGCAGTCCTCATAGAACTTCTTCAGTTTGTCTTCCATCTCTGTTGCCCAGAATCGATCATCTCTCGTTACTGTTATAACCTTTATTCCTTTCGGCGTCCATAAACAAAAATAGGCCCGTTGCCTTTTCGTTATGTGCAATTGTCCTTGCACTTGATAATAGTAATGATGATTTTTATTCATTTCATTACCCTTGAAAATACGCCGTATATTACCAAGTTGCTTTATTGCTTCAGCAGGTGATAAATCCTTGACCGATTCAGGACACTTTACATCGACGATTTTATCATGGTCCACTAGGCCGTCAGGAGTTGCACCTAAGTGAGGCTCAGTGTCATCGGTGAAGAGGTCACACGGTAAAATATGGATTCCTAATTCTTCTTCCATTTGTCTCAATGCCTTTGCCCCATTTTCCCTTTCGTATTCGAGAGAACGTAACTTTGGGAGTTGCGGGTACATTATACCCTTCACAACATTTGCCCGTGGTGTAGTCTTTCGTAATCGGCATACTTTGCCGAAATTGGATGCAGTTAATAAATTTTTTCTACAACCAATCGACTTTTCGCTATTCCCTTGATCGCGAGTTTCCACTTCGATCTCGTCCCGCCTCGTTTGCCAGTGAAGGAGTATATCCGCGTACCTTTTACACTCGGAAGAGTATACTGTCTCTTCCATATCAGGTTTTTCTGCGTTGGGGCCGTAATCCTGGTGGCACGATTGTTTTTTATTTCGGAAGGAGGATGCTTTCGCTTCTTTTTTATATTCCCTTGCTTTTTCTGCTGCGCATTTCCGACGGCCTTCCAGCTTTCTTACCACGGTTAGCGGCTCTTTATTCATTGCCGTACTCAATCTGCTGAACGCCTCTTTTGTGTTATATTGGACGACTGCAGCGGAGACTCTACCCTGATACGAGCCCCCTCGTCCAAAGTTTATCCTTTTGCCTCCGATGAATTTAGCAATTATATTATTAAAACTTTCAACAGCATTGTTATTTAGACCGCGCAGCAAACTGTCAGCTTTAACGAAAAGTTGCTGCATCGCTTCTTCGATACTTTGATAAATACCAGCTTCTCCCAGTCGTGGAAAGTAGTCTACTCTGTTGGGATCAGAGTATTTCTTACAGAAGTATGCTAACTTCTAACACTCTTCAGAGTGTTAGTAGTTGTATAGCTATGCCGATTCCAACTCAGGTCCTCTGAGGGGAGCGCGGGGGCGGGGGGAAGTGAGGGCGCGCGGGGGAGCGCGGCAGAGGGAAACCTGGGCGCGGGGCCTGCGGGGAGTGGAAGAGCGGTTGCGCGCGCACTAGCCGCGGAGTGGGGGAAGCCGCAACCGTGGACGGGATCAGTCCGGGCCGAGCAGCCGCGGAGACCTGGCCCACCGTCGGAAATTTTTCAGAGGGAGAAGCCCACCCCCGAAAAGTCTTTTTCAGACCTTGACCCACCCCGAAAAATTTTTTAGACCTAACCCAGGGAGGGGACGGCCCCCAGGATTTTTTTCCAAACCATTATGCAGCTGAAATTGTTTAATAATTTATTTTTTATCTGAAATTGTTTCGGACAATGTCGGGAAAGATCGGGAAAGATCGACGTTCTTTTCTTTTACACACCACGTCTTCGGGACGGAAAGAGACAGAGCATTATTTTAAATCTAAATTCGGAGGAGGGAGAGAGACAGCACTACATAGCGGTACACTCGCAGATATTCTAAAATTTTGAATCAGCGATCTACAGAACCATTATGTAGAAATATTATTTCAAGCAGATATGTAGCATGCATTCTAAAGCTAACAGTATTCTAAAGCGTTCCGATTTAACGTCGCAGCGTATCGCGCGATCTCGCGTAATTCGAATCCTCTGGAGCAGTCGCGCGGGATGGCGTCATTTGATGGCGCGTAGAACGCTCGAACGAAGTAGAATTATGCGACGTCAGCAAATCTTAAAATTATGTGGCGAGGAGGATGATGGGTGAATAAAATTGATAAATAACATAGGTTTAAAATGATAATATATTGTTACAAAAAAAGAAAATATAAATGAATATAAAAATATAAAACAATATAAATATAAAGGAAAAGAAAACAAAATTAAATAATAAATATAATATAAAAAAGAATATAATATAAAAAAAGAAAATAAAATAATAAAATAAAAGAAAATACAATTGAAAAAGAAAAAAAATATAAAAAAATACAATATAAAAGAAAAAAATATAAATATAAAACTAGAATATAAAAAATGGAAAAAATATAAAAAATAGGAAAAATGGAAAAAATTTAAAACTATTCTAAGGGGGGTGGCGGTGAGGGCGACGATGGTGGTGAGGGCGATGGCGATATAGCCATCCGCTCGGAGGGTAGAGATGCCAGCTGCGGCAGCGGTTGCTGTAACCGTCGCGCGTCTATCCATGGCGGCGACGGTGGCGATGGGGACCGCGGCCGCCTCAACGGCAGGAACCCCACTCGCTGATACGGCACTCAAGGGTGCCGCAGCCGAGCCACCATCACCCGAATAACCGCGATCCCGTGGCGGGGTGGGGGGGGGGTGCCACCTCCTCCTCCTCCTCCTCCTCCTCCTCCACCAGCCGCGCATTCATGTCCTAGAACACAGATACAAAACGTCGGTGTAATAATGACACATTAAACATAATAAACATCAAACACACATAACAATGCAATGTATTACATACCACTGGAGGCGGCGACGGCGACGGCTGCGGCGACCCCCAATCGGAAGACCAATTGGGGGAACGCGGAGGCGGCGGCTGTAGCTGTGGCGAGTTGGGCCCCTGCGGTAGAGGCGAGGGGGGCGACGGTGGTGGCGAGTCCTGCGAACATTGCATTTTTGAAATCATTGGGATTCCTTGTGCGCATTTAAGTTGAAAAAAATGGTGGACATTCTAAGCATTAGAGGGAAGCCGACGTTTGGGGATCGCATCGTCAAGCTCGAGAATCACACATACAACCCATACGTCAACACGACGTTTGGATACAGCGATGAGATAAGAATACCCATACAGCAGCAGGATTTATACACATTGCCGTGTGAAAGTTTCCTCTACTTGGAGGGGAAATTGAAGATAAACAAGCCAAGCGATACATTAACGGTGACGTTGGGAAATAATTGCGTGGCGTTCTTATTTGATGAGATTCGATACGAGCTGAATGGCGTGGAGATTGATCGCAACAGAAACGTTGGGATAACTAGCACGCTTAAAAACTATGTATCGCTGACATCTGGCGAAGACAAAAGTATGGAGAATGCCGGATGGGGCTTGAAACGACGCGATGGGCTAATAGTGAAAAATCATTTCAATTTTTGCATCCCGCTTAAATATTTGCTGGGATTTTGCGAGGACTACAAACGCATGATTATTAATGCGCGTCACGAATTGATTTTAATACGATCGCGCAACGACAACAATTCTCTAATAGGATCGCCGATGTTGGAACCAGAAATTGAATTACTTAACGTGTAATGGCGGATGCCTCATGTGACGTTAAATGACGTTAATAAGCTATCGTTGCTACATGCTTTGGAAAGTGGAAAAAACCTGAGCATTTGTTTTCACTCGTGGGATCTGTACGAGTATCCTCTCTTGCAGAGCACGACTAAGCATTCGTGGGCCGTGAAGGCATCCGCACAGCTGGAGAAGCCGCGAGTTAATATCCTTGTTCTACAGACTGATCGAAAGAATGTGATGAGCGAAGATGTTACTAAGTTCAACAACTGCAAATTGGCCAATGTAAAACTTTTTCTCAACTCGGAATTTTACCCATATGATGACCTGAACTTGGACTTTGACAAGAATAAGCATGCCATCTTGTATCACATGTATACGCAAGTATGCATACGGCATGCTTCGAAATTATATGCGAGATAACGCTCTTTGTGTGGACGGTGCCGACTTTGATGCAAAATCACGCAAGATACGACGCGTAGCTCAGCCGGTGGCTGACAGCGATGCCGTCAATAAACTATACATGGAAAAGAGCATTAAACTTTTGAGAGAGCAGCAGGAAGAATTAGAGAGGAAGCTGGTCGTGTTTCAGAGAGATATGCTGACGTTGCAAAACAGCGTTAAAAAGATATCACAGGCGTCAAATTCAATCCCACAGCAGCGCTGCGAAGGAGAATCATGCGAGGCGGCTGAACTTGTCCTCGGACAGATGGGGAGCACATAATGCACGTACATGATAATTATCACATCATTCGTGTCAAAGACACCTCTGCGATCAAACATGCAACCATTATCGAAATCCAAAAGTAAAGAAAACCATGACCCCAAGAAGCGGTAACTTGTTGAGGAATTGCATGCTCCAGCTCGAAGACATTTCCCACGGAGGCGCGTCATAGTGCATGGATACGACGATCTATGGCAAGCTGACGTTGTAGAAATGCGTCCATACTCGCGATTCAACCAAGGTCACCACTACATACTCACCGTCATCGATGTGTTGAGGAAGTATGCATGGGCGGTGCCGCTCAAGACTAAAAGTGGTGCTGAGGTGACCAAAGCGTTTGCAAAGATATTTAGAGATCGATATCCGAAAAATTTGCAAACCGATCAAGGAAAAGAATTTTACAACGCCGATGTGCAGAAACTCTTGTCAAAGCATGACATTAATCATTATTCGACGTATTCAGTGATGAAGGCCTCCGTCGTAGAACGTTTCAATCGAACTTTGAAGAACAATATGTGGAAAATGTTTACGCTCAATGGAACCTACAGATGGATCGATTCGCTATCGCGTCTTCTCGCAGAGTATAACGCGCGAAAACATAGAACCATCAGAATGCGTCCTTGCGATGTTACCCCTGCGATCGCCGACAAGCTGCTAGCCACCGTATACAGCAACATAAAGATCGTTACTCCGGCGAGATTCAAGTTGGGCGAGTTTGTGCGCGTGAGCAAATTTAAAATCATCTTCGATAAAGGCTATACGCCGAATTGGACTACGGAGGTGTTCAAGATAGCCAAAGTACAGGCAACTAATCCCACGACGTATCTGCTCCTCGATTCCTGTGGAAAACCTGTTGCCGGAGGATTCTATGAACACGAGCTGCAACGCGTCACCGATCCTGATGTGTATCTAGTGGAAAAAGTGTTGCGTTGGAAGGGGGATAAGGTATACGTCAAGTGGTTGGGGTTTGATAAATCACACAATTCTTGGATTAATAAAAATAATGTATTGTAACATAATAATATATGATTCAATAAAAATACAATGATATATACATGTGTGAACAATTTTTTTATACAATAATTCAACCATTTATATGAAGTAGTTAATAAATACAATAATTTCTATTTTACATCGATTTTTTTTTACAACGGAAAGAGTGTCGATCGAATCAGGTACGATATGCCGCTTATCGTCGTACGAACTTAGAGCGATTTTGGATTCCGAAATGGTGTACACTTTGTGCAATTTAGACCGTATACATGATTGCCTGCGAACCATTTCGATCTTCCTTTGCAAACACTGCGCGTAGTCGTCGAAAGTTATCGCTCTGGCTATGACGTTGGTCTTGACGCCTTTCGCCTTTTTCGTATATTTTTTGCCGTCTACGCGGAGTGCATACATTTTCGCTCTAAGCCCTACGAACTCGGTCATTATCGCACCGTTATTTTCGTCCTTCATCAGCCCCGGAAGCTTCTTATTTACACACGGCATATTATATGAATTGTCGATAGGATAATCGCTCGTGTCGAATCTATCGATATCACGTTTCATGGACTCGTTGATATCGTCGCATCGAATGTGATAAATGAGGCTGTCCGTGTCTGTGTATAGAATTTTACAATTTTGCCCGTGCAGGGGAGACATGTACTCGTGATGAAATTCGTACAAACAAATTTTTGATATGTCCAGAATGCACATACCCACGTATATCGGTTTGTTGAATTTCACCTCGAGTTTTCGCAATTCAACAGCTATTAAATTTTCCGAAAAAACACTTCTGCTATGGAAATTCGGTTTCGCGATCATTGCCTCCGCGCCATATCGCCCTTCCCAATGAGTCAAAAGTTTTACATCCACGTGATTTCGTACATTTTCCATAGTTTTACCGAATACCGCGTTGTTCATCAATTTGCACAAATTTTTTTCGAAGTCGTTTGTCGCACCTGTTCTAAACCGTGTATTGAGTTCGATGTAATCGCGGAGCCAGGGAGATTGAGCGAATTGAAGCACGCGGTGTATCTTTGTAATACGAAGACCGTGACGCGTGCACTGCTGCAGGTTGCGATAATGAATAACGTATCGCTGCTTATCGTATACCGTCGCGAGTAACTTGTCCTGTCTGCTGCCAGGTGGTTTGGCACGCGTCGGGCAGAACTGTAGAACGGCATGAGCGTCGTGCAGACGTTGCGGATATTCCAGATCTACCTCGAGAATGTATCCCGTGGGCGAATCGACCGCGATCGAAGACACGTCAAATTTTTCAATATCTTCGACCCATTGAAATTTAGCATATGGCAGAGGCTGACACATTACCCATCCATACAAATTGTTCACATCAAAGTACATCAAGTACGATGACTCTTCCGATGCGTCGTAATATGGCATGTACCTGTTATTGGCATGTGCGTATCTTCCGGAACATTGACTTAAACCCCCGCGTATACCGCGTTCGATAAACATGACCATATCGACGTCAGTGAGCAATTCGAATGTAATTTTGGTATGTTTTAGCATGGCATCCCACGTGCAACCGGGTAAAGTATAATAATGCGCCGAATCTAGTCCGTAACTCTTGATGCAACTTTCACGAAAATTTTCAAAAATATCTGCCAATAACAAGACATCTGTTTTCAAATACAAATCGCTGTATTCGCCCAAGGTTCTAATGCCGAAACGCTGCCAGACAGTCTCGGCGTGTGCGTAATCGCTCTCGGATACAGTCTCACCCGTTAACGAACTGTAGAATGATTCTCGCGGCGGTAAGCATGGGTCCTGCAGCTTGTTTGCGCAATCAAGTTATTCGTCCGGAAATACACCCTTTCGCGTCAATAAATTGAAATCTTCGGCGGATAATGTTTCAAACTTGGATCGTAAAATTTTTAATTGATCTATGCTAAGAAATGATGCTAATTTGTCGAGACTGGTGTTGAGAAATTTGTACGAATCGATTAATCGCAATTTAATACAATTTCCCGAGTCTGAATCAGCCGTATCGTCGACATCTTTTGTGAAAGAAATATACTTTTCTTTAGTTATGGGTAATACGTCGACGTGACCTTCGAAAGCGGTAGCTATTTCCTCGATAATGAAATGTGAATCGTAACCGGATAAATTATGAAAAACTATGGGGATGTAAAACGCGTTTTTATAATTTAAATTGCACTCCGAATGTGCTGGGCCTCTAAACCGTCCAGATAGATTCCAATGATCGCGAACTCGTACATCGCCAGCCTCGAATGGTTCTTCGCAAATATGACAGTGTGTTGCATCGCGAAATGCCGTCCACTGTTCGGTAGTTAAATCAATCATGGGAACATTACTGGCCAGGATGGGCTTAGCAAAATTCGCAAAATTTTTTAGTTCGTCTACGGACCATGAAACGCAATCCGCGTCGCGGCGACATCGATACGTGGATAGCGATGTATCATTTGAGCAATGCATATAATAGGCTATGCTGTGAACTTTGTGGTGTTGATATGTGTGTAATTTATTATCATCACACATTCGGTGGCTGTCCTCTGTTTTCTCGATGATGCACTCCAAATCGGCGTACACCACGAAGGGGAGCCGCTCCTTCCTACAGTGGTTCTCGAAGCTGAGCAAGTTGTTGCCTTCGCTGGGCAGCAGGATGGCGCAGTCATTCATCTTGCCGCAGTCCAGCGAATGAAGCTCCAACTTCTCGGCAGATCCGAAGTAGTGCATGCATCTGTAATAAAACAAAAAATTTTTTATTTAATTTGTTTCGCGAGACATTTTAACATTTCATATGTTTCTATACGTACCGATCACAGATGAATTTCTTTTTCCCGTGTCTGCTCAGCTGCATGCTCACCAGCCGGGACAAGTTCTTGATCCATACAAAGTGTCCTACATCTCCATCATTCGGTATGTAGAGCAGGTTGACGTGCTGATACCTCTTTTGGCTGGTGAGACGCAGCGGAAAGACCGCCTTCGTCTTCTCCGCCTCGAAGGCGTACGCGTTGATCGAGATTTCGTTCTGCCGCTCAAACTTCCCAATTTGCTCCAGGGAGATTGGGAACTCAATGCCCTGGGGATTTAATACGGAAGCATATGGCGGATATGAACTTGGGCAATCGGTATTTCTTTCCGCAGGATGAAGAGCGGCGACCACTGCCCACGCGAAACACGCATTGTCCAGGGATTGTACACTGATCGTTGTATTCTTCAGCGATATTTCCCGCGCTAACTTGTGGTAGCACCCCGCGCGCAGCGGATTGTACTTATTGACATTAACGGTCAGGTTGAGGATTCGCGTCAATGCCCATCCGCTGTCACGTTCCTGGAACTCTTCCAGCGATGCCAGGGTGGGTTCGACGACGCATCGCTGGTACCACTCCTGCAGATCGGATGTGCCGAAGAGTTCGCAGTTCCGGGTGTTGATGCTTTTGCAAGCATGTTTATCACCCGCCACAAATTCGCCGTTGAATACAGTGTTCACTTTGAGGTTTCGACGTTTTCTCAAAGCGCCCCGCACGTGCTCCAACACAATGGTCGCCGCATCTTGGAGGAAGTTGCGCGGCTCGATATAGTTCGAATTGAGCACGGCACCGGTTAACACGCGACTATCGAACGCAGTGTCTATTTCGCGCCACAAAAGTCCCGTACTCGAATGTCCGGCACCTTCACGCACGAGACGTCCACGCAACGAATGTTTCAGTCCCTCGAGCCGCGCGATTCGAGCAACCAACGATTGTTGAATTCCGATCGATAATCGCGGGCGTTTCACTCGGCTGTGTTCTTCCAACGATTCGATACACTCGTTGCATCGTTCTTCCCACGCGAGGTACTCTTCCCGCGAAATCAATCGTGCAGATTGATCCAATAATTGGCGGGTTACGTGCGCGAATTCCATGATTGTAAATGGTGTGATTGTAAATGGACTGTATATGTAACGTCTTTTATGCGCAACAGGTTGCAACGATTTGAGACTTTGTGCAGTTCGGAGCGTGCTTTTATGACTGATACCACGATTTGGTATCTCTGTCTAACTCTTTTGGCGTACCCCCTCCCTCGAATGCACCGCATGCAAAAACGACGATCCGTCCCAACATGGTTCTGTGCAGTTTCTGCCGATACAGCATAATTCTTTCCGTGATTCACGCGTATGACGAATTAGCGCGCAAAATCATCCGACACAGTTTCTGCTGACACCGCCTAATTCTAAGATTCTGCGCTTCCACAGGTATTATATTACATTCAACACGTGTCGAGACTTTTATCCTTGAGGATGGGGATTAAATTACATGCAATCGTGCGATATGCTGCGACGCTAAGATTGAAAAACATTATGGAAAAATTGGTAGCTTTAGAATAAAATGCGGCGGTGGGGGAACCAATTGCACCGCTATTTAAGCCAATCTCCCGAATGCTATTCCATCAATCGCGCAGTAGCCTCAGTGACTTTCGACGGAACAAATAGTGCTCTGAAAAAATGTGCAGTACCAGTGTCGAAGGAAACGTTGAACGTATGAATTATTACGTTCCGATCGTACAAGATGATGGTGTAGCTCAATGCGGGAGATTACAGTTGCTTGGTAAGACTTAATTTTCACATATTCTCAAAATTGTATTCCTAATACGAGCGGACAATTTCATAGCTTTGATTGTTCTCTTAGCCCGCGCCGAGCATCGCGTATCATGGTCAGAAGATATGCTTTAACATCCGTGGGTAGCAAATATTTGGAAATTGGAATCAACGTAGGACCGATGGCTGATGTAGAAGTTCTTCTAGGCGACAATCATGGGAATCATCTCATATTACCATGGCATACATGGAATGTGCTATTCGAAAGCCGTACAACAATCGAAGAACGTGCAAAATTGCCTGGATCACCTTCGATGCGGATTTATGAATTAACGGTGGAATTTCTTCGGATCTTTAATTCACCGATTGTAAAGATGACAATGGATATTAAGTCGCTGCATTTCAAAATGAATACAGTATCATTTTTATTTAATCTTGAGCCATGCATAAACTATGTGTATCCGCGGCTATATCAAACTGCAGAAGATGTGAGGACAAATTTTGAATCTTTTGTTAACGTGCTACAGCAGAGCGATGTTGCCTGTGAAACATTAGATACGCGTCGTGCTGCTAAAATCATACGTGATAGCGAATATTACGACGAGGATTATCTTGTAGATTGCGAACTTTAGCATGTGCTATCAATGATATTCTAGCTGATGCTCGTAGGAAAAAAAAATGTTGAATTATATTTATATTCTATTTTATATTCTCTTCTATGTAACAATATATAATCACTTAAACGCATATTATTTATCAATTTCATTTACATCCTTCTCTCCACGCCACATAATTTTAAGATTCGGCGTTTCAAAAATTATTATTTCTCTGCGTTGGAGAAAGAAATTTCAGCTGACGCCGCATAATTCTGATTCGCGCCTTCTTCGCGCCACCACATGACGTCATCCCGTACGGCTGCTCCAGAGGATTCGAATTACACACGATCGCGCGACACGCTGCGACGTTAAATCGGAACGCTTTAGAATACTGTTAGCTTTAGAATGCATGCTACATATCTGCTTGAAATAATATTTCTACATAATGGTTCTGTAGATCGCTGATTCAAAATTTTAGAATATCTGCGAGTGTACCGCTATGTAGTGCTGTCTCTCTCCCTCCTCCGAATTTAGATTTAAAATAATGCTCTGTCTCTTTCCGTCCCGAAGACGTGGTGTGTAAAAGAAAAGAACGTCGATCTTTCCCGATCTTTCCCGACATTGTCCGAAACAATTTCAGATAAAAAATAAATTATTAAACAATTTCAGCTGCATAATGGTTTGGAAAAAAATCCTGGGGCCGTCCCCTCCCTGGGTTAGGTCTAAAAAATTTTTCGGGGTGGGTCAAGGTCTGAAAAAGACTTTTCGGGGGTGGGCCTCTCCCTCTGAAAAATTTCCGACGGTGGGCCAGGTCTCCGCGGCTGCTCGGCCCGGACTGATCCCCTCCACGGTTACGGCTTTCTCCACTCCGCGGCTAGTGCGCGCGCAACCGCTCTTCCACTCCCCGCAGGCCCCGCGCCCAGGTTTCCCTCTGCCGCGCTCCCCCGCGCGCCCTCACTTCCCCCCGCCCCCGCGCTCCCCTCAGAGGACCTGAGTTGGAATCGGCATAGCTATACAACTCTTTGTGTTGACCGAAAACGTGACTCGGTACATTTGTCAAGTCTTGCTTCAAATTTTGTATTCGTTCCTCGAGTGGTATTTCTTCTCGCAACCGGTATTCCGTACATTATTCTGTACGACAGCTCTTAGATCTTTATTGCGGCCTTTTGTTCCAATTTCGTTAATTTTTTACTGAAATTGCGTAACAGGTGATTGGTGCATTCGATTTTTGTACCTGCATCATATACTTTTCATATGGATTACTGTCCAATATCTTCTTGTACATACTGCTATCGCCATCGGCAACTAATATAGAGTATATTAGGCCGTGCATATCTATGCTGCAATTGAAGCTTTCGATAATAGCAATACTCTCCATGCCAGTTGAACTCTGATTACGACCCCAGTTCTTGAAGCAACGATGCTCGCGCGGTTCTTCCTTCTCCGTAGATGCTATTTGGCAAGTCATGCAGAATTTATTCTTCACGCTGATGTACAACACTTTCTTCGTGTGGTATCCCACGATGGCTCCCACATCAGAAAGAGAATTATAATCTCCTCCGCGGTATGACCTTTCCATCCAGCTGCCATCTGCGACAACTGGGATAAACGGTAAATTAGATTCTTGATGTACGTGGCCTTTTGCTATAGCTAATGCTTTTTCCACTTTTCCAGCATTTTCTATTTCGCGTTGTGCGGCCACTTCGAGGGCATCGATTAGCTCCTTCTGACAGTTCTCGTAGATCTTTTTCGTCATACAGGACACGTTCATGGCAGTCAGTATATCCTCCAGTTGATTATATCCGCCGCCCGTCATCATTGTTGCGGCAACAGCGGCGCGGTTGATATCCATAGTGGCATCATTCTTCCGAAGACAGGATATGTGCTCTGTGTATTCGCACATTTTGCACTCTACATAATAAACATTTTCTAGTCCATTCCGTTGACATCTAACTATTTCAAAATGTTCGATGCCACAGCCAATAGTCGAATGTTTTGGAAGATTTTTTATTTGTTCGAAAACATGCGGAAAATCAACAAAGTCTATTCCTTCTGAAATTGGATTTTCCGGCTGTTCTGGTTCTGCATTCTCCACCACCCAGTAATCGGCATCACTTCCAACATCTTGATTCGTTTCTTCATTGATGTCTCTTACGGAATGTATTATATCTCATCCCTGTCTGTGTCGAAATCTATTTCTTGTACAATTTCGTCTTCGTTCGACTCGAAATGCACTTCTACAATTTTCTCTTTGTCCGCATTGAAATGTATTTCTTCTACAATATTTTCTGCGTCCGTATCGAAATGTACTTCTTCTACAATTCCTTCGTTAATTGGAAAATATTCAATATTTTCTGCGTCTTCTTCTTGTATTCTGTCTGTAGGAAAATCATCCGCAGCAGGTGTGGTTGGATGTGTTTCGTAAGAGGTACCTGCTTCCGACACGGTACCCTGAATTACCGTGAGGCACGCTGCGTTCTTCAATCGTTGTCTGCACGTAAAGAGTCAATAATCAGTAACACGTGGTACATACATAGAAATAAAAAAAACATACACCAGAAAAGAAAAGCAAGCATAGTAAAAGAAGATATACAGTAAAATCTCGATGTAAGCGAAAGCCTTGGATCGAAGCAAGTTTAAATACCCGTGTACGTGTGAGACAATATTACGGAATCAAAATTTAAAATTAAAACTTTTGTATTTTTGGTTTCATTTTCATGAAACTTTTACCGACATGTTTGTTAGAATGTCCTGATTAACCTTCGGAAGACGAATGGTGGATATGGTCGCGTGAGACGAATGCAGGGTCAGTTTGACCCATAGCAACATTTCTATGGTACACCGGTTTCACGAAAAAATTAAATATAAAATGAATTAAAAAATTAAAATTTCTCAAATTAACTAAAATTTATTAATAAAGAAATACATAAAAAAAATATTTATGTACATTTGTACGAGGTGGTGATTTGAAAGTAATTGGGATACTCCTAGGTCTTCAAATGGGGTACACTAAGTACTGTTGTTTTCTGTGTGAATGGGACAGCAGAGCAAGGGATCAACATTATTCTAAAAAAGTTTAGACTCCGCGACACGAGTTGATTCCCGGGCAAAAAAAATGTATAACATACTATCCTAATTGATCCTAAAAATGTGTTTTTACCACCACTACATATAAAATTAGGAATTATGAAAAACTTGAAGGCAATGGACAAATCTGGAACTGGTTTTGAATATTTAAAAGAAACATTCCCGTCCATATCCGATGCAAAAATAAAAGAAGGAATATTTGTTGGACCCCAGATTAGGATTTTAATGAAAGATGAAAATTTTCCAAAGAAATTAAATATTTTGGAAAGAAAAGTATGGTGCTGTTTTATAAAAACTACAGAAAATTTCCTCGGTAAACAGAAATCAAAAAACTTTGTTTCCATTGTAAACCAACTTTTAAAATCGTGTCAAAATCTGGGCTGTAATATGTCCTTAAAAATGCACTTTTTACACTCCCATCTGACATTTTTTCCGCCAAATCTTGGTGATGTGAGCGACGAACAAGGAGAACGTTTCCATCAAGATGTTTCCAAAATGGAAAGGAGTTACCAGGGCAAGGATATGGTTGCAATGCTTTCAGACTATTGTTGGACGCTTATGAACGACAACAAGGACCCGATGTACAAACGTAAAGCAGCACGTAAACATTTTTAAATTTGTTTGCGTGAGCGATGCTACAGGTAATTTTTTATTTGATATATTTCATTTTTTCTGCAGTTTAACAAAATTTAAAAAATGTTTTTAACTGTGCGACTGTCAGAATTTTCATCAATTGAAATTGATTAGAAGGTTCTATACAATTCTGTGAATAGTATCCATGAATACACGAAAAAAATAAGGCTCATACATATAGAAAATCGGTGCCCACTGTACGGTACCATCGCTGCGTCGATTACGCGTAGCAACGACCCTGACGAGTCGCGCCAGGCGAGTAATGGCCGTTAGGCGGCAAAACACCGTGAACGTGTTGCCAATAGATATTTTCTCGACTAGTTCGAGTTAAAAACCGTTGCGGCAATTTTCCTGCATGGTTTCGTCTTCAGAAATGTCTACAGAATCCGATGCTGGGTAGCGTTTTCGGGCTAGGTAAACAATTTTTCGTAAACATGCAAAAATATTGCGTGGAAACCATGCACATCGACACTTTTTCAAACTTTGATGGCCATTTACAACAATTCTAAACAATCAAATTTAACAACTATGTACACTGATATATTCAGTAATCTCTCCTCTATCTTCTGAGACTAAATTGAACTTTCTAGCAGTTTTAGTTTTCACGTAATACCTCACTTTTGCCCAAAATCGTGTTTTTACAAAAGCTGATGTTTTTCAAAAACTGAGGGTGATAGAGCAATTTTGCTTACGGATTCGTGTTCAGGGCGAAAAACTCTACAAGAATCACTGAGTGGAATTTGCAGACCAAAAATCGTGTTGGACAGTGTTATATTTTAATTTTGTTCGGTGGAAATTAAAATACTCATGGCTGAAGCTTGATTTACTACTTATTTGTACCTCTGCAATCCATTATTTAAAATACTAACAATTATCGCGATACAGTTGAGCACTTTTGATATATAGCTGATACTGACGCTTTCTAAGAATCGGGGTTACTGTGCGAGCGGCCGACTCGCGCTCGTCAAGCCGACTCGCCGTCTGACTTCACCTAAAGACTGGGCTTTTCATTGAGACACTTTCGCTAAAGGTACACATATGGACGTACATATTGCGGTCAAAAATCCACAAAAGAAGAAACAGTGTGTACATATTTCGTATTCAACAAGTAACTACATATGCTCAACTTCGAATCACGAAGCATCGATGACTGTTGCTAATTTTAAACATTATCTTCTACATCACAGAAATAAAATCTTAATTACATTTTTTATCCATTGAAAACTACGTACAACGATTGAAATAATCACAACTGTATTATAAAGGAAGTATATCTAACGAAACGCGTATATATAATTTGAACGTTTTATAATAACAAAACGCATATAGTTTGTATAACATATATAACGAAATTTAAAATTCCTACATATCGTCTCATCGGCACGAAAATTGCAGGAACGCGCTGCTGACATTTTTCACATGGAAATGAGTCCAAACAAGGTATACATCGAATTATTAATTAATTAAATAATAATGAACATACGAATGGGAAAAGAATGAGTGGGGCAAGAAGGATAAAGTAATGATATGCCGCACGGTGCGCATAGCATCGTATATGTGTACGTAAAGTGTCAAAGATAGCTGTTGATATACATATTTGAAGAATATGAATAATACTGTATTAAATAAAACAAAATACCGTGCTGCTACTACTACATCACAAGCTGTAACTGTATACAAATCTGTACCATAAAACATAACTTACATTTCTCGGCGCTTTTTATTTTTTGACAAACGCTTTGCAGATAACTTGGGCCGCTTCGCTTTTGCATCACCTTTCAAATAGCGATTGTTCCTTGCATCTGTAGCTTCCTTCTTTGATTCCATGATAATGGAATGATAACACACACTTATAAACACTACAGTAACGAACCACGCAGGAATGGAACAATTCACAAATTATGAATATTCCATATGTATCAATATCTGCGCAGTAAATAAAAGCCCGATTGCTTTCTGCGTCGTCACCGTAGTGCAAACGGCAGAAAACTGATCAGCTAGCGTTGTCGCAGCAATAGTTACAGATGCTGAGAAGCAGAACAAAAGATAGTGGGAAAAGGACGGATATATGCGTATTCTGTTCCTCTTTTTTTCATTAGGATTGGTGTATGCTGATACATTTACATAGAGTATGTACTTCCGGGAATACTTTTTGGTGCAGAAATGTGCACAGGAAAGGATTTTTGATTATCCTGTGCATATACTTTTGACGTATCACCTTTGCGCATTTGAACCTTTACGTTGGCCGAGACGTGTCCCTCGGTCCTTGGTGCAAGTGAAATAGAAAATATTGAGTGAGTGAGAAAGACAGTTTGGGCCCTGTCCAGCGGTTTCAGGAAAGAATACGCAAGTTGTGTAGTAGGATCACCTACAGGAGTGGTGGTTATGTGTGCGTGAACCGACGCACAGTGGGGCTGGAGAGGAAAAAAGTCTTAAAATAAAAGTTGTATTTTTATGTATCCATCACTATATCCTGATAGCCAATAGACCAACGTATCTAACCTATATGACAGATATGTCATATTCATGTTAATTGCAAAGAAAAATTGGTCTGAAGTTGACCGTTCGTATTCTAACGGGAAACGTGTCTATATTCGTACCAGATTGTCGAATTTTTTCTGAATTCCTCTAGATATTTTTATTTTTTTACCGCATGTATTTCGAATGTGTATAGTCTCAGCTTATTTGTGACATAAATACTTTTCGAAAATTCTTCACCGTAATCCCACTCTACAACTTCAAATGAAGCTACCTAGTATTTCAAGTTTTCATTAACTCTTTTAGGTTTATAAAAAAAGCTCCGCCTTCCTCCGGGCTCTAGATAGTACTAATTGAAAGCAGATACCATCTACTAATAGCCCTCCAAAAATTGGCTGCATATATTTGCAAGTTTGGCTGTTATTAATACATAATCACCCGAGTGCGCTGTGCATGCGATTTCGCAGAAACTCATCACAGCGGTATTTCTCGGTATTTTTGCACAGTTTCTATTTTCTATTATTTTTTATAGTTTTAGTTTGTATGCACATGTAATATTATGATCATTAAATAATAAAAAACAATAAAATAACAATAAAAATGATAAATAAAGTATTGTTACTATAATCGATACAGAGAAAACATATTTCATAATTATTTACCAATACTTAAATAACATTCCTTTTTTCATTATAAATTAACATTTTAAGATTTTAAGATATTTAGGCTTATAACCAGGGATAGGAACCCTAACCCGTACCCGGTTCGGGACTCAGTATCGTAGAATAATCCATCTAACCGGGTAACGCAAGATATGTATAACTCGAGGAACCTGGTTAATCCGGTTAACGCGGGTTAGAGTAATACGGTAAAAGCCATAGTTGTAACCATGTTTCCAAATAGTAATGAATTTTATTTGGATATCAGACACTCCTTAGTCGGTGATACGTACACGTGAAAGTAATAAATATGCGATGTCCAGGATTAACTTGGCCGCGCCGAAGTCGCGAGCGTCTGCCGATGTTGCGGATTTACGACCCTATTATTGGGTGGGTCGGTAGTACCTGCCCCCTATTGTCTAAGGGGACCTTTGCCTATTGTCTAAGGTGTCAAAAATATTCGAATGCTAGAAAATATGAAACAATGGAAGTTATAAAGCGAAAAGCGTACACGGCTGTAGAAGATATTGGTGCTAAATAATTCTTGAAGTTCAAAAAATAATGTATATATTTCCGTTTCTAACAACCGTCTAAAATTAATGAATCTTGCATGCATTAAGTACTCGTAAATTTTAAACATTGTGTTTTCATTTGATTTGTATATTGCCTGTAGATTCACATATAACTAAATTGCCTTGATGATACTATTTTAATACCGATTGCGTTTCTTCGTTAGCTGGCTATGATTTATATTTCGGCTGTGGACTTATGTGGTTAATGCATAGATCTGATGACGTGAAAAATCACATAAATTACACATTCTGATATGATGGTTTCTAGTAGAGATTAGCTATCGTATTGAATCCTTTTCACATCTGTTGAACAAACATCTTCTTAAGGGTCTTAACGTGGATAAGGATTTATGATATGGACGTGACTTTTACGAATTTTAAAGGAGCCGTAAACCATGTGTCCAACACCGTGTTACAGCAATTTTATTAATTTATGAGTTGTAAAAACTCCTAATTCTAACGGTATTCTTGACGACTCGGAGCTTCTCGCTGTTCCTCGATAATAATGGCCGTATCATAAACACGGAAAACGGTCGCGGTACCCTTGCGTACCGTTCCATCGGCGCGAGTGCCCTTTTCCAAAAATTTCACGTGTTCAACATCTGTGCATTACATACCTGCGTACCTCCTGCAATAAACGTGGGCAGGACATATATAAAATTAAGGAAACACCCAAAAAATGTGCATTGGTGACTTTACACCCCAGCCTTGCACTTCAACCCTTAAAAAATATTTTGGTGGGAGAAATCCCAGCTGACTTGCAATTTCTTATAGCGACACCTAAAACATAGTTTTCTTAGACATTCGAACGAAAACAGCTCCCGGAATTCTTTAACTGCACGCAATCGCCATGAGCAATTTTACAATTGAGTATTCAAGTTTGTGCGATTTTTTCTTCGACCGTAGCAGGTCATTGGAGAGGGATTTACGGGAAACATACCCCACTTTGGAGGACAATCAAGTGTGTAAAATAATATCCGATATTAATAAGAGATTTTTGCCCCATTTCAATGTGAAACTAAAATCGGTACATCGTATTAGAGGACAATTTAATACAAAATATGGTGTCTGGTTGGAAAATGTATTCACAGTGAACTTTACCAGTGACAATTTGGAAACTCCGAGGCCATCAAATCATAGAGGAAGACCCAGCAAAAGCTTCAGTGACTGCAGTAACCGAGCGAAGAGGTACAAAATACGTGACGTGCAAGATTCGTACTCTCAAGTTGTGATTGATGCTGCTGCATCAAATGCGCCGAAAGTTCAGCGAGCCTTCAACACCGATTCTGCCTTAGCACTAATCACGCAAGCAGGATTATCTCAGTACCAGTACGAAATTTTAAGGAAAGCAACTAAGGATATTGGTCATAATATATTCCCCACTTATAAAGAAATAACGGAGTCCAAAAAAAATGTTATCCTGATGACATTATTGTCACGGAAGCAATGGCAAAGGTTGGTCTGCAGGAGTTACTCGACCATACCGCGAAAAGAATTCTTGAAACAAAAACAGAAACTGAAATCAAAAACATAAAACAGGACAATTTCACATTATATACAAAGTGGGGCTGTGATGGAGCATCAGGCCAAAGTGAATATGCACAAAAATTTTCGGACACTTTAAATAACTCAGACTCAAACTTATTTATGACGTCAATTGTTCCACTACAAATGACACTAACAGAAAACGATACGGAACATGTTTGGAAAAATACACGGCCTTCTTCAACAAGATATTGTAGAGCGTTAAAATTTGAATTTACAAAGGAGACTCCGGATGCAATAAGAGCGGGAAAAAATCGCGTAGACGAAGAAGTAAAAAATCTACACGAAAGCAAAATAAATTTTCGTGGAAGAGTTTTTAAAATTAAACACATCCTGTATTTCACAATGATAGATGGGAAAGTTGTTCAGGCTGGAACAAATACAGCATCGGCGAGTAATTGCGCTATATGTGGAATAAAACCTTCAGAGATGAACAAAATGCCAACGATATTAGTAGTAAGGCTATGCCGATTCTAACTCAAATTTGAGTTTCAAGGTCGTGATAAGAATTTCCTCCGACCTTGAAACACAAATTTGAGTTTCAAAAGTCGGCGGAAAATTACTGCGGGCGGGCGGCGCGCGGCCGGGCGGCGGATGACGTCATATAGATGGCGAAGTGGTGGGGGTATAGCGCGAGAGCAGAAGATATCAATCGATACCAAACCGCATCGAGGAGGAACCGCGGGTGAATTGCTGCTACTCTGGAGCGTGGTACCCCAACCACAGTCGGTAAGGAAGGAAATATTAATTTAAGATATTAAGAATAATCGAAAAACTGAATCTCGGGCGACGGGGCTCGAACCCAAGACCTCCGCGTTACGAGTCAGCCGCCTAACCAACTCCCCCAACGCCCATTCTCTAACATTAGTCTTTAATGAATGGTACATATACCGAGCGTCACCAAGCATAATCCATTTTTTTTTATTCGAAATTGTTTCGGACGATGTCGGGAAAGATCCGGAAAGATCGACGTTCTTTTCTTTTACACACCACGTCTTCGGGACGGAAAGAGAGAGCATTACTTTAAAGTTAAATTCGGAGGGTGGGAAAGAGAGAGCATCACTTTTAAAGCTAAATTCGAGAGAAAGAGATGGCACTACATAGTGGTACAATCGCTTTCGTTCTAAAAATTTTCAAAATGATTTTAAACCTTAGCGTCGCAGCGTATCGCGCGATTACATGTAACTTGAGTCCGACCCTCAAGGATAAAAGTATCGACACGTGTTGAATGTAATATAATACCTGCGGAAATGTCGAATCTTAGAATTCTGCGGTGTCAGCAGAAACTGCGTCGGATGATTTTGCGCGCTAATTCGCCATACATGTGAATCATAGAAAGAATTATGCTGTATCGGCAGAAACTGCACAGAACCATGTTGGGACGGATCGTCGTTTTTGCATGTGGTGCATTCGAGGGAGGGGGTACGCCAAAAGAATTAGACAGAGATACCAAATCGTGGTGAGGATATAAAAGCGCGCTCCAAACTGTCCAAAGCCTCAAATCGTCGCAACGTGTTGCGAGGAAAAGACATTACATTCCATTTACAATCATGGAATTCGCACACGTAACCCGTCAATTATTGGATCAATCTGCACGATTGATTTCACGGGAAGAGTACCTCGCGTTGGAAGAACGGTGCAACGAGTGTATCGAATCGTTGGAAGAACACAGCCGAGTGAAACGCCCGCGATTATCGATCGGTATTCAACAATCGTTGGTTGCTCGAATCGCGCGGCTCGAGGGACTGAAACATTCGTTGCGTGAAAGCGACTATTAGCGTACGATCCGAGGACAATGCGTGTTTCGCGTGGGCAGTGGTCGCCGCTCTTCATCCTGCGGAAACAAATACCGTGCGCCCAAGTTCATACCCGCCTTATACATTGGTGCTAAATCTCCAGGGCATTGAATTTCCAATGTCTCTGGAGCAAATTGGGAAGTTTGAGCGGTTGAACGAAATCTCCGTCAACGTCTACAGCTTCGAGGCGGAGAAGACGAAGACGGTCTTTCCGCTGCGCCTCACCAGCCACAAGAGCGATCGGCACGTCAACCTGCTCTACATACCGAATGATGGAGATGTAGGACACTTTGTGCTGATTGAGAACTTGTCCCGGCTGGTGGGCATGCAGCTGAGCAGGCACGGGAAAAAGAAATTCATCTGTGATCGGTACGTATAGAATCATATGAAATGTTAAAATGTCTCGCGAAACAAATTAAATAATACATATTTGGGGTTTACAGATGCATGCACTACTTCGGATCTGCCGAGAAGTTGGAGCTTCATTCGCTGGACTGTGGCAAGATGAACGACTGCGCCATCCTGCTGCCCAGCGAAGGAAACAATCTCCTAAGGTTCAACAACCACAACATGAAGGAGCGGCTCCCCTTCGTGGTATATGCAGATCTCGAGTGCATCATCGAGAAAACAGAGGACAGCCACCGAATGGGTGATGATAATAAATTACACACGTATCAACACCACGAAGTTCATAGTATAGCCTATTACATGCATTGCTCGTACGATACATCGCTATCGATGTATCGATGTCGCCGCGACGCGGATTGCGTTTCATGGTTCGTCGATGAACTAAAAAATTTTGCAAATTTCGCCAAACACATCCTGACCAGCAATGTTCCCATGCTTGATTTAACCGCCGAACAGTTGACGGCATTTCGCGATGCAACACACTGTGATATTTGCGAAGAACCATTCAAGGCTGGCGATGTACGAGTCCGCGATCATTGTCATCTATCCGGGAGTGCAATTTAAATTATAAAAATGCGTTTTACATCCCCATAGTTTTTCATAATTTATCAGGCAACGATTCGCATTTTATTATCGAGGAAATAGCTACCGCGTTCGAAGGTCACGTGGACGTATTACCCATAACTAAAGAAAAATATATTTCATTTACAAAAAATGTCGACGATACGGCTGACTCAGACGCGCGAAATTATATTAAATTGCGATTCATCGATTCGTACAAATTTCTCAACACCAGTCTCGACAAATTAGCATCTTTTCTTAGCATAGATCAATTAAAAATTTTACGATCCCAATTTCAAACATTATCCGTCGAGGATTTCAATTTATTGACGCGAAAGGGTATCTTTCCGTATGCATATCTTGATTGCGCGAACAAGCTGCAGGACTCATGCTTACCACCGCGCGAGTCATTCTATAGTTCGTTAACGGGTGAAACTGTATCCGAGAGCGATTACGCACACGCCGAGACTGTCTGGCAGCGTTTCGGCATTAGAACCTTGGGCGAATACAGCGACTTGTATTTGAAAACTGATGTCTTGTTGTTGGCAGATATTTTTGAAAATTTTCGCGAAAGTTGCATCAAGAGTTACGGACTAGATTCGGCGCATTATTATACTTTACCCGGTTTCACATGGGATGCCATGCTGAAACATACCAAAATTACATTCGAATTGCTCACCGACGTCGATATGGTCATGTTTATCGAACGCGGTATACGTGGGGGTTTAAGTCAATGTTCCGGAAGATACGCACATGCCAATAACAAGTACATGCCATCTTACGACGCATCGGAAGAGTCATCGTACTTGATGTACTTTGACGTAAACAATTTGTATGGATGGGCAATGTGTCAGCCTCTACCATATGCTAAATTTCAATGGGTCGAAGATGTTGAAAAATTTGACGTGTCTTCGATCGCGGTCGATTCGCCCACGGGATACATTCTCGAGGTAGATCTGGAATATGCGCAACGTCTGCACGACGCTTATGCCGATCTACCGTTCTGCCCGACGCGTGCCAAACCACCTGGCAGCAGACAGGACAAGTTACTCGCGACGGTATACGATAAGCAGCGTTACGTCATGCATTACCGCAACCTGCAGCAGTGCACGCGTCACGGTCTTCGTATTACAAAGATACACCGCGTGCGTCAATTCGCTCAATCTCCCTGGCTCCGCGATTACATCGAACTCAATACACGGTTCAGAACAGGTGCGACAAACGACTTCGAAAAAATTTGTATAAATTGATGAACAACGCGGTATTCGGTAAAACTATGGAAAATGTACGAAATCACGTGGATGTAAAACTTTTGACTCATTGGGAAGGGCGATATGGCGCGGAGGCAATGATCGCGAAACCGAATTTCCATAGCAGAAGTGTTTTTTCGGAAAATTTAATAGCTGTTGAATTGCGAAAACTCGAGGTGAAATTCAACAAACCGATATACGTGGGTATGTGCATTCTGGACATATCAAAAATTTGTTTGTATGAATTTCATCACGAGTACATGTCTCCCCTGCACGGACCAAGTTGTAAAATTCTATACACAGACACGGACATTCTCATTTACCACATTCGATGCGACGATATCTACGAGACCATGAAACGTGATATCGATAGATTCGACACAAGCGATTATCCTATCAACAATCCATATAATATGCCCCACTTAAATAAGAAGGTTCCAGGGCTGATGAAGGATGAAAAAAACGGTGCGATAATGACCGAGTTCGTAGGTGTTAGAGCGAAAATGTATGCACTCCGCGTAGACGGCAAAAAAGATACGAAAAAGGCGAAAGGGGTCAAGACCAACGTCATAGCCAGAACGATAACATTCGACGACTACGCGCAGTGTTTGCACAGGGAGATCTAAATGGTTCGCGGACAATCGTGCATACGGTCTAAATTGCACAAAGTATACACCATTTCGGAATCTAAAATCGCTCTAAGTCCGTACGACGACAAGCGGCATATCGTACCCGATTCGACCGACACTCTGCCCTGGGGACATTATAAAATACCATTGTAAAAAAAAAACTATTGTATTTATTATAAATAGTGGAATTGTGTAATATAAAATTGTTCACTCATGCATAGAACATACAATTATATTTATTGTGTAATATAAATGGTGGAATTAATGTGTAAAAATAAAATTGTTCACTCATTTACATATATATATATATATATATATATATATATATCATTGTATTTATTGAATCATGTATTATTATGTTACAATACATTATTTTTATTTATCCAAGAATTGTGTGATTTATCAAACCCCAGCCACTTGACGTATACATTATCCCCCTTTCTACGCAACACTTTTTCCACTAGATATACATCAGGATCGGTGACGTGTTGCAGCTCGTGTTCATAGAATCCTCCGGCAACAGGTTTTGCACAGGAATCGACGAGCAGATACGTCGCGGGATTAGTTGCCTGTACTTTGGCTATCTTGAACACCTCCGTTGTCCAATTCGGCGTATAGCCTTTATCGAAGATGGTTTTAAATTTGCTCACGCGCACAAAGTCGCCCAACTTGAATCTCGCCGGAGCAGCGATCTTTATGTTGCTGTATACGGTGGATAGCAGCTTGTCGGCGATCGCAGGGGTAACATCGCGAGGTCGCATTCCGATGATTCTATGTTTTCGTGCGTTATACTCTGTAAGTAGACTTGGTAGTGCATCTGTCCATCTGTAGGTTCCATTGAGCGTAAACATTTTCCACATATTGTTCTTCAAAGTTCGATTGAAACGTTCTACGACGGAGGCCTTCATCACCGAATACGTCGAATAATGATTAATATCATGTTTTGTCAAGAGTTTCTGCACATCGGCGTTATAAAATTCTTTTCCTTGATCGGTTTGCAAATTTTTCGGATATCGATCTCTAAATATCTTTGCAAACGCTTTAGTCACCTCAGCACCACTTTTAGTCTTGAGCGGCACCGCCCATGCATACTTGCTGAGCACATCGATAACGGTGAGTATGTAGTGGTGGTCTTGGTTGAATCGCGAGTATGGACGCATTTCTATAACGTCAGCTTGCCACAGATCGTCGTATCCGTGCACTATGACGCGCCTCCGCGGGAAATGTCTTCGAGCTGGAGCATGCAATTCCTCAACAAGTTGTCGCTTCTTGGGACCATGGTTTTCTTTACTCTTGGATTTCGATACTGGCTGCATGTTTGATCGCAGAGGTGTCTTTGACACGAATGATGCGATAATTATCGTGTACATGCATTAAGTGCTCCCCATCTGTCCGAGGACAAGTTCAACCGCCTCGCATGATTCTCCTTCGCAGTGCTGCTGCGGGATAGAATTCAACGCCTGCGATAACTTTTGAACGCTGTTTTGCAACGTCAGCATATCTCTTTGAAACACGACCAGCTTCCTCTCTAATTCTTCTTGCTGCTCTCTCAAAAGATTAATGCTCTTTTCCATGTATAGTTTATTGACGGCATCGGAATCGGCCACCGGCTGAGCTATGCGTCGTATCTTGCGTGATTTTGCATCAAAGTCGTCACCGGTCATGCAAAGAGCGTTATCTCGGATATAATTTCGAAGCAAACCGCTCCATTTGTAATAGTCCATTCTAGCTGCTCCACTCTTCTCGAGCGACACCCCAAATTTGTTGATCGGCATCTCGATGCATACTGCGCACATCATAAGCATGTGGTTTTATATAATGAGGCCTACCTCGCGGAGTTCCTCGTAAATAGATAGAATTTCGGGATCGTGGGAGTTGTTACCCGCCTGACGCGACGCTTCAAGCAAACGCAATCGATCCACCAACTCGTTGGGAAAGTCCCAGTGCACGTAATCGATCTTGTTATCGTTTACTACCATAGTTCGTGGTGTCCTTAGACCTTTCCCTGCTTTACTCGTTGATGCGCGGGGGACTAGTGGTGCAATTACATGTTTGTAATTGTATCCCTTGTTGCCCAATATGGGTTTTTGAGCACAATGACTGCGTCTGTAGGCATTCGTCGCCAGCAGTATGCTTTTGTATTTTTGTTTATCGGCATCGGTGTACAGGGCATCGTCGGGAATTCTCTTGAAAATCAGTTCGTAAAGGCCGGACGTTCCTTTGTATTTTACACCACCGATGATTATATTATCATCCTTGTCCATATCGAAAGCCTTATCTCCAAGCATCGTTCCACTATTGCCAAAGTATACGCCGTACACATAGTCAATTGCTGTATCCTTATCCATACTTAGGATGGCGCTCATGTATTCTTGCCCCAGCGGACCGAAATGGTTGCGAAACGTTTCTTGTCCCTCGGATGTTTGAAGTTGCTGTCTAATAGATGTTACAAACGACTCATCTGGACTAGTTTCGAAAACGTCGTCATCATCATCCTCGGTTGCAAGCAATTGTACACTGGGAAATGTATTTATTGGTGTGGGAGGAACCGAGGAATCGTTTTGTCGTTTTCGCTTCGATTGAACTGGTGTGGAGGTTAGGAGTGAATATTCCGATGATGTGTGTCGTTTCTTCTTTGCCTTGCGCGATGTGCTCCATTTCGACTCGATTTTTGTTTTAGGCGTTAATGTTTCATTCTCTTCAACGTCTATGCTCGTCAACGGTGATGTGTCAGCTTCTGCCGCTGTGGTATTTTCCACGATATGTTTCAAGGGTTCGACGATAGGTTTAAAGTATCTCTCCAACGCGATATCTTCCTCCATCTTGTCAGACTTCAAAGCCTGATGTTTCTTGCGAATGGCTTCGCTGGTTTTTGCAATTTCCTTCGCTATTCTCTCTTGATCCTTAATCTCCAGACTATCGATATCAATCATCGTTGTGCAGCAGACGTTGCTTTCCCACCGACGTGTTGACGACAATTGACCATCTCACGGTACGGCAAACTCGTTAAATCCCTTTCTATAACGTCCATTGGGCATCGCGCTATCCTTGTCTATTACCACGAAACCATACTCTCGTTGCCAACAATTACGACACAAAGCGCTGAAATCCTCGTAAGACATATCAGTATTTACATGATCGTCGTACACATGTTTCAAGTTGGTACCATCCTGCTTAAACAGAATCAACAGATTGGCATTGTCGCGTATAAGATGTTTGGGAATCTTTGTATACGTCTGACAGAGATAGAAGCAGTCAACGTTCGAGTGGCGTCCCATTGCAAAGTATTCCCTTATCGTATCTTGCTTGTCGCATGCCACGTCATCAAAGATAAAAATGGAATTCGGAAGCGATTCGCTCGGTGGGATGACATCACTGTTATTCGAAAACGTAAAGTAGCCAATTTCATCTATCGGAGTGAATAAATTCTCCAAATACTGGTATTTCGGCTGTTGCAACGACTTGGAATACACATACACGTTCTCGAAGCGGACACCGTGAGGACTTTCCAACAAGCTCACCAACACGTTGGTCTTTCCACAATTAGATGGGCCACAAATGAGGCACCGTATAGTGTTTGGTAGCATGCTGCCATGTTTGCGCTTTGTTTTCGAGGGCATCACTCGTGATTTATTGTCAAAATTTGTCACGCGTATCGTCACAGGCTGTCGCACGAATCGCATCCTCGCTGCGAACTGTGAAAAAATGATTTTGATACATCGAAGCGGTGACGCACCCTATTTATAGGTCCGCGCCGAAGCAAAACAGCTCAGTGTTCAAAATGCTTCTGGTCCTGTCGGATAATTGTGATATTCAAGACTTAACCTCTGAACAGTTGAAATATATACCAAAGATTATTCTACTGCGAGAGTTTGAGAGATACATTGATCAGTTGTGGGACAGACTCCCCGAGCATATAAAAGCCGATTCCGAGGTTCAGCAGTATCGTCGGTGTCTGGAACATTATAATCGCCCTTGGCAGCGAACGCATATCGACGGTCCAGCACCACTGATTAAAAACTGTAGCGAATGTCGCCGATGCGAGTGACGAAAGGTTGTGGTTTGTTAAAGCGGGCGATAAACGCGCTACCTATCGAATTACATATCCCGGGATACCAGTTTTGCGGCCCAGGAACTCATCTGGCAAAACGATTGGCTAGAGGTGATAAAGGCATCAATCCGTTGGACGCAGCGTGTCGCGAACACGATATTGCATATTCGCGTAGCAACGACCTCGGCGAAAGGCACGCGGCAGATAACGTACTCGCTGACGGAGCGCGAAAACGCATCGTTGCGCGAGACTCGACTCTGGGCGAAAGAGGTGCTGCTACGGCTGTTTGGGCAGCTATGAAGGCCAAGACGAAAATTGGAATGGGGATGAAAGGAAAATTGCGCAAAAGGATTCCAAAGAGAGCATCGAAAAAGCGGATTCTTCCGCTAGCAAAACGGGGTGGTATATTACCACTTCTCCCGCTGCTAGGTGTTCTCGGATCGTTAGCTGGCGGAGCTGCGGGGATAGCCAAGGCGGTAAACGATAATAAGGTGGCGCAATATCAGCTGCAGGAAATGCAACGTCATAATCGCTCCATGGAAGGTCGTGGACTTTATCTCGCATCATACAAGCGCGGACAGGGAATATCGAAACGAAAAAAAAAAACGTCGAAAAGAAAATAAAAACGCCCGCGGGCGTAACTACCGATGCGCAATTGGAGGAGTTTGCAAAACGTATGCGTATTCCATTCTTTAGAGGTGTTTTTATGCGTAACGCGCTACCAGCCGGAGGAGTACGTCGAAACGAGAGCGGTATCGTAAATTTGGACAATGTCGAGGGGCCGGGGACTCATTGGGTGGCGTATGCGAAGAGAGGGTGTCGATCTATATATTTCGACAGCTTTGGAAATCTTCAACCGCCTAAGGAATTGGTACAATATCTGGATAAAGATGTCGTGAAAATCGAATGCAATAGAACGGCTTATCAGAAGTACGATCAGAGCAATTGTGGACAACTATGTCTACGCTTTCTACAAACGATTGGTACCAAATTTAAGGATTGACTTCCCACCACTCTGATTCAGTACCAGTCCAGTCGTACAGCTCGGAATATGTCGTTAACATTCACTCTAACCGGCAAGAGTAGCACCCTCGCGGTAAGCTACTTTCCACCCATAGATTTGAGCGACGATGATTACGAGCTTGGTCTAGCAACTGTTACATAGACCCTTCAGGTCCATCCCGTGCTCGCTGTCCTCGCGTCGCTTTCTTTCAAAAGGCGATTCAGCGGAATCGCCTCGCGTGTAGAAGTCACGTTGTGCTTAGCCCATGGCAACAGTCATAGGGACGGCGCCCGCGCTCGTGTCGGTCCCGGATATTTCGCAATATTCAGGGAAATTAGCAAGGCAATCGACAGCTGCCGACGGGGCAGTATTCCCCACTTAGGGGGATCGTTCGAGGTTCGGCCCGCGATCGAGAGCCGGAAAAGGGGCATTCAGATTCGAGAGTTCAAGTTAGGGAGTCACGACGAGCCGGAGGGCCGTCTAGATACCGCGACCACGTCTCCGCGTTGATTCCGCGTAGCGCATTCGGCCGATAGTAATTCGTAAAAGGGTAACTCCATCCGACACACCGAGAACGGCCTAGCCGGGAGTGCCCTTGTGCGTCAATCAGGACCGACGTACGACCGCGAAGATAAGCGACGATCCGAGACTAAGAGGCGCGACGGACCCCAGGTCACCGACTTCCGTGTGCTACCCGAAACCAGAACGAGCGACCACGACCTGCGCTAGGTAGAGCGACACAGCAAGCGAGCGAAACGCGAGACGGCAAGCGTGCCGTGCGATAACAGCGAGCGACAGCTGAGACGAAGCGCCGTCTCGAGGTATGAAATTCTGACTAATTTCTGTAACAATATATTTTCTTGATTGATTTTTTCCTTTATATCCCTTGTACTCTTTTATTCGACCCCTGTATTACCTCCCCGATCCACAGTAAGTGTAGTCAAGGCGTGCTTTAGCACCTTAACAGAGCAAGAACCCGATAATTCATCTCGACCGCTCGGGGTGATTCACAAAAGTCCCTTCAGGACGTAACAAACTGGTGTCAGAAGTGGGATTCACTTTTTCTTTCTTTCTTTCTTTTTTTTCCTTGCACGCCGTCGCTACGAACTGCGACAGCCGCAATCTTATCTGCTCGTAACTTGACTACACTTCCCATTACTCAAAGTCTCTTGTCGAGCATTGCATAACAATGCCGGGTGGTATTTTGAGATCACCTCCTCCACAACAGTTTTCTGATTCCCGAACTTCTGCTATCGCTCCTCCGGTTATTCCTCCTCCGGTACCGCCCTCCTCGAGCGATCGGCCTTCTTTGGGTTCTCGGACGAACGACCCAGACATGTCTACAATAGACATATGGCGTTCCCGAGAAGACGAAGAGAGAGTGTATCGGGCGCTCGACAACATTCCCCGTTTCGACCCCGATTTTGTAACCCTGGAGGACTTTGCCGCCTCAATACAGCGCGCAATAAGGCGTGTTCCGCCCGGTCAGGAAGAAAGATTTCTGTCCGAGCTTATATACAAATTAACAGATCCTATTAGATACTATGTCGAAGATAAAGGTTGCCAAAGCGTGGCCGAACTGCTCTCCCTTCTAAGGGTCCGATATTCCCCATGTCGCGGTTATGAGGAGCTCCGACTGGAATTGGAACGTATAAGCATGTTTCCCCGGGAGCGTCTAATAGACTTTATCCACCGCGTGGCTCGCCTGTATCGACAGGTGACTGTAAGAGCGAAAGAATTGATCGGACAAAATGTCGAGAAAACCATAGCTGATGTAGAACGATTGGCACGGACCTCGTTTATCACGGCGTTACCCCAAAGAATTTCGACTAAAGTAGCTTTGTCAAATCCCGGATCTTTGCACGACGCGTTCGATTTAGCAGTACACACTCAAAGGCGAGAGCACGAATTATCCGGTTTGCCGCGCGAGAACACGAACGAATACACTCGGAACGCGCGTCCGCCTTCGCCGTATGACCCCCAGCGTAAATGGACCGAATGGAGACAACCCCGCGAAGAGGACTCGTACTACGAGCCCCAATCTTCCTACTCTGCATATAGCTCCCCGCGCTATCAAAACGAACATGATCGGGACCAGTATTATCGCGATTTGACGCCGGAACACCGTCCCTACGCTGTGCTGACGAGGCAAGGTGAACGCCCGTTGGACTACGAACCCAGACCGTATATTCCACGCGGCAGAGGAGCACGCGGAAGATATCAAAGCGATAGACGCTACCAGCCCCGCGAACCCCAAAGATATGAACCTCGCGAACCTCAATGGTACCGACCCCGCGAACCTCAAAGGTCAGAACCTCCGGAATCACAAAGATATCAATCACGCGAACCAGGGGGATATGAAACTCAAGAATCGCGAGGATCGACGGAACGTGGAACGTCAACCGAAAATACCGGTCATTTAAACTCCCAGCGCGCCCGCCCGTTCAACCAGAACGAGGCGGGCGGGTCCTCCTCGCAAGCCCAAAGATCGCCCCAGGGTCAGAACCAGCAACTGGACTCATACGCGCGGAGTCCCCCCGCATCCAGGTCAAGTCTGAACAACTGGAGAACGGTGAGGGAGAATTCATCGTAGACACGGGTTCCGCTTTGAACCTGTTAGAAATCGGATCTGCAAGCGAAAAGGCCATGGTCCTCAGTACGACTCCCCTCGAAATTAACGGTTTGAATGGAAAGGTCATGACCTTAGGGACGACCGTTGTAAAGATTAACGGCAGTTGGGCGTTATTCCATGTGATGCGCATGCCCACTCTACCCGAAGGGATCGCAGGCCTCGTCGGGAGCCCATATTTGCTTCAGGAAGAAGCCATCGTTTCCTATCACCAACGCACTATGGTAACGGCTAAACACCCAATCAGCCCGGTAGTTTTCTCCAACTATAAGGAGTTAGAACGCACGTTAGTGGAATGTAAGCAAAGCCACAAGGACTTCTTGGCGCGTTTAAGCAAACCACCAGAACCCGAGTCGAATGGGAACGTGGTGAGCATTTGCCTCCCTGAAACCCGGGACTGTCCCGAGGATGATGAGAAGGATTGCCGTACCCCCTTTTTCGAGGAAGAATTCGACGCTAACGAAGATCAGGATCTGGGAGACTACCGCGTGGAACAGAAACCCCACGAGGAACGGCTACAACATATAGTAGAAACATTAAAATTGGAAGAATTAGATCCGGAACCGCGTCGTTCAATCGAAGATTTAGTCGTGAGGTATTCAGACAGGTTTTTCGTACCCGGAGACCCGCTTGGCGGAACGACATCAATAGAGCACACCATCCCGTTGACCGATCCAACGCCCGTGTTTACACGACAATACCCACATTCCCCGTTGATGGACGAAGAAATTGCTCGACAAATGCACAATTTGGAGGAATTGGGAATAATCGCGACTTCGTCGTCGCCACATAACTCACCTCTGCACGTGGTCCCGAAGAAGCAGGACGAAAAGGGAAACAAACGATGGAGGGTGGTGGCCGATTTTAGAATCTTGAACGCAAAAACGATCGACGACCGATTCCCCTTGCCGCGAATTACTGACATCCTCGACCGATTAGGTGGTGCCAAATATTTTTCAGTTTTCGACTTAGCAAACGGTTTTCATCAAATTCCTATGGCTTCCGAAGACCGTGCCAAAACTGCGTTTACCACTCCCGACGGACACTACGAATATCTCCGCATGCCATTCGGATTAAAAAACGCCCCGGCCACATTCCAGCGTTTAATGAACCACGTGTTGAGGGGGCTTATCGGTAAGGAGTTGTTCGTGTACCTAGACGACGTGGTCGTATATTCACGCACACTCGAGGAGCACGAACACCGACTCGAGAGATTCTTCGAACGCTTACGCGAGCATAACTTAACCCTACAAACAGAAAAGGCCAAGTTTTTGAAGGACAAGGTCATATATTTGGGTCATATAATAGCAGCTGATGGAGTAAGACCCAATCCCGAGAAAATTAAGGCCGTCGCTGCCTTCCCCGTACCAAAAGATCGAAAAAATTTGAAGCAATTCTTGGGTCTCGTAAATTATTACCGTCGCTTTATTCCGGACATGGCAAAGCGCGCTAAACCCCTTACAAATTTAACAACCCCGAAAATTCCCTTTTATTGGTCAGAGAAACACCAAGAAAGTTTCGAAGATTTGCGTCAAGTGCTTTGCCAAGAACCGGTTTTGCGTTACCCAAATTTCGACGAACCGTTTATCATTACTACCGACGCGTCTGACGTAGCAGTCGGCGCGATTCTAAGCCAAGGCAAAATAGGCGAGGACCCGCCAATAGCGTACGCCTCACAGGTACTCTCACCTTGCCAAGGAAACTACTCGACGACAGAAAAGGAGTGCTACGCGATCATCTACGCTGTAAAACAATTTCGGACATACATTTATGGACGGAAATTTTCCTTAGTAACTGACCACCGGCCACTTCAATGGTTATTTTCGGTAAAAGACCCGGTATCGCGACTCGCCCGATGGAAAATTACGCTAGCCGATTACAATTACGAAATAATCTACAAACCCGGCAGAGTAAATGCAAACGCCGACGCGCTATCACGAAACCCGGTCTCACACGCTTTTCCGACAATATCGAAGGAGACCGCGCCCAATAGTGGAAACGAAGGCATAGCGGCGCGCGTAGCGGAGCGCCGTCATGGCCAGCCACGGCCTAATTATGAAGAACCACCGTCGTTTATAGACGATTCTACGCTATCAAGAGACGAAACGGGAGAGATAGAGATAAGGGCCAACTCTACCGTTTTGGACACAACACATGGACGAACGGGACTGCCCGAATTCCAGGACGAAGATCTGGAAGAAAGCAACGAGGACTCAATCAGTCTAAACGAAGACTCATGCATGGGTCCATTTTCGCAGGAAGAAATCACACTCTTAAAAAGCCTGGATGAGGAGTACCCCTCCAAAAACAAGGGGGTACGGTATGATCGGAACGGAGTTGAAAATTTTGAAGCAGACTACTCCCCCATGTTAACGGAGGGCCCGGGAGCAGGTGAATATACGGAGGACCAATACGCCTTTTTAAAGAGCCTGGACGAACCACCCGAATGGGAGTATATCGAAGGAGAAGACTTGGACTCCACCCACGGGACCATTAATACCCCCAAGGCCCCGGAAACGGAGGCGAGAATCACCATCGCGGGAAGCCTCCCCCACGACGAGGTGGAGACACCAAAAAACGCCCGCGAAAATACTAGTCCTCAAAAGGCAAAACCACAATCTGACCCTAAGAAGCGAGTGTCGTGGGGCGTACCTCTCTACGAAGAAGCCCTGGACATCCCGCAATCAACCATGATCGGTCCGAAGGTTGAAGACATGGAAGAACCGAATGATCAACCGCCTCCTAGAAAAGATTCGAGCATGAACCCAAGGCCCGAGGTAATCAAAATGCCCGACGCAACAGAACTTTATGGAACAGCCGTGGGGCCATTCAAAGACCCCCCTAATTTGCAAAAGGGATCCCAGGAATCGCCTGAATACACCTCGGTACACGGAGCAGAGCCAACAAAATGTTTAGTAAAAATTGTGAGGACCACCCTTACATCTCACCCTGACAACTATGCTCATTTTATATCATCCGACAGATTATTAACTAGCCCAATTTGTAAAACTCTAATAGCTACAGGTCTCCTGGATGAAACAAAATTAATATCTGAGGAATTCTCTAAAAATCATGTAATAATCACTCGCAACGAAATAGGAAAAATTTTTAGCATCATTGGAGCACGAAACTTCTACCATGAAATGGGAACAGGAGAGCTGGTGTCAGCACTAATGGCGCTCAGGGACGCCGTAGAAACCGAAATCCACGTCCGGTCGCTTCGAATAGCGGCCCACGGAGAAACTCTACACCGATTCGATGCTGAAACGCTCCGAAAACATTGCAAAATTATTTTCAAACGTACGCCCATCTCAATTATAATCTGTTCCGGCGAAGTTAAATCACCGCCAGAAAACGAACGCGAAAATATCATTCGTCACTACCACGAAACCATGATAGGAGGGCATAAGGGCGTAACGAAAACGTACCGACGCATACGCAACCTGTTTGACTGGCCCCACCTACATCGGGATGTAGAGAATTACGTACGTAGATGCCAGAGTTGCCAAGAACAAAAGCTCGTACGAATTAAAACTCGGGAACCGATGCTAATCACAGATACGCCTGCACGGCCTTTCGATAAAGTAGCCCTAGACACCGTAGGTCCGCTTCCCCTTACCCCTAGCGGAAACCGTCATGTACTTACAATGCAATGTCAATTATCTAAATTCTGTATGGCCGTGCCATTACCCAACATCCGAGCCCTTACCGTGGCCGACGCGTTATCACGTTACTTTATCGCGATTTTCGGCGCGCCGCGCGCAATATTAACGGACCGCGGAACGAGCTTCATTAATAACACAATACAGGGAATAGCTCATACGTTCAAAATTAAACACGTAACTACTTCGGGATACCGACCCCAGACTAACGGTTCTCTGGAAAGAAGTCATATCGTCTTAACCGAATACTTGAAACATTACCTAGAGAGATACGAAGATTGGGACCTTCTCCTCCCATTCGCTATGTACTCATACAACACCTCGGTGCATGAAGCAACAAAGTTCACTCCATATGAGGTGATTTTCGGACAATTAGCTCGAGACCCATCTACGCCTATGTCCCACGAGGAGCTACTAACGTATCCGACATACGTACAAAATTTGGTAGAACGTTTAGACGAAATTCGAAACACCACAAGATCAAACTTGGACGCGAGCAAATCACGTTCAAAGAATATTTATGACCAGAAAAGTAACCAAGTCACATTCGCGGAAAATGACCTCGTTTACGTGCAAAAGGAACCGCGCCTTCATAAATTTGATCCCCATTACATAGGTCCGTACAAAATAAAAGCAATTACCGAACAAAACAACGCAATATTAATTACGGATGAGGGCCAACAGATTATTAAACATTTCGACAAATTGAAACATGCTTATATTAAAGATAAGCCACCTTGACGCCAGTGGAGCGTATTCAATGTGGTTTAAGCTTACAACGGACCGGCGGAAAAGCTCATTTAGCTGACTCCCATAACCAAGGTCCGACCCCTTATAGATCTAATTTCATTTCTTTTGTTATTATTTTCAATTCCTTATCTCCCCTCCTTAATCTCACTTGTTTTCAAATAATATTGATTTAAATAATATGTTCGAAAACAATAGAATTCACACCCATCCCCTTAATCTCACTTGTTTTTCGTATTTACAGTAGACAATTACTTAAAACAATAGAATTCCCCGCGTAAGACATTTCGGAAAACCGAGTACTACAGCCACCATGGACGGACGTGGCCCACTAATATTTACGTTCCTATGGATGAGCGTTGCTAGTAACACCATAGATGGAGACTACCAAATATCACCGCTGAGCCCCAACCCGGGCTTGTACTACGAAAAAATTCGACCTCTCCGAGTTTTCCATACCCAATGGAGACTGGTCACGGGCATCGGAGTCGCCGAAATACTGGCCTCGCGACCGCTAACGCAACCCCAGATCAACAGAATGAAAGCGTTATGTACAACATACAACTGGACGCCTTGCCCGGCCGACGCCCTTAACACGGCCCTACAACGTAAACTCCTCGACGCCAAACGTTACGAGGAATTGTTACTCAGTATAATAGGGAAACCACGATTCCCCCGTTCTAAACGATCTGTACCATTGGGATTCATCGGATCGCTGAGCAAGGCCCTTTTCGGAACCCTGGACAGCGACGATGCGCAGTATTATAATAAGGAAATAGATAAGCTTTATAAAGATCAAAATCATCTCGCCGAATTGTTAGCAAACCAAACGCACATTATAAAATCAGAATTTCAGGATATACACGATTCATTTAAAACTGTAACAAGCTCCGTGCAAACCATGGGCGATAGAATTAAGGAAATAGCGTCGGGTACTCGTCAACTAGACGAGCGCGAAACAAAATTAGAATTAGAACTAGCTTTTTCGTCGTGGACGTTCTTAATGACCAGACACGTGGACGAATATGTAACCGCGTTAATCGTAATTACGGACGCGCTCACGTTCGCGAAACTTGGTATCTTACATCCGGCCGTTCTTTCACCTAGCCAGCTGGCAAATACTTGCGAACGAATCCGCGAATCGACTCCTTATGAATTCCCGCTGACTCCGGAAGAATTAAATTCCGAACAGCTACAAGGGGTGACCAAATTAAACGTGGTTTATTCACATGGCCGAATTATCGTGTCACTCGACATCCCTTTACTAGATCAAATTCCCTTCGACCTTTATTACCTTCAGCCCTGCCCTTCCTTTCAAACTATATCGACCAATGTCTCTACCCCTATATTTATAAAGCCAAGAACGGCATATTTAGCAATCAACCAAATGAACTCTCAATACTTCATGCCCGACGAGAACTACATCGTAGGATGCAGAAAACACCCTCGGATGTACATGTGTGAACTCAGCGTACCCCTCCAAGATTTCGAAAAGGCACCAAACTGCGAAACGAATGCCCTATTAAAACCACAAAATATCGAGTGGCCTAGCTGCAACATTCAAGCTCTTCCCGGGGGCCGAACATATCTGAAGAAGTTGATCACACCTAACACCTGGATATATTCCGTCAAGGACACCCTGGCACTGCAGGTCCGATGCAATAAGCACGCAGCCGGATATGAAGTGCTACAGGGGGCGGGAATATTACAACTAAGGAGAGACTGTGAGGCCAAAATCGGGACCGACCAGATTTGGGCAACCGGAGTGGACACCGAGGCATTAACAACCATCTACAAACCATCTATCGGCATCAACATTTCGGAAATTCTGCCAACCCTCACGGAACATCATGTAAAAATTTTAACTGACTACCAAGAAAAGGAACCTCAGGGAACCCTTCAAGATTCCCATGCAAAAGCTAATGCAATCGCATTGGAGGATATAGAGAGACAAGCAAGAGAAATAGCAACACACCATCGGACAAAAAATTTATCAACATATGTTACCTATGGATTACCAGGACTAGGAGGCATTTTCATAATCATCCTCGTTATCTGGATTGGATACCGTGTTCGGAGGGCACGTCAAAATCAACATCGCGAGCCCTTGAGGAAAGAGACAAAGGTTAATATTGAAATGACACCACACCGTCCCTCCCCTCCTATCATTTCTAGACCCCGTCCTCTAGCGATTACATCTTTTCCTTCAGACCTACCCGTTATACCACCCACGAGCACAGGATATAGAGCCCACGTGGAACGACAGAAAAGTTTCGCGGATGCCGAGCCGTACTTCGATGTATTCTAGGAAGTACCTCGCTGATAGCAACTAAAACCCCACGCGATACCTGTAGAATCGACCCCCGCGATGCGCTCTGCTGCGATAATTAGGTGGTAGGGATAATAGTATATAAAACATTAATCAAGCGGACGAGGGACAGTCATTACAAATTTTTTTCACGGTCCCCGTCGATAGTTGTCTTAAACGTAAAACAGTAAAATGTACGCACCGACATTTAATGATACAATGTATCTACGTTCCTCGCTGGCGGAAGTGGTGCTCCCGCGACGTCTGCACGCGCCATTCGTAAGAAGACTGTGTGTGCGACCCCCGAGAGGTTTTGACGGGGACGAAGGACAAGCCTGGACACATAAATCGCGTAGAACGGAAACAATATGTGGCAGTTGTTGGTGGACCGGACCCATCGGAGTGACAGTCGAGTACCACCGGAGCCCCGTGCATTGGCTCGTAGAAGAGACCAGGGCGGTGGCCCTTACCAGATGCAAAATCTGCCGTCACCGTCACCTGGAATGGTCAACGCCCGTAAACTGCACGGGGTGCATAAGGACCATCATGGAAGTCAACCCCGAGTACCTCCCGGCGTTGCCAATCCTGGATGCACCGAAACCTTGGGGGCCACAGGAAAGGCAGGCGATAGTCCGGGTCCTGCCCGCCGGCGAGGAATAAGGGAACACCACCCCTCGCATTAGGTAAATACCCATCAAAATGTAATCACTTCAAAGTGACGCGACTAGACTGTAATTGTTTTGTTTGTCATTAAATTCGCAGCGAAGCACCGTTTCCAAAAGGCCACGACCAGGAGCCCCCCCCCCCTTTTTTTTATTTGATCTTGATTTTGACAATACGATTTGTAACAATATATTGGTTTTGTTTTTCCCCGTATAAATTAGAATTATTTATTGTAATCCCTTTGCGTCCCTTAGATCTAGTGGCGTGAATTATAGCCTTAAGTCGCGAAGAAAAGCGCACGCGTCGACAGCCACGCACGGGTTGACAACGAAGCAGCCTCACGAGACCGTTTCGTGTCTAAGGGGGGAGGTGTTACATAGACCCTTCAGGTCCATCCCGTGCTCGCTGTCCTCGCGTCGCTTTCTTTCAAAAGGCGATTCAGCGGAATCGCCTCGCGTGTAGAAGTCACGTTGTGCTTAGCCCATGGCAACAGTCATAGGGACGGCGCCCGCGCTCGTGTCGGTCCCGGATATTTCGCAATATTCAGGGAAATTAGCAAGGCAATCGACAGCTGCCGACGGGGCAGTATTCCCCACTTAGGGGGATCGTTCGAGGTTCGGCCCGCGATCGAGAGCCGGAAAAGGGGCATTCAGATTCGAGAGTTCAAGTTAGGGAGTCACGACGAGCCGGAGGGCCGTCTAGATACCGCGACCACGTCTCCGCGTTGATTCCGCGTAGCGCATTCGGCCGATAGTAATTCGTAAAAGGGTAACTCCATCCGACACACCGAGAACGGCCTAGCCGGGAGTGCCCTTGTGCGTCAATCAGGACCGACGTACGACCGCGAAGATAAGCGACGATCCGAGACTAAGAGGCGCGACGGACCCCAGGTCACCGACTTCCGTGTGCTACCCGAAACCAGAACGAGCGACCACGACCTGCGCTAGGTAGAGCGACACAGCAAGCGAGCGAAACGCGAGACGGCAAGCGTGCCGTGCGATAACAGCGAGCGACAGCTGAGACGAAGCGCCGTCTCGAGGTATGAAATTCTGACTAATTTCTGTAACAATATATTTTCTTGATTGATTTTTTCCTTTATATCCCTTGTACTCTTTTATTCGACCCCTGTATTACCTCCCCGATCCACAGTAAGTGTAGTCAAGGCGTGCTTTAGCACCTTAACAGAGCAAGAACCCGATAATTCATCTCGACCGCTCGGGGTGATTCACAAAAGTCCCTTCAGGACGTAACACAACCTTTCAAACTTATCACACAATACCAAACATCGACTCGAGCAACGATAAATTCTACTTTGTCGTAAACTATGACATCAGCAACAGCGTCGACACCCCTCATGAATACATTACGATTCCACACGGCTCCTTCGAACTAGATGCTATTGCCAAGTATTTGAAGCAGCGATTACTCGAGCGGTATCCTCAAAATCTCGGTGGCACCGATGTCAATGATGGTGGTGAACACCATGAAAAGCGAGCTGTACTGCTCGTTCGCCGTGGACTTTACAAAGTCCAATAACATTGGATCGCTACTGGGATTCTCGACGAATCGGGTATTAGAACCAGGACGGTGGCATGAATCGAACGATCCAATTAATATCATGAACGTGAACATTATTCGCATAGAATGCAGCGTGACCGCTGGCGCGTACAACAATGGGAAGCGCGTACATACGATACATGAATTTTCTCCGAGAGTCCCACCAGGATATAAGATATCGGAAACGCCCGCGCAGATCATTTACCTTCCAATCACCGCACGGGTCATTACGGATCTAACGATACGCGTTGTGGATCAAGACGGACGGTTGCTCGATTTTCGAGGTGAAGAGATTACCATCAGATTGCACGTACGACGGCGACGACGATAATACATGTGACGTGATCGAAAGAGATGCTTGTGCTGAACGACTCCAGAAACCCGTTTCTTCCAAACGAAATTGTATACAACAACAACAACAACAACAACAACAACAACAACAACAACAACAACAACAACAACGACGACAACGACGACAACGACGACAACGACGACAACGACGACAACGACGACAACGACGACAACGACGACAACGACGACCACGACGACCACGACGACAACGACGACCACGACGACCACGACGACCACGTCGACCACGACGACCACGACGACTACGACGACCACGACGACCACGACGACCACGACGACCACGACGACCACGACGACCACGACGACCACGACGACAGCGACAACGACAACGACAACGACAACAACAACAACAACAACTGCAACAACTGCAACAGTTCTGATTACACTAAAAAGAAAAGGCTCAGTCCTGCGAACATTGTATTTTTGAAATCATTGGGATTCATTGTGCGCGGTTAAGTTGAAAAAAAAATGGTTGACATTCTAAGCATTGGAGGGAAGCCGACGTTTGACGATCGCATCGTCAAGCTTGAGACTCACACATACAACCCATACGTCAACTCAACGTTTGGATACAGCGATGAAATAAGAATACCCATACAACAGCAGGATTTATACACATTGCCGTGTGAAAGTTTCCTCTACGTGGAGGGAAAATTGAAGATAAACAAGCCAAACGATACATTAACGGTGACGTTGGGAAATAATTGCATGGCGTTCTTATTTGATGAGATTCGATACGAGCTGAATGGCGTGGAGATTGATCGCAACAGAAACGTTGGGATAACTAGCACCCGTAAAAACTATGTATCGTTGACATCTAGCGAAGACAAAAATATGGAGAATGCCGGATGGGGCTTGAAACGACGCGATGGGTCACTATTGAAAAATCATTTCAATTTTTGCATCTCACTCAAATATTTGCTGGGATTTTGCGAGGACTACAAACGCATTATTATTAATGTGCGTCACGAATTGATTTTAATTCGATCGCGCAACGACAATAATGCTCTAATAGGATCGCCGATGCTGGAACCAGAAATTGAATTACTTAAAGTGCAATGGCGGATGCCTCATGTGACGCTGAACGACGTTAATAAGCTATCCTTGGTACATGCTTTGGAACGTGGGCAAAACCTGAGCATTTGTTTTCAATCGTGGGATCTGTACGAGTATCCTCTCTTACAGAGTACGACCAAGCATTCGTGGGCCGCGAAGGCATCTGCACAGCTGGAGAAGCCGCGAGTTATTATCCTTGCTCTACAGACTGGTCGAAGGAATGTGATGAGCGAAGACGTTACTAGGTTCAACAACTGCAAATTGACCAATGTAAAACATTTTGTCAACTCGGAATTTTACCCATACGATGACATGAACTTGGACTTTGACAAGAATAAGCATGCCTTCTTGTATCATATGTATACGCAATTCCATAAATCGTATTATGGACATAGTTGCAACGTGGCATTATTCACCGTGGCCGAATTTGTACAATTTGGTCCTGTTACATAGACCCTTCAGGTCCATCCCGTGCTCGCTGTCCTCGCGTCGCTTTCTTTCAAAAGGCGATTCAGCGGAATCGCCTCGCGTGTAGAAGTCACGTTGTGCTTAGCCCATGGCAACAGTCATAGGGACGGCGCCCGCGCTCGTGTCGGTCCCGGATATTTCGCAATATTCAGGGAAATTAGCAAGGCAATCGACAGCTGCCGACGGGGCAGTATTCCCCACTTAGGGGGATCGTTCGAGGTTCGGCCCGCGATCGAGAGCCGGAAAAGGGGCATTCAGATTCGAGAGTTCAAGTTAGGGAGTCACGACGAGCCGGAGGGCCGTCTAGATACCGCGACCACGTCTCCGCGTTGATTCCGCGTAGCGCATTCGGCCGATAGTAATTCGTAAAAGGGTAACTCCATCCGACACACCGAGAACGGCCTAGCCGGGAGTGCCCTTGTGCGTCAATCAGGACCGACGTACGACCGCGAAGATAAGCGACGATCCGAGACTAAGAGGCGCGACGGACCCCAGGTCACCGACTTCCGTGTGCTACCCGAAACCAGAACGAGCGACCACGACCTGCGCTAGGTAGAGCGACACAGCAAGCGAGCGAAACGCGAGACGGCAAGCGTGCCGTGCGATAACAGCGAGCGACAGCTGAGACGGAGCGCCGTCTCGAGGTATGAAATTCTGACTAATTTCTGTAACAATATATTTTCTTGATTGATTTTTTCCTTTATATCCCTTGTACTCTTTTATTCGACCCCTGTATTACCTCCCCGATCCACAGTAAGTGTAGTCAAGGCGTGCTTTAGCACCTTAACAGAGCAAGAACCCGATAATTCATCTCGACCGCTCGGGGTGATTCACAAAAGTCCCTTCAGGACGTAACAAACTGGTGTCAGAAGTGGGATCCACTTTTTTTTTTTTTTTTTTCTTTGCACGCCGTCGCTACGAACTGCGACAGCCGCAATCTTATCTGCTCGTAACTTGACTACACTTCCCATTACTCAAAGTCTCTTGTCGGGCATTGCATAACAATGCCGGGTGGTATTTTGAGATCACCTCCTCCACAACAGTTTTCTGATTCCCGAACTTCTGCTATCGCTCCTCCGGTTATTCCTCCTCCGGTACCGCCCTCCTCGAGCGATCGGCCTTCTTTGGGTTCTCGGACGAACGACCCAGACATGTCTACAATAGACATATGGCGTTCCCGAGAAGACGAAGAGAGAGTGTATCGGGCGCTCGACAACATTCCCCGTTTCGACCCCGATTTTGTAACCCTGGAGGACTTTGCCGCCTCAATACAGCGCGCAATAAGGCGTGTTCCGCCCGGTCAGGAAGAAAGATTTCTGTCCGAGCTTATATACAAATTAACAGATCCTATTAGATACTATGTCGAAGATAAAGGTTGCCAAAGCGTGGCCGAACTGCTCTCCCTTCTAAGGGTCCGATATTCCCCATGTCGCGGTTATGAGGAGCTCCGACTGGAATTGGAACGTATAAGCATGTTTCCCCGGGAGCGTCTAATAGACTTTATCCACCGCGTGGCTCGCCTGTATCGACAGGTGACTGTAAGAGCGAAAGAATTGATCGGACAAAATGTCGAGAAAACCATAGCTGATGTAGAACGATTGGCACGGACCTCGTTTATCACGGCGTTACCCCAAAGAATTTCGACTAAAGTAGCTTTGTCAAATCCCGGATCTTTGCACGACGCGTTCGATTTAGCAGTACACACTCAAAGGCGAGAGCACGAATTATCCGGTTTGCCGCGCGAGAACACGAACGAATACACTCGGAACGCGCGTCCGCCTTCGCCGTATGACCCCCAGCGTAAATGGACCGAATGGAGACAACCCCGCGAAGAGGACTCGTACTACGAGCCCCAATCTTCCTACTCTGCATATAGCTCCCCGCGCTATCAAAACGAACATGATCGGGACCAGTATTATCGCGATTTGACGCCGGAACACCGTCCCTACGCTGTGCTGACGAGGCAAGGTGAACGCCCGTTGGACTACGAACCCAGACCGTATATTCCACGCGGCAGAGGAGCACGCGGAAGATATCAAAGCGATAGACGCTACCAGCCCCGCGAACCCCAAAGATATGAACCTCGCGAACCTCAATGGTACCGACCCCGCGAACCTCAAAGGTCAGAACCTCCGGAATCACAAAGATATCAATCACGCGAACCAGGGGGATATGAAACTCAAGAATCGCGAGGATCGACGGAACGTGGAACGTCAACCGAAAACCGGTCATTTAAACTCCCAGCGCGCCCGCCCGTTCAACCAGAACGAGGCGGGCGGGTCCTCCTCGCAAGCCCAAAGATCGCCCCAGGGTCAGAACCAGCAACGGGACTCATACGCGCGGAGTCCCCCCGCATCCAGGTCAAGTCTGAACAACTGGAGAACGGTGAGGGAGAATTCATCGTAGACACGGGTTCCGCTTTGAACCTGTTAGAAATCGGATCTGCAAGCGAAAAGGCCATGGTCCTCAGCACGACTCCCCTCGAAATTAACGGTTTGAACGGAAAGGTCATGACCTTAGGGACGACCGTTGTAAAGATTAACGGCAGTTGGGCATTATTCCATGTGATGCGCATGCCCACTCTACCCGAAGGGATCGCAGGCCTCGTCGGGAGCCCATATTTGCTTCAGGAAGAAGCCATCGTTTCCTATCACCAACGCACTATGGTAACAGCTAAACACCCAATCAGCCCGGTAGTTTTCTCCAATTATAAGGAGTTAGAACGCACGTTAGTGGAATGTAAGCAAAGCCACAAGGACTTCTTGGCGCGTTTAAGCAAACCACCAGAACCCGAGTCGAATGGGAACGTGGTGAGCATTTGCCTCCCTGAAACCCGGGACTGTCCCGAGGATGATGAGAAGGATTGCCCTACCCCCTTTTTCGAGGAAGAATTCGACGCTAACGAAGATCAGGATCTGGGAGACTACCGCGTGGAACAGAAACCCCACGAGGAACGGCTACAACATATAGTAGAAACATTAAAACTGGAAGAATTAGATCCGGAACCGCGTCGTTCAATCGAAGATTTAGTCGTAAGGTATTCAGACAGGTTTTTCGTACCCGGAGACCCGCTTGGCGGAACGACATCAATAGAGCACACCATCCCGTTGACCGATCCAACGCCCGTGTTTACACGACAATACCCACATTCCCCGTTGATGGACGAAGAAATTGCTCGACAAATGCACAATTTGGAGGAATTGGGAATAATCGCGCCTTCGTCGTCGCCACATAACTCACCTCTGCACGTGGTCCCGAAGAAGCAGGACGAAAAAGGAAACAAACGATGGAGGGTGGTGGCCGATTTTAGAATCTTGAACGCAAAAACGATCGACGACCGATTCCCCTTGCCGCGAATTACTGACATCCTCGACCGATTAGGTGGTGCCAAATATTTTTCAGTTTTCGACTTAGCAAACGGTTTTCATCAAATTCCCATGGCTTCCGAAGACCGTGCCAAAACTGCGTTTACCACTCCCGACGGACACTACGAATATCTCCGCATGCCATTCGGATTAAAAAACGCCCCGGCCACATTCCAGCGTTTAATGAACCACGTGTTAAGGGGGCTTATCGGTAAGCAGTTGTTCGTGTACCTAGACGACGTGGTCGTATATTCACGCACACTCGAGGAGCACGAACACCGACTCGAGAGATTCTTCGAACGCTTACGCGAGCATAACTTAACCCTACAGACAGAAAAGGCCAAGTTCTTGAAGGACAAGGTCATATATTTGGGTCATATAATAGCAGCTGACGGAGTAAGACCCAATCCTGAGAAAATTAAGGCCGTCGCTGCCTTCCCCGTACCAAAAGATCGAAAAAATTTGAAGCAATTCTTGGGTCTCGTAAATTATTACCGTCGCTTTATTCCGGACATGGCAAAGCGCGCTAAACCCCTTACAAATTTAACAACCCCGAAAATTCCCTTTTATTGGTCAGAGAAACACCAAGAAAGTTTCGAAGATTTGCGTCAAGTGCTTTGCCAAGAACCGGTTTTGCGTTACCCAAATTTCGACGAACCGTTTATCATTACTACCGACGCGTCTGACGTAGCAGTCGGCGCGATTCTAAGCCAAGGCAAAATAGGCGAGGACCCGCCAATAGCGTACGCCTCACAGGTACTCTCACCTTGCCAAGGAAACTACTCGACGACAGAAAAGGAGTGCTACGCGATCATCTACGCTGTAAAACAATTTCGGACATACATTTATGGACGGAAATTTTCCTTAGTAACTGACCACCGGCCACTTCAATGGTTATTTTCGGTAAAAGACCCGGTATCGCGACTCGCCCGATGGAAAATTACGCTAGCCGATTACAATTACGAAATAATCTACAAACCCGGCAGAGTAAATGCAAACGCCGACGCGCTATCACGAAACCCGGTCTCACACGCTTTTCCGACAATATCGAAGGAGACCGCGCCCAATAGTGGAAACGAAGGCATAGCGGCGCGCGTAGCGGAGCGCCGTCATGGCCAGCCACGGCCTAATTATGAAGAACCACCGTCGTTTATAGACGATTCTACGCTATCAAGAGACGAAACGGGAGAGATAGAGATAAGGGCCAACTCTACCGTTTTGGACACAACACATGGACGAACGGGACTGCCCGAATTCCAGGACGAAGATCTGGAAGAAAGCAACGAGGACTCAATCAGTCTAAACGAAGACTCATGCATGGGTCCATTTTCGCAGGAAGAAATCACACTCTTAAAAAGCCTGGATGAGGAGTACCCCTCCAAAAACAAGGGGGTACGGTATGATCGGAACGGAGTTGAAAATTTTGAAGCAGACTACTCCCCCATGTTAACGGAGGGCCCGGGAGCAGGTGAATATACGGAGGACCAATACGCCTTTTTAAAGAGCCTGGACGAACCACCCGAATGGGAGTATATCGAAGGAGAAGACTTGGACTCCACCCACGGGACCATTAATACTCCCAAGGCCCCGGAAACGGAGGCGAGAATCACCATCGCGGGAAGCCTCCCCCACGACGAGGTGGAGACACCAAAAAACGCCCGCGAAAATACTAGTCCTCAAAAGGCAAAACCACAATCTGACCCTAAGAAGCGAGTGTCGTGGGGCGTACCTCTCTACGAAGAAGCCCTGGACATCCCGCAATCAACCATGATCGGTCCGAAGGTTGAAGACATGGAAGAACCGAATGATCAACCGCCTCCTAGAAAAGATTCGAGCATGAACCCAAGGCCCGAGGTAATCAAAATGCCCGACGCAACAGAACTTTATGGAACAGCCGTGGGGCCATTCAAAGACCCCCCCCTAATTTGCAACGGGGTTCCCAGGAATCGCCTGAATACACCTCGGTACACGGAGCAGAGCCAACAAAATGTTTAGTAAAAATTGTGAGGACCACCCTTACATCTCACCCTGACAACTATGCTCATTTTATATCATCCGACAGATTATTAACTAGCCCAATTTGTAAAACTCTAATAGCTACAGGTCTCCTTGATGAAACAAAATTAATATCTGAGGAATTCTCTAAAAATCATGTAATAATCACTCGCAACGAAATAGGAAAAATTTTTAGCATCATTGGAGCACGAAACTTCTACCATGAAATGGGAACAGGAGAGCTGGTGTCAGCACTAATGGCGCTCAGGGACGCCGTAGAAACCGAAATCCACGTCCGGTCGCTTCGAATAGCGGCGCACGGAGAAACTCTACACCGATTCGATGCTGAAACGCTCCGAAAACATTGCAAAATTATTTTCAAACGTACGCCCATCTCAATTATAATCTGTTCCGGCGAAGTTAAATCACCGCCAGAAAACGAACGCGAAAATATCATTCGTCACTACCACGAAACCATGATTGGAGGGCATAAGGGCGTAACGAAAACGTACCGACGCATACGCAACCTGTTTGACTGGCCCCACCTACATCGGGATGTAGAGAATTACGTACGTAGATGCCAGAGTTGCCAAGAACAAAAGCTCGTACGAATTAAAACTCGGGAACCGATGCTAATCACAGATACGCCTGCACGGCCTTTCGATAAAGTAGCCCTAGACACCGTAGGTCCGCTTCCCCTTACCCCTAGCGGAAACCGTCATGTACTTACAATGCAATGTCAATTATCTAAATTCTGTATGGCCGTGCCATTACCCGACATCCGAGCCCTTACCGTGGCCGACGCGTTATCACGTTACTTTATCGCGATTTTCGGCGCGCCGCGCGCAATATTAACGGACCGCGGAACGAGCTTCATTAATAACACAATACAGGGAATAGCTCATACGTTCAAAATTAAACACGTAACTACTTCGGGATACCGACCCCAGACTAACGGTTCTCTGGAAAGAAGTCATATCGTCTTAACCGAATACTTAAAACATTACCTAGAGAGATACGAAGATTGGGACCTTCTCCTTCCATTCGCTATGTACTCATACAACACCTCGGTGCATGAAGCAACAAAGTTCACTCCATATGAGGTGATTTTCGGACAATTAGCTCGAGACCCATCTACGCCTATGTCCCACGAGGAGCTACTAACGTATCCGACATACGTACAAAATTTGGTAGAACGTTTAGACGAAATTCGAAACACCACAAGATCAAACTTGGACGCGAGCAAATCACGTTCAAAGAATATTTATGACCAGAAAAGTAACCAAGTCACATTCGCGGAAAATGACCTCGTTTACGTGCAAAAGGAACCGCGCCTTCATAAATTTGATCCCCATTACATAGGTCCGTACAAAATAAAAGCAATTACCGAACAAAACAATGCAATATTAATTACGGATGAGGGCCAACAGATTATTAAACATTTCGACAAATTGAAACATGCTTATATTAAAGATAAGCCACCTTGACGCCAGTGGAGCGTATTCAATGTGGTTTAAGCTTACAACGGACCGGCGGAAAAGCTCATTTAGCTGACTCCCATAACCAAGGTCCGACCCCTTATAGATCTAATTTCATTTCTTTTGTTATTATTTTCAATTCCTTATCTCCCCTCCTTAATCTCACTTGTTTTCAAATAATATTGATTTAAATAATATGTTCGAAAACAATAGAATTCACACCCTTCCCCTTAATCTCACTTGTTTTTCGTATTTACAGTAGACAATTACTTAAAACAATAGAATTCCCCGCGTAAGACATTTCGGAAAACCGAGTACTACAGCCACCATGGACGGACGTGGCCCACTAATATTTACGTTCCTATGGATGAGCGTTGCTAGTAACACCATAGATGGAGACTACCAAATATCACCGCTGAGCCCCAACCCGGGCTTGTACTACGAAAAAATTCGACCTCTCCGAGTTTTCCATACCCAATGGAGACTGGTCACGGGCATCGGAGTCGCCGAAATACTGGCCTCGCGACCGCTAACGCAACCCCAGATCAACAGAATGAAAGCGTTATGTACAACATACAACTGGACGCCTTGCCCGGCCGACGCCCTTAACACGGCCCTACAACGTAAACTCCTCGACGCCAAACGTTACGAGGAATTGTTACTCAGTATAATAGGGAAACCACGATTCCCCCGTTCTAAACGATCTGTACCATTGGGATTCATCGGATCGCTGAGCAAGGCCCTTTTCGGAACCCTGGACAGCGACGATGCGCAGTATTATAATAAGGAAATAGATAAGCTTTATAAAGATCAAAATCATCTCGCCGAATTGTTAGCAAACCAAACGCACATTATAAAATCAGAATTTCAGGATATACACGACTCGTTTAAAACTGTAACAAGCTCCGTGCAAACCATGGGCGATAGAATTAAGGAAATAGCGTCGGGTACTCGTCAACTAGACAAGCGCGAAACAAAATTAGAATTAGAACTAGCTTTTTCGTCGTGGACGTTCTTAATGACCAGACACGTGGACGAATATGTAACCGCGTTAATCGTAATTACGGACGCGCTCACGTTCGCGAAACTTGGTATCTTACATCCGGCCGTTCTTTCACCTAGCCAGCTGGCAAATACTTGCGAACGAATCCGCGAATCGACTCCTTATGAATTCCCGCTGACTCCGGAAGAATTAAATTCCGAACAGCTACAAGGGGTGACCAAATTAAACGTGGTTTATTCACATGGCCGAATTATCGTGTCACTCGACATCCCTTTACTAGATCAAATTCCCTTCGACCTTTATTACCTTCAGCCCTGCCCTTCCTTTCAAACTATATCGACCAATGTCTCTACCCCTATATTTATAAAGCCAAGAACGGCATATCTAGCAATCAACCAAATGAACTCTCAATACTTCATGCCCGACGAGAACTACATCGTAGGATGCAGAAAACACCCTCGGATGTACATGTGTGAACTCAGCGTACCCCTCCAAGATTTCGAAAAGGCACCAAACTGCGAAACGAATGCCCTATTAAAACCACAAAATATCGAGTGGCCTAGCTGCAACATTCAAGCTCTTCCCGGGGGCCGAACATATCTGAAGAAGTTGATCACACCTAACTCCTGGATATATTCCGTCAAGGACACCCTGGCACTGCAGGTCCGATGCAATAAGCACGCAGCCGGATATGAAGTGCTACAGGGGGCGGGAATATTACAACTAAGGAGAGACTGTGAGGCCAAAATCGGGACCGACCAGATTTGGGCAACCGGAGTGGACACCGAGGCATTAACAACCATCTACAAACCATCTATCGGCATCAACATTTCGGAAATTCTGCCAACCCTCACGGAACATCATGTCAAAATTTTAACTGACTACCAAGAAAAGGAACCTCAGGGAACCCTTCAAGATTCCCATGCAAAAGCTAATGCAATCGCATTGGAGGATATAGAGAGACAAGCAAGAGAAATAGCAACACACCATCGGACAAAAAATTTATCAACATATGTTACCTATGGATTACCAGGACTAGGAGGCATTTTCATAATCATCCTCGTTATCTGGATTGGATACCGTGTTCGGAGGGCACGTCAAAATCAACATCGCGAGCCCTTGAGGAAAGAGACAAAGGTTAATATTGAAATGACACCACACCGTTCCTCCCCTCCTATAATTTCTAGACCCCGTCCTCTAGCGATTACATCTTTTCCTTCAGACCTACCCGTTATACCACCCACGAGCACAGGATGTAGAGCCCACGTGGAACGACAGAAAAGTTTCGCGGATGCCGAGCCGTACTTCGATGTATTCTAGGAAGTACCTCGCTGATAGCAACTAAAACCCCACGCGATACCTGTAGAATCGACCCCCGCGATGCGCTCTGCTGCGATAATTAGGTAGTAGGGATAATAGCATATAAAACATTAATCAAGCGGACGAGGGACAGTCATTACAAATTTTTTTCACGGTCCCCGTCGATAGTTGTCTTAAACGTAAAACAGTAAAATGTACGCACCGACATTTAATGATACAATGTATCTACGTTCCTCGCTGGCGGAAGTGGTGCTCCCGCGACGTCTGCACGCGCCATTCGTAAGAAGACTGTGTGTGCGACCCCCGAGAGGTTTTGACGGGGCCGAAGGACAAGCCTGGACACATAAATCGCGTAGAACGGAAACAATATGTGGAAGTTGTTGGTGGACCGGACCCATCGGAGTGACAGTCGAGTACCACCGGAGCCCCGTGCATTGGCTCGTAGAAGAGACCAGGGCGGTGGCCCTTACCAGATGCAAAATCTGCCGTCACCGTCACCTGGAATGGTCAACGCCCGTAAACTGCACGGGGTGCATAAGGACCATCATGGAAGTCAACCCCGAGTACCTCCCGGCGTTGCCAATCCTGGATGCACCGAAACCTTGGGGGCCACAGGAAAGGCAGGCGATAGTCCGGGTCCTGCCCGCCGGCGAGGAATAAGGGAACACCACCCCTCGCATTAGGTAAATACCCATCAAAATGTAATCACTTCAAAGTGACGCGACTAGACTGTAATTGTTTTGTTTGTCATTAAATTCGCAGCGAAGCACCGTTTCCAAAAGGCCACGACCAGGAGCCCCCCCCCCTTTTTTTTATTTGATCTTGATTTTGACAATACGATTTGTAACAATATATTGGTTTTGTTTTTCCCCGCATAAATTAGAATTTTTTATTGTAATCCCTTTGCGTCCCTTAGATCTAGTGGCGTGAATTATAGCCTTAAGTCGCGAAGAAAAGCGCACGCGTCGACAGCCACGCACGGGTCAACCACGAAACAGCCTCACGAGACCGTTTCGTGTCTAAGGGGGGAGGTGTTACATAGACCTTCAGGTCCATCCCGTGCTCGCTGTCCTCGCGTCGCTTTCTTTCAAAAGGCGATTCAGCGGAATCGCCTCGCGTGTAGAAGTCACGTTGTGCTTAGCCCATGGCAACAGTCATAGGGACGGCGCCCGCGCTCGTGTCGGTCCCGGATATTTCGCAATATTCAGGGAAATTAGCAAGGCAATCGACAGCTGCCGACGGGGCAGTATTCCCCACTTAGGGGGATCGTTCGAGGTTCGGCCCGCGATCGAGAGCCGGAAAAGGGGCATTCAGATTCGAGAGTTCAAGTTAGGGAGTCACGACGAGCCGGAGGGCCGTCTAGATACCGCGACCACGTCTCCGCGTTGATTCCGCGTAGCGCATTCGGCCGATAGTAATTCGTAAAAGGGTAACTCCATCCGACACACCGAGAACGGCCTAGCCGGGAGTGCCCTTGTGCGTCAATCAGGACCGACGTACGACCGCGAAGATAAGCGACGATCCGAGACTAAGAGGCGCGACGGACCCCAGGTCACCGACTTCCGTGTGCTACCCGAAACCAGAACGAGCGACCACGACCTGCGCTAGGTAGAGCGACACAGCAAGCGAGCGAAACGCGAGACGGCAAGCGTGCCGTGCGATAACAGCGAGCGACAGCTGAGACGGAGCGCCGTCTCGAGGTATGAAATTCTGACTAATTTCTGTAACAATATATTTTCTTGATTGATTTTTTCCTTTATATCCCTTGTACTCTTTTATTCGACCCCTGTATTACCTCCCCGATCCACAGTAAGTGTAGTCAAGGCGTGCTTTAGCACCTTAACAGAGCAAGAACCCGATAATTCATCTCGACCGCTCGGGGTGATTCACAAAAGTCCCTTCAGGACGTAACAGTCCCCTCGTGGTGATTGATTGCTCGCGACAAAATGAGTCGATCAAGAATGGCACAGTGGACGTGCGCATAGAATTCGAGTGTAAAGGGAATGTGCCGATAAATACTACGGCCTACTGTTTGATTCTACACGATCGGGTGGTTGAATACAATCCGCTGACAAACGTGGTGCGCAAAATCAATTAAATTGCCACGCCCTCTCCTGTGTCAAATTCATACCAAAAGAAAATTTCATCGTGAAAATCGAGATGCTTTACGAGAAAAAGTGCATTCTCCCATCTGTCTTGGAAGCGAGCGGACCTCTAAATCGTATCGATAATGGCCGTGCCAACATTTGTTGTCCTGCAAGGGTTCGTCGTCGGTGGAAGATTTGTCGTCAAGGAAGTGGCTGTCCTACGAATGGGAACAATTCTCTCGCACTATATTTTTGGGAGTTCGATGCCACAATTTCTTCTTACGAAATCCGACAAATCGAGCATTCGGTGGTTGGTGGCAAAACATCATAGGCTACGGTGGGACGATGGAGACGTTCCATACTGTATGGCTAAACGGCTAATTACGAAAGCTGTAGCTGATGCGATCGACGAAGAAGATGACGCATCCCATATCGTATACGTTAAAGGGTTGCAGAAACGTGACTGGCTTGCGAATTTCCTCGATGAAGATACGAGAATGGACGTCATCGAGACGCTGGACATTGACTACGAGGATATCAAATCTCTAAATAAGCTAAATGCAATTAATACTCTGCGATGTGGCAGACACGCAAAGCACTGTGTCATGCAAAATGTATTTAAAATATTCAACTGGTGGTCTAAACGCCAGAGAGAAATGCTTAAATAAAATATAATCAATTTTAATGTATAAAATGCTTTTCTTCACCCTCTCCAACCTAATCTCCTGCACATGATGTATGCTAGATTAAGACGATAGTTATAATTATGTAGAAGTGGTTTGATACACATTCAGAGTGGTATGATAGACGTTGAAAGTTACCATACACGTACAATACATGATCAAAGTGGTACCATACACGATCAAAGTGGTTCGATTCATGTTGAAAGTGGTTCAATTGATGTTGAAAGTGGTTCGATTGTGGTTGAAAGTGGTTCAATACACGTTTGATACACGATCAAGGTGGTTCGATTCATGTTGAAAGTGGTTCAATACATGTTCGGAGTGGTTCGATTGATGTTGAAAGTGGTTCGATTCATGTTCGATTGATGTTGAAAATGGAACGTTTGATGTTGAATGTGGTACGATTGATGTTGAAAGTGGTTCGATTCATGTTCGATTGATGTTGAAAGTGGTACCATACACGTTCAAAGTGGTTCGATTGATGTTGAAAGTGGTACCATACACGTTCAAAGTGGTTCGATTGATGTTGAAAGTGGTACCATACACGTTCAAAGTGGTTCGATTCATGTTGAAAGTGGTTCAATTGCTGTTGAAAGTGGTTCAATTGATGTTGAAAGTGGTTCGATTCATGTTGAAAGTGGTTCAATACATGTTCGGAGTGGTTCGATTGATGTTGAAAGTGGTTCGATTCATGTTCGATTGATGTTGAAAGTGGTACCATACACGTTCAAAGTGGTTCGATTGATGTTGAAAGTGGTACCATAAACGTTCAGAGTGGTTCAATTGATGTTGAAAGTGGTACCATAAACGTTCAAAGTGGTTCAATTGATGTTGAAAGTGGTTCGATTGTGGTTGAAAGTGGTTCGATTGATGTTCGATTGATGTTGAAAGTGGTACGTTTGATGTTGAAAGTGGTTCGATTGATGTTCGATTGATGTTGAAAGTGGTACCATACACGTTCGATTCACGTTCAGAGTCGTTCAATACCCGTTCGATTCACGTTCGATTGATGTTCGATTCACGTTCGATATAGGATAAAAGTCGCTCAATACATGTTCCATACACATTCAAAGTGGTTCGATCTAGTCGAATAATGTGTCCAAAGAAAAAAGGGGAAAGAAGTTGCGTGGGAATAAGGAGAGGATGGTCAGCGAAAATGCATGTGGCCTGTGATGAAGATGGCGAAGAACAACAGCATCTTACTTTTGCAAAGCTACGCACTTCTCGATTTCATGATAGGAGTTTATATGCGAGAGCTTGGAGATGCAGCGGGACCAGTTGTCTTCAAATCTTTGAAGGCAACAGTCGTTTTGACATTTTTTTGTGCGATTTTTTCTGTGTAACAATGGGATTATTACTCATTGCCCCGGATTGTGACCCCGAGGTATGTACATTTAAATATTTTTACATTTATCGCGTTTAACCGTTGAAATCGAGCGAGATCAAATCAGACGTTCATATCAATTTTGAATCGTGGGGCTTCTATGTTCTAGCGTTCGCCACCACCATCGCCTGTGTGGTCGAGCGACTGGGGGTCGCCGCAGCCGTCGCCGCAGCCGTCGCCGCAGCCGTCGCCGCCGCGGTCACCGTCGTCGTTGTCGTCGTCGTCGTCGCCGCCGCGGTCGCCGCCTCCTCCACAGGTATGTAATAATACTCTACATTGTTATGTGTGTTTGATGTTTATTATGTTTAATGTATCAATATTATATCGTTGTTTGTGTGTTCTAGGGCTCGCCGCCACCCCGAGTAAGCGATGATTTGATGCCTGTGGGTTGGCGGCAGCCGGTGGACCTGCGGATGCGGCGGCGGCAGGAGCCGGCATATGGGGCCGCGCGGCTGCGGCCATATGCAGTGCCGCGGCGGCCAATGGTGCAGCTGCCGGCACGTGCACAACCGCTGTCGCCGTCGTCGTCACCATCACCGCCCCTCGATGACATTTAGTTTATTTTTTATTTTTATATTTTATATTACTTTTTCTTTTTACTTTTTTATTTTTATATTTTATATTATTTTTTCTTTTTACTTTTTTATTTTTATATTTTGTATTATTTTTTCTTTTTACTTTTTATTATTTTTTCTTTTTATTATTGTTATTATTATTACTATTATTATTAATATTATTTTTTCTATGTAACAATATATATTCTTAAACGCATATTATTTATCAATTTCATTTACCCGTCTTCCTTCTCCTTTCGCCACCTTACTCTAAGATTTGCTGACTTCGCATAATTCTATTTCATTCTTCGCGCCACCACATGACGTCATCCCGCGCGACTGCTCCAGGGGAGTCAAGTTACACACGATCGCGCGATACGCTGCGACGCTAAGATTTAAAATCATTTTGAAAATTTTTAGAACGAAAGCGATTGTACCACTATGTAGTGCCATCTCTTTCTCTCGAATTTAGCTTTAAAAGTGATGCTCTCTCTTTCCCATCTTCCGAATTTAGCTTTAAAGTAATGCTCTCTCTTTCCGTCCCGAAGACGTGGTGTGTAAAAGAAAAGAACGTCGATCTTTCCCGATCTTTCCCGACATCGTCCGAAACAATTTCGAATAAAAAAAATAATGGATTATGCTTGGTGACGCTCGGTATATGTACCATTCATTAAAGACTAATGTTTGAGAGTGGGCGTTGGGGGAGTTGGTTAGGCGGCTGACTCGTAACGCGGAGGTCTTGGGTTCGAGCCCCGTCGCCCGAGATTCAGTTTTTCGATTATTCTTAATATCTTAAATTAATATTTCCTTCCTTACCGACTGTGGTTGGGGTACCACGCTCCAGAGTAGCAGCAATTCACCCGCGGTTCCTCCTCGATGCGGTTCGGTATCGATTGATATCTTCTGCTCTCGCGCTATACCCCCACCACTTCGCCATCTGTATGACGTCATCCACGCCCGGCCGCGCGCCGCCCGCCCGCAGGATTTTTCCGCCGACTTTTGAAACTCAAATTTGAGTTTCAAGGTCGGCGGAAATTCTTATCACGACCTTGAAACTCAAATTTGAGTTAGAATCGGCATAGCTTTACTACTGATATTAAGAAGGAGTAAAACATTAAACGAGGAAGCTGTAAAATTAGGCATGTCAACATTACATGCTCGAATGAAATTTATGGAATACATATTACATTTAAGCTACAATTTAGATTTCAAAGCATGGAGGACCACAGAAACAACAAAACCTATTAGAGAACAGACAAAAAGAGGGTCCAAAACGAATTCAGAACGAGAATTGGAATTCTCGTTGCTATGGTAAAACAAGGTACGGGGACAACGCATAATGGAAACACATCTAGAAGGTTTTTTGGAAATTCTACAATAACTGCCGAAATCACGAAAATCGATGAAAGATTAATCAAACGACTTGCCGTTATTTATTGCCGAAATAATTTGTAGCGGTTTTGCGATCGATGCTATAAAATTTGCAACATATGCTCAAGACACAGCAAATTTGGCTATTTCATTATACCCCTGGTACTACATGCCGGCCACTGTACACAAAATTCTGATACATGGCAAAGATATTATAGACTGTGCTGCTTTTCCTATCGGTTCACTTTCAGAAGAGGCCCAGAAAGGCAGGAATAAAATTTATAAACAGTACAGGATTCACCACAGCAGGAAGTTCTTCCGATTGGCATCAAATGAAGACATTTTTCACCTCATACAAATATCGTCAGATCCATATATCAGCCACTTAAGACCAAAACCGAAACATAAATCGCTTCCACTTAGCGCGGAAGCAAAATTATTATTACAATAATGTCATTTTTACGCGGTTTGTAAATATTAAAATGTTACGTGTATTTTCTACATAAGAAAGTATAATATTGGTTCATTGTAAATAGTAATGTGTGTGTAATATGAGTGAATACGAGTGATACATATGAGTCTGTACATTAGCGTGAATGAATCATTTATGTAAATAGTTGTAAATGTTATAAGATATCAATTATTTCATAAAGTGTACATGCGCATGCTCATTTCTAAAAGTCTTGTTCTATTAATAACAAAAATGATAAAATATTAGTTATAGCTTCAGCAATTTTTCCATTTATTATAGTGCAATACAGAATATTATTAACATTACTTTATTATGTAATTTTCGTCGTTTAATGTTATATGTTATAATTCAATTGTGTTATTTTCTTTCTCTATTATGTTTCATACTGTTCGAAAATAATTAATACATTGTTTATGTAATATTACATATTTATTAGTACATAATTATCATATATGGTTTTTGTATACCGAATGTTTACGGGGTTTATTACTCTTTCATTGGTTAAAAATGCTTAAAATTTATTAATGTTCATGTCCATATAATCTTTGGCTATTAATAAATAATATAAACAAAAAAGTACTCAAAAATATTGAGAGACACCGAAGTTATGACATTTTTTCCGCGAATCCTATGCTACGTACCCCACTGTGCGACGCCGGCCGGTGATTGTTTTCCGGCAACGCTGGCCCTTGACGTTAGCAAAGACTCGATCGTCAGTAATACAAGCGATTGCCGAACACTAAAGATCGTTAGTACTTTCACACTTACTACTCCTGTCTTTTATACTATATGTGCTGGTTATTATGAAAGTGGTCTAAATCCAAATTATTCGTTTATTATTACATTTCACTTCTTTTTTTACGTATTATATGAATACGATACACAATAAACGTAAAGTTCAATTTCTTTTTTTTTAAATTTCGACCGACGCCACTTTCGTAATAACTGACATACTTTTACATTTTACTTCCAACCTAAGACTGTATTTAGACATATTCTGTGTGAAGTTTCATTACCGCCATAGTATTGTTGTAATTTTTGGTGCGAAATCTATCGTGTGAACTGTGATTGTTTGAGTGTCCGCGTGTTCCTCAAGTTGCATATTGCCATTGCGAGGCTGCCTCGCGTGGCACACCTCACGGAGTGGAGAGTCTGGAGACTACCTCGACCATGATTACTTTTACGAGGCAGACTCGCGCGACAGCCTCGCGCTACCTCGAGCATGATATTTGCATCGCACGAGCCATCAGCCGTCGGTTTTTCGACGTGGTCAAAGGTGTCTCGCGGCTCCTAGAGAAAAAATCGTATGGCTCGGGCGACGCAAATATCATGCTGGAGGTACCGCGAGACTGTCTCGCAAAGTGAACATGATCGAGGTAGTCTCCAGACTCTCCACTCAGGCACGCCTCGCAATGTCGATACGCAGCTTCACACTCAGAAATTCGTGTATCCATTCTCACGTAGAATAAGAAAGTTATGTTATAATTTATCCGCAAAATGTCTAGAAAATGTATATACATGCGGTTGCAATATAGGCTTCCTTTAGTTGAAACTGAAGGCAAGTGATGAAAATTAAACAGTTTCTAAACATTAAAAGTGGAAAAATTGAAAATTTCAAAATTACAAATGTTAGACATTTGAAAATACAGATATTTTGAAATTTGATAACCTCATAATTACAAATTTTGTAAATCTTTGTATTTCAACGCTTTCGAACTTGGAAATTCCAGCATTTAGTAATCTGAAGATTACGCTCCTATGCTAGATCATGCCTAAAGGAAGCCTATATTGTACCCAAATGTACCAACTTGATAAAAGTGTATTCTTCTCAGAGTTGGGCAAAATGTAATCTAATTACAAATTACGATTAAAATGTAATTGTGTAATTGATTACACAATATTTTCTGTAATCGTTAATTTAGGTAGTTGACCACAATTTTGTCAACTATCTAAATTAACGATTGCAGAAAATAATGTATAATCAATTGGTAATTAGATTACATTTTGCCCAACTCTAACTCTTCTACTGCACTTTCAAATCCATTTTCATTACGTTCAATAGTTTCACTGTTTCTTCGACTTGTTTTTTAGATGACTGACAAAGACCAAATTTTTCTAACGGAAAAGGCGGACTCTCTCCTCGCCACGGAGCCCACGGAGCAGGCGGACTCCCTCATTGCAATGGAGTCCATGCAGCAGGCGGACTCCGTCCTCGCGACGGAGTGCTAAACGAAGTCCGTGACGGAGTCCGCAGACTGACAACATAAACTGGATGGAGATGTCTTTCCAGTATCAAAAACAGGTATGTAGATACGTAGGTAATCTCACACAAACATTTCTTACATTCTCTTGAAAGTGTGAAAACGTCTAGATATTATTGCAGTAATTAATATAAGATTGATATTTATTTTTCATATTACAGTACACGGAGCTCAGAAAGGAACTAAGAAAAATAGTAGTAAGGCTATGGGGATTCTAACGCAGGTCCTCTGAGGGGAGCGCGGGGGCGGGGGGAAGTGAGGGCGCGCGGGGGAGCGCGGCGGAGAGAAACATGGGCGCGAGGCCTGCGGGGAGTGGAAGAGCGGTTGCGCGCGCACGAGCCGCGGAGTGGGGGAAGCCGCAACCGCGGAGGGGATCACTCCGGGCCGAGCCGCCGCGGAGACCTGACCCACCGTCCCCGAAATTTTTCAAAGGGAGGGAATGACCCCCGAAAAGTCTTTTTCAGACGTTGGCCCACCCCGAAAATTTTTTCAGACCTAACCCAGGGAGGGGACGGCCTCTAGGATTTTTTTTCAAACCAACATGCGTCGGAAATTGTTTAATAATTTATTTTTTATCCGAAATTGTTTCGGACGATGTCGGGAAAGATCGGGAAAGATCGACGTTCCTTTCTTTTACGAACCACGTCTTCGGGACGGAAAGAGAGAGAGAGCAATACTTCGTTATAAATCTAAATTCGAAGGGTGGGAAAGAGAGAGCATCACTTTTAAAGCTAAATTCGAGAGAAAGAGACGGCACTACATAGTGGTACAATCGCAGATAGTCTAAAATTTTTAACCAGCGATCTACCAAACCATTATGCAGCATTCATTCTAAAGCTAACGATATTCTAAAGCGTTCCGATTTAACGTCGCAGCGTATCGCACGATCGTGTGAAACTTGACTCCTCTGGAGCAGCCGCGTGCGATGACATCATTTTGGCGGCGCGAAGAATGTAATATAATTATGCGACGTCAGCAAATCTTAAAATTATGAGGCGAGGAGGATGATGGGTAAATGAAATGGAGAAATAATATAGGTTTAAGAAATTTATTTAAAATATAAAGACTATAAAAAAAAGAATATAATAAAAAAATTATCGTGGTGGTGGCGATGGGGACTGCGGCCGCGACCGTCGCAGTGGCGGCGCCATTGGGCGGTTCGGCACCCATGGGCGCCGCAGCCGAGCCGCCATCGCAGAACCAATAACTTGTTGCAGGTCCTAGAACATATACACAAGCATTGATATAATATTTGCATATAATAAACAGCAAATGTATAAAACAATGCAAACTACTACATACCAGCGGAGGTGGCGGCGATGGAGGTGGCGACGGCCAGTGAGGTGGTGGGGGAGGCGACGGTGGTGGCGAGTTCTGGAAAAAAAATAGAAATCTACGATATAATATTGACACAAACCTCTGATTTGATCTCGCTCGATTTCAACGGTTAAACGCGATAAATGTTAAAATATTTAAAAGTACATACCTCGGGGTCACACTCAGGGGCGATGCGAGTTAATCCCATTTCACTGTACTTGTTGGACAAATGTCAAATTAGACTGATGTCTTCAAAGATTTGAATGCAACTGGTCTCGCTGCATCTCCAAGCTCTCGCGTATGAACACATATCTTGAAATCGAGAAGTGCGTAGCTTTGCAAAAGTAAGATGCTGTTGCTCTCTACCTTCATTTTCGCTGATCATCCTCTACTTATTCCCACGCATCTTCTTTCCTTTTTCTTTGGACACATTATTCGACTAGCTCATACCACTTTGAATGTGTATGGAACATGTATTGAGCCACTTTTATCGTATATCGAACGTGAATCGAACGTGAATCGAACGGGTATTGAACGACTCTGAACGTGAATCGAACGTGAATCGTACCACTCTGAACGTGAATCGAACGTGAATCGAACCACTTTCAACATCAATCGAACCACTTTTAACATCAATCGAACCACTTTCAACATCAATCGAACCACTTTCAACATCAATCGAACCACTTTCAACATGAATCGAACATGAATCGAACCACTTTGAACATCAAACGTACCACTTTCAACATCAATCGAACATGAATCGAATGAATCGAGAAGTGCGTAGCTTTGCAAAAGTAAGATGCTGTTGTTCTCTACCTTCATTTTCGCTGATCATCCTCTCCTTATTCCCACGCATCTTCTTTCCTTTTTCTTTGGACACATTATTCGACTAGATCATACCACTTTGAATGTGTATGGAACATGTATTGAGCCACTTCTATCGTATATCGAACGTGAATCGAACGTGAATCGAACGGGTATTGAACGACTCTGAACGTGAATCGAACGTGAATCGTACCACTCTGAACGTGAATCGAACCACTTTCAACATCAATCGAACCACTTTCAACATGAATCGAACCACTTTCAACATGAATCGAACCACTTTCAACATCAAACGTACCACTTTGGTCATGTATTGTACGTGTATGATAACTTTCAACGTCTATCATACCACTCTGAACGTGTATCAAACCACTTCTACATAATTATAACTATCGTCTTAATCTAGCATACATCATGTGCAGGAGATTAGGTTGGAGAGGGTTAAGAAAAACATTTTATACATTAAAATTGATTATATTTTATTTAAGCATTTCTCTCTGGCGTTTAGACCACCAGTTGAATATTTTAAATACATTTTGCATGGCACAGTGCTTTGCGTGTCTGCCACATCGCAGAGTATTAATTACATTTAGCTTATTTAGAGATTTGATATCCTCATAGTCAATGTCCAGCGTCTCGATGACCACGTCCATTCTCGTATCTCCATCGAGGAAATTTACAAGCCAGTCGCGTTTCTGCAACCCTTTTACGTATACGATATGGGATGCATCATCTTCTTCGTCGATCGCATCAGCTACAGCTTTCGTAATTAGCCGTTTGGCCATACAGTATGGAACGTCTCCATCGTCCCACCGTAGTCCATGATGTTTTGCCACCAACCACCGAATGCTCGATTTGTCAGATCTCGTAAGAAGATATTGCGGCATCGAACTCCCAAAAATATAGTGCGAGAGAATCGTTCCCATTCGTAGGACAGCCACTTCCTTGACAACAAATCTTCCATCGACGATGAACCCTTGCAGGTCAACAAATGTTGGCACGGTCATTATCGATACGATTTAGAGGTCCGCTCGCTTCCAAGACAGATGGGAGAATGCACTTTTTCTCGTAAAGCATCTCGATTTTCACGATGAAATTTTCTTTTGGTATGAATTTGACACAGGAGAGGGCGTGGCAATTTAATTGATTTTGCGCACCACGTTTGTCAGCGGATTGTATTCAACCACCCGATCGTGTAAAATCAGACAGTAGGCCGTAGTATTTATCGGCACATTCCCTTTACACTCGAATTCTATGCGCACGTCCACCGTGCCATTCTTGATCGACTCATTTTGTCGCGAGCAACAATCACCACGAGGGGACCAAATTGTAAAAATTTGGCCACGGTGAATAATGCCTCGTTGTAACTATGTCCATAATACGATTTATGGAATTGCGTATACATATGATACAAGATGGCATGCTTATTCTTGTCAAAGTCCAAGTTCATGTCATCGTATGGGTAAAATTCCGAGTTGAGAAAAAGTTTTACATTGGTCAATTTGCAGTTGTTGAACCTAGTAACGTCTTCGCTCATCACATTCCTTCGACCAGTCTGTAGAGCAAGGATAATAACTCGCGGCTTCTCCAGCTGTGCAGATGCCTTCACGGCCCACGAATGCTTGGTTGTACTCTGTAAGAGAGGATACTCGTACAGATCCCACGATTGAAAACAAATGCTCAGGTTTTGCCCACGTTCCAAAGCATGTAGCAACGATAGCTTATTAACGTCATTTAACGTCACATGAGGCATCCGCCATTGCACTTTAAGTAATTCAATTTCTGGTTCCAGCATCGGCGATCCTATTAGAGCATTATTGTTGTTGCGCGATCGTATTAAAATCAATTCGTGACGCGCATTAATAATAATGCGTTTGTAGTTCTCACAAAATCCCAGCAAATATTTTAGCGGGATGCAAAAATTGAAATGATTTTTCAATATTGACCCATCGCGTTGTTTCAAGCCCCATCCAGCATTCTCCATATTTTTGTCTTCGCTAGATGTCAACGATACATAGTTTTTAAGCGTGCTAGTTATCCCAACGTTTCTGTTGCGATCAATCTCCACGCCATTCAGCTCGTATCCAATCTCATCAAATAAGAACGCCATGCAATTATTTCCCAACGCCACCGTTAATGTATCGTTTGGCTTGTTTATCTTCAATTTTCCCTCCACGTAGAGGAAACTTTCACACGGCAATGTGTATAAATCCTGCTGCTGTATGGGTATTCTTATTTCATCGCTGTATCCAAACGTTGAGTTGACATATGGGTTGTATGTGTGAGTCTCGAGCTTGACGATGCGATCGTCAAACGTCGGCTTCCCTCCAATGCTTAGAATGTCAACCATTTTTTTCAACTTAACCGTGCACAATGAATCCTAATGATTTCAAAAATGCAATTTTCGCAGCACGGAGCCTCTTCTTTTTTGTATAATCAGAGCTGTTGCAGTTGTTGTTGTTGTTGTTGTTGTTATTGTTGTTGTTGTTGTATACAATTTCGTTTGGAAGAAACGGGTTTCTGGAGTCGTTCAGCACAAGCATCTCTTTCGATCACGTCACACGTATTATCGTCGTCGCCGTCGTACGTGCAATCTGATGGTAATCTCTTCACCTCGAAAATCAAGCAACCGTCCGTCTTGATCCACAACGCGTATCGTTAGATCCGTAATCACCCGTGCGGTGATTGGAAGGTAAATGATCTGCGCGGGCGTTTCCGATATCTTATATCCAGGTGGGACTCTCGGAGAAAATTCATGTATCGTATGTACGCGCTTCCGATTGTTGTACGCGCCAGCGGTCACGCTGCATTCTATGCGAATAATGTTCACGTTCATGATATTAATTGGATCGTCCGATTCATACCACCGTCCAGGTTCTAATATCCGATTCGTCGAGAATCCTAGTAGCGATCCAATGTTATTGGACTTTGTAAAGTCTATGACGAACGAGCAGTACCGCTCGCTTTTCATGGTGTTGTTGTTGGGGCGCAACACTATAGGATACACATCGTTGTCACCGATATCGGTGCCACCGAGATTTGGAGGATACCGCTCGAGTAATCGCTGCATCAAATACTTGGCAATAGCGTCTAGTTCGCAGGAGCCGTGTGGAATCGTAATGTATTCATGAGTGGTGTCGATGCTATTGTTGATGTCATAGTTTACGACAAAGTAGAATTTATCGTTGCTCGAGTCGATGTTTGGTATTGTGTGATAAGTTTCAAAGGTTGCTAGACCAAGCTCGTAATCATTGTCGCTCAAATCTATGGGTGGAAAGTAGCTTACCGCGAGGGTGCTACTCTTGCCGGTTAGAGTGAATGTTAACGACATATTCCGAGCTGTACGACTGGACTGGTACTGAATCAGAGTGGTGGGAAGTCAATCCTTAAATTTGATGCCAATCGTTTGTAGAAAGCGTAGACATAGTTGTCCACAATTGCTCTGATCGTACTTCTGATAAGCCGTTCGATTGTATTCGATTTTCACGACATCTTTGTCCAGATATTGTACCAATTCCTTAGGCGGTTGAAGATTTCCAAAGCTGTCGAAATATATAGCTCGACACCCTCTCTTCGCATACGCCACCCAATGAGTCCCCGGCCCCTCGACATTGTCCAAATTTACGATACCGCTCTCGTTTCGACGTACTCCTCCGACTGGTAGCGCGTTACGCATAAAAACACCTCTAAAGAATGGAATACGCATACGTTTTGCAAACTCCTCCAATTGCGCGTCGGTAGTTACGCCCGCTGGCATTTTTATTTTCTTTTTGACGTTTTTTTTTTCGTTTCGATATTCCCTGTCCGCGCTTGTATGGTGCGAGATAAAGTCCACGACCTTCCATGGAGCGATTATGACGTTGCATTTCCTGCAGCTGATGTTGCGCCGCCTTATTATCGTTTACAGCCTTGGCTATCCCCGCCGCTCCACCAGCTAACGATCCGAGAACACCTAGCAGCGGGAGAAGTGGTAATATACCACCCCGTTTTGCTATCGGAAGAATCCGCTTTTTCGGTGCTCTCTTTGGGATCCTTTTGCGAAATTTTGCTTTCATCCCCATTCCGATTTTCGTCTTGGCCTTCATAGCTGCCCAAATAGCTGTAGCAGCACCTCTTTCGCCCAGAGTCGAGTCTCGCGCAACGATGCGTTTTCGCGCTTTGTCAGCGAGTACGTTATCTGCCGCGTGCCTTTCGCCGAGGTCGTTGCTACGTGAATATGCAATATCGTGTTCGCGACACGCTGCGTCCAACGGATTGATGCCTTGATCACCTCTAGCCAATCGTTTTGCCAGATGAGTTCCTGGGCCGCAAAACTGGTATCCCGGGATATGTAATTCGATAGGTAGGGCGTTTATCGCCCGATTTAACAAACCACAACCTTTCTTCACTCGCATCGGCGACATTCGCTACAGTTTTTAATCAATGGTGCTGGACCATCGATACGCGTTCGCTGCCAAGGGCGATTATAATGTTCCAGACACCGACGATACTGCTGAACCTCGGAATCGGCTTTTATATGCTTGGGGAGTCTGTCCCACAACTGATCAATGTATCTCTCGAACTCTCGCAGTAGAATAATCTTTGGTATATATTTCAACTGTTCAGAGGTTAAGTCTCGAATATCACAATTATCCGACAGGACCAGAAGCATTTTGAACACTGAGCTGTTTTGCTACGGCGCGGACCAATAAATAGGGTGCGTCACCGCTTCGATGTATCAAAATCATTTTTTTCACAGTTCGCAGCAAGGATGCGATTCGTGCTACAGCCTGTGACGATACGCGTGACAAATTTTGACGATAAATCACGAGTGATGCCCTCGAAAACAAAGCGCAAACATGGCAGCATGCTACCAAACACTATACGGTGCCTCATTTGTGGCCCATCAAATTGTGGAAAGACCAACGTGTTGGTGAGCTTGTTGGAAAGTCCTCACGGTGTCCGCTTCGAGAACGTGTATGTGTATTCCAAGTCGTTGCAACAGCCGAAATACCAGTATTTGGAGAATTTATTGACCCCGATAGATGAAATTGGCTACATTACGTTTTCGAATAACAGTGATGTCATCCCACCGAGCGAATCGCTTCCGAATTCCATTTTTATCTTTGATGACGTGGCATGCGACAAGCAAGATACGATAAGGGAATACTTTGCAATGGGGCGCCACTCGAACGTTGACTGCTTTTATCTCTGTCAGACGTATGCAAAGATTCCCAAACATCTTATACGCGACAATGCCAATCTGTTGATTCTGTTTAAGCAGGATGGTACCAACTTGAAACATGTGTACAACGATCATGTAAATACTGATATGTCTTACGAGGATTTCTGCGTGCTGTGTCATAATTGTTGGCAACGAGAGTATGGTTTCGTGGTAATAGACAAGGATAGCGCGATGCCTAATGGACGTTATAGAAAGGGATTTAACGAGTTTGCCGTACCGTGAGATGGTCAATTGTCGTCAACACGTCGGTGGGAAAGCAACGTCTGCTGCACAATGATGATTGATATCGATAGTCTGGAGATTAAGGATCGCGAGAGAATAGCGAAGGAAATTGCAAAAACCAGCGAAGCCATTCGCAAGAAACATCAGGCTTTGAAGTCTGGCAAGATGGAGGAAGATATCGCGTTGGAGAGGTACTTTAAACCTATCGTCGAACCCTTGAAACATATCGTGGAAAATACCACAGCGGCAGAAGCTGACACATCACCGCTGACGGGCATAGACGTTGAAGAGAATGAAACATTAACGCCTAAAACAAAAATCCAGTCGAAATGGAGCACATCGCGCAAGACAAAGAAGAAACGACACACATCATCGGAATATTCACTCGTAACCTCCACACCAGTTAAATCCAAGCGAAAACGACAAAACGATTCCCCGGTTCCTCCCACACCAATAAATACATTTCCCAGTGTACAATTGCTTGCAACCGAGGATGATGATGACGACGTTTTTGAAACTAGTCCAGATGAGTCGTTTGTAACATCTATTAGACAGCAACTTCAAACATCCGAGGGACAAGAAACGTTTCGCAACCATTTCGGTCTGCTGGGGCAAGAATACATGAGCGCCATCCTAAGTATGGATAAGGATACAGCAATTGACTATGTGTATGGCGTATACTTTGGCAATAGTGGAACGATGCTTGGAGATAAGGCTTTCGATATGGACAAGGATGATAATATAATCATCGGTGGTGTAAAATACAAAGGAACGCCCGGCCTTTACGAACTGATTTTCAAGAGAATTCCTGACGATGCCCTGTACACCGATGCCGATAAACAAAAATACAAAAGTATACTGCTGGCGACGAATGCCTACAGACGCAGTCATTGTGCTCAAAAACCCATATTGGGCAACAAGGGATACAAGTACAAACATGTAATTGCACCACTAGTCCCCCGCGCATCAACGAGTAAAGCAGGAAAAGGTCTAAGAACACCGCTAGCTATGATGGTAAACGACAACAAGATCGATTACGTGCATTGGGATGATCCCAACGAGCTGGTGGATCGATTGCGTTTGTTGGAAGCGTCGCGTCAGGCTGGTAACAACTCTCATGATCCCGAAAGTCTATCGATTATCGAGGAACTCCGCGAGTTAGGCCTCATTATAAATTAAACCACACATCGATGATTTGCACTGTATGCATCGAGATGCCGATCAACAAATTTGGAGTATCGCTCGAGAAGAGTGGAGCAGCTAGAATGAACTATTACAAATGGAGCGGCATGCTTCGAAATTATATGCGAGATAACGCTCTTTGTGTGGATGGTGCCGCCTTTGATGCAAAATCACGCAAGATACGACGCGTAGCTCAGCCGGTGGCCGATACTGATGCCGTCAATAAATTATACATGGAAAAGAGCATTAATCTTTTGAGAGAACAGCAGGAAGAATTAGAGAGGAAGCTGGTCGTGTTTCAAAGAGATATGCTGACGTTGCAAAACAGCGTTAAAAAGATATCCCAGGTGTCAAATTCAATCCCACAGCAGCGCTGCGAAGGAGAATCATGCGAGGCGGCTGAACTTGTCCTCGGACCGATGGGGAGCATATAATGCATGTACAAGATAATTATCGCATCATTCGTGTCAAAGACACCTCTGCGATCAAACATGCAACCATTATCGAAATCCAAGAGTAAAGAAAACCATGGTCCCAAGAAGCGGCAACTTGTAGAGGAATTGCATGCTCCAGCTCGAAGACATTTCCCACGGAGGCGCGTCATAGTGCACGGATACGACGATCTGTGGCAAGCTGACGTTGTAGAAATGCGTCCATACTCGCGATTCAACCAAGGTCACCACTACATACTCACCGTCATCGATGTGTTGAGCAAGTATGCATGGGCGGTGCCGCTGAAGACTAAAAGTGGTGCTGAGGTGACCAAAGCGTTTGCAAAGATATTTAGAGATCGATATCCGAAAAATTTGCAAACCGATCAAGGAAAAGAATTTTACAACGCCGATGTGCAGAAACTCTTGTCAAAGCATGACATTAATCATTATTCGACGTATTCGGTGATGAAGGCCTCCGTCGTAGAACGTTTCAATCGAACTTTGAAGAACAATATGTGGAAAATGTTTACACTCAATGGAACCTACAGATGGACAGATGCACTACCAAGTCTACTTACAGAGTATAACGCACGAAAACATAGAACCATCGGAATGCGTCCTCGCGATGTTACCCCTGCGATCGCTGACAAGCTGCTATCCACCGTATACAGCAACATAAAGATCGCTGCTCCGGCGAGATTCAAGTTGGGCGAGTTTGTGCGCGTGAGCAAATTTAAAACCATCTTCGATAAAGGCTATACGCCGAATTGGACAACGGAGGTGTTCAAGATAGCCAAAGTACAGGCAACTAATCCCGCGACGTATCTGCTCGTCGATTCCTGTGCAAAACCTGTTGCCGGAGGATTCTATGAACACGAGCTGCAACGCGTCACCGATCCTGATGTATATCTAGTGGAAAAAGTGTTGCGTAAAAAGGGGGATAAGGTATACGTCAAGTGGCTGGGGTTTGATAAATCACACAATTCTTGGATAAATAAAAATAATGTATTGTAACATAATAATACATGATTCAATAAATACAATGATATATATATACAGGGTGTCCCACCTAAGACTGGACAGCGCGATATCTCTTAAAGTATTGTCGATAAAAATATAAAAAAAATAGTGCATTGCATGGTTCGAGGGGGCCAACTTATTAGCCCGAACGAATTTTGTTTTCGATTATTATTTTAAAAGATACGATGGTCAAGTTCGGGTTTTCAAATGGAACTATCTTTTTTGAAGTCCTGAGTTGATAGTGCGTTCCAAGACAAATTCAATAAGCTTTAATGTATACACTTGATTTCCACTGGTTTTTAAGATATTGCGCTTGCAAATTTACTGATTTTCACTGCAAGAAAACCCTCTGGAATAGCAAGGACTGGGGACGGTCTTACAGGCGCCACGGGTGGCCTTGCCTGTTGTAATAGATACCTACCTGCCAAAGGTCTACGCAGGCCTAAAGGCTGGACAATTCTTTTCCGTCAGAAATGCTACTTAGGTAGGTACATCTGCGGTATCGAGAAGCGCGCCGTTACTTTTATTTCGCACTTGCTTCTACGCTCGGATGGCCGGTTCTTTTGGGAGGGATACAAGTTGGATTGGTTAGGTTAGGAGGTGTGAAAGTTGCTAGACTAAATTTCAACCATAGGGAGCAGATTGTATTAGAACCAATCGGATTTGCATCCCTCACAAACGGCTGCTCTCTTGCAGAGGCCCTCTTCACAGCAATACCTCCTCCCCAATGCCCACCTTCTCTCGCACGGAATACGTCAACGCATGCTTTTGTTTTGATATCGAAGCTCGTGTTTATATTCGAGAGGACCACGCGACGACAGCGGGCTACCCCTTTTCTTCCTGTGTCTCTCCACGAGGAGTATTGCCGGTGGATTGTAGGAGCGTAGATGTCAGGAAGCCAAGTTATTGAATTCAGGAGACGATAGAAACACTTAATTACAAAACACACATGTACTATAATTAAAGTAAATCGTATTCCTCTCGGGCGGGAGTCACCCGACGCTCGTAAAGGAGATGTGGCCTGGTACACCGTGGCGAGGGCTGCCCTTCGCAGTGCCTCACCCGATTTTTATGTCTTTTTCCGGAAAAAGGTACGAATCCTGGGCCGAACGTAACGAATTGGGATCGAGCCCCCGCAGTCGAGGGTGAAATATCCATTACAGCGTATTAAGAAATTCTTTTCTTCGTCGTGTCGAAAGAGAAGTGACGCCAATGGATTCCTTATGTTTTTCTGATGAAAATCATACAAAATATCACGCAAATCGGACTACTTTGACACAAGCTATTTATACTCCCTATGTAAAAGTTATCCTATTTACACGACATTTGGCATGATTTTCATCGGAAAACCACAAGGAATCCAGCGGCAACACTTCCAGATCCATACGATAAAGAATAAAGAATTTTTTTATTTCCTAAACAGATACAGGGTAATTCTGGTGGTACGCCCGTCACCCCGTGGCGGGGACAACACTTCGCAGTGCCCATCGAATTTTATGGCTTCCGACCCTCGAAGGGGTTCGAGTGCCTATTAAGAACTGAGCAATCTTCGACTGCCGCATTTCTCATCAGATCTTTGCAAAAACGAACAACATCGATTCCTTATGTTTCGCCGATGAAACTGACACCAAGAACGACGTAATTAGGACCATAATGAAGGAACTTCCATGGAAAATCGATTTATATCATTTCAAGCTGACTTGACTTGGTCAAAAATAGTCCGATTTACATGAAATTTGGTATGATTTTAATCGACGGAACGCCAGGAATCCATTGGCATCACTTTCCCCTTCGATACGATGAAGAAAGGAAGCAAACATTTGAAATCCTGAACATTCCTCACTTCTTAATGATATTCCAAACCCTTCGAGGGTCGAAAGCCATAAAATTCGATGGGCACTGCCGGGGTGTTGTCCTCGCCACGGGATGACGGGCGTACCTCCAGAATTACCCTGTATCTGATCTGTTTAGGAAATAAAATAATTCTTTATTCTTTATCGTATGGATATGGAAGTGTCGCCGATGGATTCCTTGGGGTCTTCTGATGAAAATCATATCAAATGTCGTGTAAATCGGACAACTTTTACATTGGGAATTCAAATAGCTTGTGTCAAAGTAGTCCAATTTGCATGATATTTGGTATGATTTTCATCAGAAAAACATAAGGAATCCATTGGCGTCACTTCTCTTTCGACACGACGAAGAAAAGAATTTCTTAATACACTGTAATGGATATTTCACCCTCGACTGCGGGGGCTCGACCCCAATTCGTTACGTTCGGCCCAGGATTCGTACCTTTTTCCGGAAAAAGCCATAAAAATCGGGCGAGGCACTGCTAAGGGCTGTCCTCGCCACGGGGTATCAGGCCGCATCTCTTTGACGGGCGTACCTCCAGAATTACCCTGTATCTGATCTGTTTAGGAAATAAAATAATTCTTTATTCTTTATCGTATGGATATGGAAGTGTCGCCGATGGATTCCTTGGGGTCTTCTGATGAAAATCATATCAAATGTCGTGTAAATCGGACAACTTTTACATTGGGAATACAAATAGCTTGTGTCAAAGTAGTCCGATTTGCATGATATTTGGTATGATTTTCATTAGAAAAACATAAGGAATCCATTGGCGTCACTTCTCTTTCGACACGACGAAGAAAAGAATTTCTTAATACGCTGTAATGGATATTTCACCCTCGACTGCGGGGGCTCGATCCCAATTCGTTACGTTCGGCCCAGGATTCGTACCTTTTTCCGGAAAAAGACATAAAAATCGGGTGAGGCACTGCGAAGGGCAGCCCTCGCCACGGTGTACCAGGCCACATCTCCTTTACGAGCGTCGGGCGACTCCCGCCCGAGAGGAATACGATTTACTTTAATTATAGTACATGTGTGTTTTGTAATTAAGTGTTTCTATCGTCTCCTGAATTCAATAACTTGGCATCCTGACATCTACGCTCCTACAATCCACCGGCAATACTCCTCGTGGAGAGACACAGGAAGAAAAGGGGTAGCCCGCTGTCGTCGCGTGGTCCTCTCGAGTATAAACACGAGCTTCGATATCAAAACAAAAGCATGCGTTGACGTATTCCGTGCGAGAGAAGGTGGGCATTGGGGAGGAGGTATTGCTGTGAAGAGGGCCTCTGCAAGAGAGCAGCCGTTTGTGAGGGATGCAAATCCGATTGGTTCTAATACAATCTGCTCCCTATGGTTGAAATTTAGTCTAGCAACTTTCACACCTCCTAACCTAACCAATCCAACTTGTATCCCTCCCAAAAGAACCGGCCATCCGAGCGTAGAAGCAAGTGCGAAATAAAAGTAACGGCGCGCTTCTCGATACCGCAGATGTACCTACCTAAGTAGCATTTCTGACGGAAAAGAATTGTCCAGCCTTTAGGCCTGCGTAGACCTTTGGCAGGTAGGTATCTATTACAACAGGCAAGGCCACCCGTGGCGCCTGTAAGACCGTCCCCAGTCCTTGCTATTCCAGAGGGTTTTCTTCCAGTGAAAATCGGTAAATTTGCAAGCACAATATCTTAAAAACCAGTGGAAATCAAGTGTATACATTTAAGCTTATTGAATTTGTCTTGGAACGCACTATCAACTCAGGACTTCAAAAAAAATAGTTCCATTTGAAAAACCGAACTTGACCATCGTATCTTTTAAAATAATAATCGAAAACAAAATTCGTTCGGGCTAATAAGTTGGCCCCCTCGAACCATGCAATGCACTTTTTTTTTTATATTTTTATCGACAATACTTTAAGAGATATCGCGCTGTCCAGTCTTAGGTGGGACACCCTGTATGTAAATGAGTGAACAATTTTTTATTTTTACACATTAATTCCACCATTTATATTACACAATAAATATAATTGTATGTTCTATGCATGAGTGAACAATTTTATATTACACAATTCCACTATTTATAATAAATACAATAGTTTTTTTTTACAAAGGTATTTTATAATGTCCCCAGGGCAGAGTGTCGGTCGAATCGGGTACGATATGCCGCTTGTCGTCGTACGGACTTAGAGCGATTTTAGATTCCGAAATGGTGTACACATTCTGCAATTTAGACCGTATGCACGATTGTCTGCGAACCATTTCGATCTCCCTGTGCAAACACTGCGCGTAGTCGTCGAAAGTTATCGTTCTGGCTATGACGTTGGTCTTGACAACTTTCGCCTTTTGCGTATCTTTTTTGCCGTCTACGCGGAGTGCATACATTTTCGCTCTAAGACCTACGAACTCGGTCATTATCGCACCGTTATTTTCATCCTTGATCAGCCCTGGAACCTTCTTATTTAAGTGGGGCATATTATATGGATTGTTGATAGGATAATCGCTTGTGTCGAATCTATCGATATCACGTTTCATGGTCTCGTAGATATCGTCGCATCGAATGTGGTAAATGAGAATGTCCGTGTCTGTGTATAGAATTTTACAACTTGGTCCGTGCAGGGGAGACATGTACTCGTGATGAAATTCATACAAACAAATTTTTGATATGTCCAGAATGCACATACCCACGTATATCGGTTTGTTGAATTTCACCTCGAGTTTTCGCAATTCAACAGCTATTAAATTTTCCGAAAAAACACTTCTGCTATGGAAATTCGGTTTCGCGATCATTGCCTCCGCGCCATATCGCCCTTCCCAATGAGTCAAAAGTTTTACATCCACATGATTTCGTACTTTTTCCATAGTTTTACCGAATACCGCGTTGTTCATCAATTTGTACAAATTTTTTTCGAAGTCGTTTGTCGCACCTGTTCTAAACCGTGTATTGAGTTCGATGTAATCGCGGAGCCAGGGAGATTGAGCGAATTGAAGCACGCGGTGTATCTTTGTAATACGAAGACCGTGACGCGTGCACTGCTGCAGGTTGCGGTAATGGATGACGTAACGCTGCTTATCGTATACCGTCGCGAGTAACCTGTCCTGTCTGCTGCCAGGTGGTTTGGCACGCGTCGGGCAGAACGGTAGATCGGCACGAGCGTCGTGCAGACGTTGTGGATATTCCAGATCTACCTCGAGAATGTATCCCGTGGGCGAATCGACCGCGATCGAAGACACGTCAAATTTTTCAACATCTTCGACCCATTGAAATTTAGCATATGGTAGAGGCTGACACATTGCCCATCCATACAAATTGTTTACGTCAAAGTACATCAAGTACGATGACTCTTCCGATGCGTCGTAAGATGGCATGTACTTGTTATTGGCATGTGCGTATCTTCCGGAACATTGACTTAAACCCCCACGTATACCGCGTTCGATAAACATGACCATATCGACGTCGGTGAGCAATTCGAATGTAATTTTGGTATGTTTTAGCATGGCATCCCACGTGCAACCGGGTAAAGTATAATAATGCGCCGAATCTAGTCCGTAACTCTTGATGCAACTTTCACGAAAATTTTCAAAAATATCTGCCAATAACAAGACATCTGTTTTCAAATACAAGTCGCTGTATTCGCCCAAGGTTCTAATGCCGAAACGCTGCCAGACAGTCTCGGCGTGTGCGTAATCGCTCTCGGATACAGTTTCACCCGTTAACGAACTATAGAATGACTCGCGCGGTGGTAAGTATGAGTCCTGCAGCTTGTTCGAGCAATCAAGATATTCATACGGAAAGATACCCTTTCGCGTCAATAAATTGAAATCCTCGACGGATAATGTTTGAAATTGGGATCGTAAAATTTTTAATTGATCTGTTCTAAGAAAAGATACTAATTTGTCGAGACTGGTGTTGAGAAATTTGTACAAATCGATGAATCGCAATTTAATATAATTTCGCGAGTCTGAGTCAGCCCTATCTTCGACATTTTTTGTGAATGAAATATATTTTTCTTTAGTTATGGGTAATACGTCGACGTGACCTTCGAAAGCGGTAGCTATTTCCTCGATAATATAATGCGAATCGTAGCCTGATAAATTATGAAAAACTATGGGGATGTAAAACGCATTTTTATAATTTAAATTGCACTCCGAATGAGCTGGACCTCTAAACCGCCCGGATAGATGACAATGATCGCGGACTCGTACATCGATAGCCTCGAATGGTTCTTCGCAAATATGACAGTGTATTGCATCGCGAAATGCCGTCAACTGTTCGGCGGTTAAATCAAGCATGGCAACATTGCTGGTCAGGATGGGTTTGGCGAAATTTGCAAAATTTTTTAGTTCATCGACGAACCATGAAACGCAATCCGCGTCGCGGCGACATCGATACACCGATAGCGATGTATCGTACGAGCAATGCATGTAATAGGCTATACTATGAACTTCGTGGTGTTGATACGTGTGTAATTTATTATCATCACCCATTCGGTGGCTGTCCTCTGTTTTCTCGATGATGCACTCGAGATCGGCGTACACCACGAAGGGGAGCCGCTCCTTCATGTTGTGGTTGTTGAACCTTAGGAGATTGTTTCCTTCGCTGGGCAGCAGGATGGCGCAGTCATTCATCTTGCCACAGTCCAGCGAATGAAGCTCCAACTTCTCGGCGGATCCGAAGTAGTGTATGCATCTGTAAACCCCAAAAATGTATTATTTAATTTGTTTCGCGAGACATTTTAACATTTCATACGTTAATATACGTACCGATCACAGATGAATTTCTTTTTCCCGTGTCTGCTCAGCTGCATGCTCACCAGCCGGGATAAGTTCTTAATCAGCACAAAGTGTCCTACATCTCCATCATTCGGTATGTAGAGCAGGTTGATGTGCCGATCCCTCTTGTGGCTGGTGACGCGCAGCGGAAAGACCGTCTTCGTCTTCTCTGCCTCGAAGCTGTAGACGTTGATCGAGATTTCGTTCAACCGCTCAAACTTCCCAATTTGCTCCAGGGACATTGGAAATTCAATGCCCTGGAGATTTAGCACCAATGTATAAGGCGGGTATGAACTTGGGCGCTCGGGATGTCTTTCCGCAGGATGAAGAGCGGCGACCACTGCCCATGCGAAACATGCATTGTCCTCGGATCGTACGCTAATAGTCGCTTTCTTCTGCAATATTTCCCGCGGCAACTTAAACTGACACCCCGCGCATAGTGGATTGTACTTATTGACATTGACGGTTAGGTTGAGAATTCTCGTCAATGCCCATCCGCTGTCGCGTTCCTGGAACTCTTCCAGCGATGCCAGGGTGGGTTCGACGACGCATCGCTGGTACCACTCCTGCAGATCGGATGTGCCGAAGAGTTCGCAGTTCCGGGTGTTGATGCTTTTGCAAGCATGTTTATCACCCCCCACAAATTCGCCGTTGAATACAGTGTTCACTTTGAGGTTTCGACGTTTCCTCAAAGCGCCCCCCACGTGCTCCAACACAATGGTCGCCGCATCCTGGAGGAAGTTGCGCGGCTCGATATAGTTCGAATTGAGCACGGCACCAGTTAACACGCGACTATCGAACGCAGTGTCTATTTCGCGCCACAAAAGTCTTGCGCTCGAATGTCCTGCACATTCACGCACGAAACGGCCGCGTAACGAATGTTTCGGTCCTTCGAGTCGCGCGATTCGAGCAATCAGCGATTGTTGAACACCGATCGATAATCGCGGGCGTTTCACTCGGCTGTGTTCTTCTAAAGATTCGATACACTCGTTGCACCGTTCTTCCCACGCGAGGTATTCTTCCCGTGAAATCAATCGTGCAGATTGATCCAACAATTGGCTTTCTACTTGCGCGAATTCCATGATTGTAAATGCAATGTAACGTCTTTTACGCGCAACAGGTTGCAACGATTTGAGACTTTGTGCAGTTCGGAGCGTGCTTTTATGACTGATACCACGATTTGGTATCTCTGTCTAACTCTTTTGGCGTACCCCCTCCCTCGAATGCACCGCATGCAAAAAAACGACGATCCGTCCTAAGATGGTTCTGTACAGTTTCTGCCGATACAGCATAATTCTTTCTATGATTCACGCGTATGACGAATTAGCGCGCAAAATCATCCGACACAGTTTCTTCTGACACCGCATAATTCTAAGATTCTGCGCTTCCACAGGTATTATATTACATTCAACACGTGTCGAGACTTTTATCCTTGAGGATGGGGATTAAGTTACATGTGATCGTGTGATATGCTGCGACGTTAAGATTGAAACACATTATGCAAAAATTGGTAGCTTTAGAATAAAATGTGGTGGTGGGGGGAAGCAATTCCACCTCTATTTAAGCCAGTCTCCCGATCGCTATTCCATCAATCGCTCAGTAGCCTCGGTGACTTTGATAGATGAGATACGACTACAAAAATTGTACAGTGTCGAAGCAAACGTTGAACGCATGAATTATTACGTTCCAATCGTGCGAGATAATGGCGTAGCTCCATGTGGGGATAATACATTTGACAGGTAAGACTTAAGTTTCACATATTCTCAAAATTGTATTCCTAATACGAGCGGACAATTTCATAGCTTTGATTGTTCTTAGTCCGCGCCGAGGATTGCGTATCATGGTCAGAAGATACGCGTTAACATCCATGGGTAGCAAATATTTGGAAATTGGAATCAACGTAGGACCAATGGCCGATGTTGAAGTTCTTCTCGGCGATAATCGTGGGAATCATCTTATATTACCATGGCATACATGGAATGTGCTATTCGACAGCCGTGAAACCATCGAAGAACGTTCACGATTACCTGGATCACCTTCGATGCAGATAGATAAATTAACAATGGATTTTTGTGAGATCTATAATTCTCCGATTGTAAAGATGATGCTACATGATAAGCCACTGTATTTCAAACCGGATACAGTAACATTTTTATTAAATCTTGAACCATGTATAGACTATGTGTATGCGCGGCTGCATCAAAATGTAAGAGATGTGCAGACGAAATTTGAAACTTTTGTCAACGTGCTACAGCCTGCTAAAATCATACGTGATAGCGAATATTACTGTGAAGATTATCATATAGATTGCGAACTGGTAGCATGCGCCATCAATGATATTCTAGCTGATGCTTGTAGGAAAAAATGTTAAATTATATTCTTTTAATTTTAAAGTCTTTTCGTTTGTAACAATATATATTCTTAAACGCATATTATTTCTCCATTTTATTTATCCACCATCCTTCTCGCCACCTAATTCTAAGATTTGCTGACGTCGCATAATTCTATTTCATTCTTCGCGCCGCCAAAATGATGTCATCACACGCGGCTGCTCCAGAGGAGTCAAGTTACACACGATCGCGCGATACGCTGCGACGTTAAGATTTAAAATCATTTTGAAAATTTTTAGAACGAAAGCGATTGTACCGCTATGTAGTGCTGTCTCTCTCTCGAATTTAGCTTTAAAGTAATGCTTTCTCTTTCCCTCCTCCGAAGACGCGGTGCGTAAAAGAAAAGAACGTCGATCTTTCCCGATCTTTCCCGACATCGTTCGATAAAAAATAATGGATTATGCTTGGTGACGCTCGGTATATGTACCATTCATTAAAGACTAATGTCAGAGAGTGGGCGTTGGGGGAGTTGGTTAGGCGGTTGACTCGTAACGCGGAGGTCTTGGGTTCGAGCCCCGTTGTCCGAGATTCAGTTTTTCGATTATTCTTAATATCTTAAATTAATATTTCCTTCCTTACCGACTGTGGTTGGTACCACGCTTCAGAGGTAGCGGCAATTCACCCGCGGTCCTCCTCCTCGATGTGGTTCGGTATCGATTGATATTGTTACGTACCGAAATATATAATTTAATTTTTTTTTAGTTTCTCATTGACTAACGTAGAGCGCATTGACAATGCTTCAAGTATTCTGGGAAAACCTCGTCGAGCGCACTCTTGCTTAATGAATAATATTAAATTATCCCCGAAAACAGATACCTCCGGTACTAGTACTGTCGTCGTCGCGACACTTAATCGCTGCGCGATACTCTGATCGTGGAACCGTGCTGACGCGTCAGCACCGTTCTCAGAAGACGTTCGGAAATGGTCAGTGGTTCTCATGTCTTGTAAAAGTCATCAAATGTAAGCGGCGGGGGTGCGGCTTAACAATGCTTCAAGCATTCTGGGAAAACCTTGTCGAGCGTACTCCCGACCGTCGCAAGAAACAAGATCTGTTAAGCATAAGAACGAATGATGGTGACGATAGGGAGTGGACTCCGTTTTGAAGTTATGATCAGAGTGGTTAGAAGATCAGTAACGTAAATGTATGATGGCGAACACCTAAAGATGTCTTGCATTGGTTGCTGGGGCAGGATTGCAGCGTCAGCTTATCTCGGAGCGGTCCTCGCGGCTGGACGCGCCCGAGTTCGCGAAGCGGAGATCACTCTTTGTCGTACAGTCGCGAGGTGCGTGACAAGGTGTCCGTGGATCGTAATTTCTTTCTTTAACTCAAAATTCTATTTCGAGCCAGAGATTCCGAAGTTTATAGTGAATGGACTCAACCTTCCACGTTAAATAGTATTAACTTCACCATGTTCAACCAAATAATCGTTTCCATGATTATAATTCTGCGTTTTATATTTGCTTAATACTTTTCACACTATCTTATTTAATCGCGTTGAGATCAACCTTCAGTTAGATCTCATTCCTTTGTGTTTAATTTTATTTTAACTATTGCTATTATGTGTAATCGCCAATATCGTGAGTGAGTGTGATTCTTTCTTTCCCAGGCACAGAACAAGTGTTCTATTGAGCGTTAACGAAATCCGTACAATATAAAATTGATCGATAGAGTGGGTGAGTTGCTCATTGTTTCCCCTAATTATATAATTTGTATGTCGATAGGCTAGCGCCGCCTCATGTAAAATTAATTTTAAACTTTGTTCAAAAACAAATGCGATTGTTAGAGGTAACGGAGGGTCAATATTGGCATTAGCCAATATTTTGGGTACGCTCTTGGCTCCTCAGCCTCTCTAACAACTGATATAAAAGAAAAATTGAATAAAAAGAATGATTATTCACTCTTGAACGTTCACGCTCGAGCAGTAGTTATTTACCGAGAAGCCTACAAAACCCTGATAGTCACTTAGTGCGAGTCCTGTATAGGACTAGATTTTAGATCCACAATACTAACAATCAAAAGTTTCCTTAAATATTAAATTGTACTGTAACGCGCGTAGAAATTCTTCCGATTAGATCGTCCTTAAATACCGTTTATCCGGACTCCACGCCTACCATCACTACCGAACGCGTAACAGAACTGGTGGCAGCGGTGGGATATAAAATCGTGCATTGAGTGATTGTTCGTTTCTCGAAACAGTGAATTTATCTATTTTGCTAGGTTCGAGTGTGACGTTCAATTGTCGGACGTTTTGGTGGCGTTCCAAACCTTATTTTGAAAATACAATCATTTATTTTTTTTTTGTATTTTGACATATTCGCTACTGTTTATTTGCCAATTTTGTATGTGATCTTGTGTTGGTAAACTTGGTACTCAAAATGACGGAAGCAGGTCGAACGGGTGCTTCGGGCACGAACGCGAATGTTTCTGGAAATAATACTGATCTAAATGTTTCAAACGCTATGATGACATCGATGGCGGAGTGCTTCACACTGCAGCACAGTACTTTAAACATTCCGTTTTACGATGGTAAAAACATACCTTTAAAAAACTTTTTGCAAGATATTAGAAATGGCGCAATCTTTGTTCCTCCCGCGTTGGAATCATCGTTTTTAAAAGCAGTGCTAGGTAAATTGCAAAAGGCCGCCAGAGATAGCACATGGGGCAAAACGTTCAATAATCTGGATGAATTGATAAAACATTTAAAAGCCAGATTCGGATCAGATAAAACCTATCCCGATTATCATCATGAAATCGAGAATATTAGGATGAATCGTGGGGAAACTGTTAACGACTTTCATGACCGACTAAATATACTGTTTAATGGAGCTAGAACGGTTTTAGAGGATAAATACCCCGAAAATGCGGGACAAATGTTAGAACCTATTAAAGAGGTAACTCTGGAAGCTTTTATTCGAGGGTTGCCCGATGAAATCACGCGAGCGGTAGACGCACGCGATCCCAAAAATTTGGAAGAAGCATTAAAATTTGCGCGAAGGGCAGAAATCAGAATCAGATCTGGAATATTGCCGTCAGGTGAAACTTCGCGTGTAACGTTTGCGGAAAATAATTATTCCACGAATTCTAGACCAATTTCTCCATCTTATTCGAATTCCAATAATCATGGCACTTCGAGAGACTACCAGAACTATTCAATAACCAGACGTGAAGGAAATCGTTCGCGATCGCCATCCCCGAATCCAATTGATACACAGGATGTTAAATTAAAATCACCCAAACCTACACAATCTGAATACACAAACTATCCTCGATACCCGGATCGCCAACGCTTCGATCATCAAGGGCATCCAAGCTATTCATTTTACCCACCTTATTTTTACCCTCATATGGCATTTCCTCCATATTATCCACCTTATCCAGCATACCCTCATGATTTGAATAGTAGACCTCCAAACGCATCGAATCGACCAAGTTCGCCATATTTAAGTAGACCACCTTCGCCACATCCAAGTAAAATCAATTCAACTACAGACAGCAATAATTTAAACTCGCAGACGACTCGTCACGAAGACGCGGCGATGAGTCCTGTGTCAACAGAGCGTCACACAACCGCGAGGAATCTAAAGCGAACTCAGTAATGTTATCCGTAAAAACCGAATCCCCGGTGGTTAAGATGTCCGGAGACAAATTGCGGTCCGGACACGCACACTTCTTGGTAGACACAGGGGCAGATATTAATGTAATTAAATTAGACGCACTATTTGAGGACACGATAGTGGCACTTGACGAATCAGCAACCCTTTCAGGAATTACGTCGGGAACATCAGAAACATTAGGAACCACTTTTATCACATTGCAATTAGAACCGATTAGATTTCACGTTGTAAAATCTTGTTTCCCGATACGAGCTGACGGTATATTAGGAAAGGAATTTTTAAGACAGGAACAAGCGGAGATATCATTTGCTCATAACACATTAGTTACTCAGTCAGATCCAATTACACCTATACGTTTTGTGGGGGAGGAACCTTTAACAAAAAATAGATTGAATTATAAACCTCACATTTTACGAATTAGTGCTCGAGGCAGACAGCCAATTGCCATCGATGTCATAAATAGCGACTTGAAAGAGGGATATTTACCAAAGATCGATACAATAAACGGAGTTTATATCGGCGAAGCCGTTGTATCAGTAAATGATCAGGGCAAGTGCCATGTCCTAGCAATTAATACATTGACAGAGGATGTTGATATCGAAATTTCACCACAAGAACTAATTCCATTTGAGCACTATAGCTTGCCAGAGGAAAAAGATTTTGATTCGGATTCAGAATACTCAGAAATTGTAACGAACCGAGTAGATGAAATAGTAAAAAGATTACGTCTGTCTCATTTGAATGATGAGGAGGTAGGTCACGTGATTGATCTTGTTGAGGAATTTCCTGAATTATTTAATTTGCCCGGTGATAATTTGCAAGCTACACCGAATATGAAACACAAAATTCCTACGAATGACGATGTTCCGATAGACACGCGACAATACAGATTTCCCCCGGTACACAAAGAGGAAATAGCTAAGCAAATTTCCGCTAAATTGAGTAAAGGAATAATAGAATTCTCAAATTCTCCATTTAACTCTCCGCTTTTGATCGTGCCAAAGAAACCTGACGCGAAAGGTAACCTACGTTGGCGAATAGTAATAGATTTCCGCAAATTGAACGAAAAAACGATTGGAGATGCTTACCCATTACCCAATATTACGGATATATTAGACCAATTGGGAGAGGCGCGTTATTTTTCAATATTTGACCTAGCTAGTGGTTTTCAACAAATTGAAATGGATCCGGTAGATGGTTTGAAGACGGCTTTCTCAACGCCAAACGGTCATTACCAATATAAACGCATGCCAGAGGGTCTTAAGAACGCTCCGGCAACATTTCAAAGATTAATGGACCAAGTACTGCGTGGATTGCAAGGAACGGAGGTTTTCGTATATTTGGATGATATCGTAGTTTATACCAAAAATCTAGAAGAACACGGGAAGAAAATTAGACGTTTATTCAATAGATTGGCAGATGCCAAGTTGTCACTTCAACCCGATAAGTGCGAATTTTTGAGAACAGAAGTAGCTTATTTAGCATCGGGCAGGATGGAGTCAAACCCGACCCCAACAAGATCAGGGCCGTGAAGAATTTCCCTCGTCCTCAAAATTCTAAAAATATTAGGCAATTCTTGGGTCTCGCGGGTTATTATAGACGTTTTATAAAGGATTTTTCGGCCATAGCAAAACCATTATCCGAACTATTGAAAAAGAATGCTAAATTTGTCTGGGGTAAAGAACAAAAAGATAGTTTCAGGAAACTAAGAAAAGCGTTATGCACTCGCCCAATACTGCAATATCCTGATTTTAAAAAGCAATTTACTCTAACAACAGATGCATCTGATTACGCAATTGGTGCAGTCCTGAGCCAGGAGAAAGACGGTCATGATTTACCTATAGCATACCTGTCCAGAATGTTAATAAAACCCGAACAAAATTATTCTACTACCGAGAAAGAATGTTTAGCGATACTATATGCAGTGCTACATTTCCGACCTTATCTTTATGGACGTAAATTCACTTTAGTTAGCGATCATGAGCCCTTGAGATGGATAAATTCTATTAATGATCCTGGTCAGAGATTAGTAAGATGGAGATTGAAATTGCGGGATTATGAATATGAGTTCGTTCACAAGTCCGGTAAATTAAATACAAATGCAGACGCGTTATCGCGAAATCCGGTGAATGAAACTTTGACAGAATCCTCTGACGATTCAGATGAGGGCACAAATTTAGAAAAGAAACAATTGTTTCCACTCAAAGAAAGTGAAAAGACCATAGAGTCACCAACACCTTCAGTGGCTCAGTCAACACCCGTTAGCCAATCAAAAATTCCAATATTGGGAAGACCAGTGGGATCAAAGGTGAGGGTAAAACGACCAATAGCACTTGATCAGAGTGCTATTGCTACTAGAACCCGCTCCAAATTACCACTGGCTACCAAACAATCAATCCCAGGACCTTCAAAATATTATGAACTTCCTAGCATGGCGATAACTGAACCCACTACCTCGTTGGAAACCGTGAACCCTTCAACCTCTTTGGACGAAGGATCGTCTACCGACGATCCTCCGATTCTCAGACAGCGAAAGAGTGTTTTTCCTAATCTGGAATACTATCCTGGAACAGGGATACTGGAAAATCCTAATGTTCCAGAGGAGGAGACCGCCGTCGCTGTTAATCCTTCAGAGGCACGGGACATCATAGTAAATGTACCTGAAATTCATGACGTTTCTGTATCAGATAAAACATCAGATTTTTCTATCGAATTAAAGGACCTTCTGGAATCTTTCAAAAGGATTGATGAATCCATGCGAGAAAGAGGTGTCAGTTTCGTGGATGAAGAGGAAGATCCAATAGAGTTCCAAGAGGACTCAGTTGCAGGAGAAATTGTTTCAGAACCTGTAGAAGCGGTTTCGGGCGAATCAGACTCTTCCGATGATGAGGCGGAGGAGGATGCTGTTCGGAATCGGCATATTGAAGACTTAATACGAAATTCGAGAGGCATATCTTCTACTAGCAAATTCACGCTACAAGCACCTTCACTTAAAGTTATCCCGGAAGATACGGAATTGAATATAACTCCTCCCTCGAATAGATCAGAAATCATCAAACCAACCTATCAAACTACCATCCCCACACCTGTTTCAACAACTAGACCATTGGCACTTTCTACACCTTTTCCAGACCATTTAAGTAATCGATCTTCTAAGGAGGGAGGGAGAACTGCTCTAAAATCAAATATACCTATTCCTCGACGAATTATACCACAAAATTCACAAAATTTTCATTCAACTGGTATAACGATAACTGAAGATATACCACCGGATCTAGAAACTACCAAGCCCATAGATTTTCCTGAATTATCATACGGAGATAGTGAAACTGTATCTATGACAAGGGAAAATTTAACGTACTCTCGTTCTCATTATGTTCACTTTATGTCATCGGATTGCGAATTAATAACGCCAATTGGTAACTTGTTGTCTGATTTGGATATCATCAATTCAGATGATATGAAACTAGCAAAACCAAAAGTAGGGCAAGTATTAATTACGGAACGAGGGAAGCACAGGGTTTTTAGCGTAGTAGTAAAACAATTACATGGAGACAAAATTTGTGTAAAGAACTTAACATCAGGCTTACTGAACCTAAAGAATATACTAATTAAATCCAGTGTCCAGTCCTTTAGAATTTCACACTCAGGCGACTTTTTAGACGAGCTTCCTCAACATACTTTAACATCTTTACTAACACACATTTTCGAAGGCAGTGGAATTAAAGTAATCATTTGTTATGGAAATATTCGAGTGCCTCCGGAACCCATACGTCAGAACATTATCTCAGAATTTCATGAAGGATTAATTGGCGGACATAAGGGAGTAACGAAAACGTATCTTAGAATTAGAGAAAAATTTTACTGGCCAGGACTACGAAATGATGTCCAAAACCTTATCCGTAATTGCAATAGCTGTAAGAGTAAAAAATTAGTGAGAGCAAAAACTCGAGAACCAATGCTAATCACTGACACCTCGATAGAGGCTTTTGATAAAATAGCGCTTGACACTGTAGGACCTCTTCCGACCTCATCATCCGGAAACCGTCATATCCTCACTATGCAGGATAATTTAACCAAATACTGTATCGCTGTACCTATTCCTGATATCAAGGCGGAAACGGTAGCACATGCATTAACCACAAATTTAATATTGCAATATGGGGCGCCTCGAGTGATTTTAACCGATAGGGGTACTAGTTTCATTAATAAGTTAATGCAGCAGCTGGCAACGATTTTCAAAATTCGTCATGTTAGTACATCAGGATATAGACCCCAAACAAATGGAGCTTTAGAACGAAGTCATATAGTATTAACGGAATATATCAGTCATTATGTCAAAGACTACGACGACTGGGATCGTTTGGTACCTTTCGCTATGTTTTCGTACAATACCTCAGTTCACGAAGCCACTAATTTTACACCATATGAGTTAGTATTTGGAAAACTAGCTCGTTCTCCAAATTCCTTCCAAGACGAAAATGAAAATCTACCAATATATAATTCATACTTGCAAGACCTAATAATACGCCTTTCCGAAATGCAAACATTAGCTGGCAATAATTTGATTAAAGCTAAGGAAAAGTCCAAATTATATTACGATAAATCGGCACGTCCGTTTAAAGGAAAGGTGGGGGACATGGCACGTGTCCTGGTAGAACCCAAAAGAGGAAAATTTGGTGAACGCTACCGTGGTCCATACAGGATTGTCGGAGTCTTAGAAGGAAGAGGCATTGTATTAAAGGACGACAAGGGAAAACTTTTTACCAAACACCCGGATAAATTGGTATTGGTCTAGGGGGAAACAATGGGCGACTTGCAGCTGTATCGGTTAAATTGGGTAATCATCTGGGCATGCCTTATAACCACGGGTAAACCTATGGTGGAGCCTGATAACGGCCTGAGAGACTACTGAGTCACACGGATGCCTTCCAACCCGGGACTGTACTACGAGAGGGAAAGCAGCGTAGAATTCGCGAGAGCAGATTGGCGAGTAGCATTATTCATTGACACCCAACGAATTAGCAAAGATTGGGGACACCGTTTATCAAAATTGTTTATCGCTTGTTGTTAAAACGGAATGTACTTCACTATTAAGAATAGGGTATTTGAGGGGCAGAGTGATTTTGCACCTGCACAAAGAAGCAGAACAACTAATCTCTGAAATCACCGCATCACCTTCAAATAATGTAGAATCTCCGAAAACGATAGTTCGCCGAAGCGTTCCGCTCGGATTCATAGGTTCGTTGAGTCGTTCTTTGTTTGGTACACTGAACATGGAGGATGCCGAATATTTTGACCGGGAAATTGATAGACTGTATGATTATGAACGCGTTATAACTCAAATCGTTAAAAATCAAACTCACATAGTCATGAGTGATCTGCATCAAACGCATGAAGTAATAGAGCAACTAGCAAACAAAATTGATATTAACAGGCTTGAAATAAACAAAATAATTGAAGCACAGGGTGCATTCAAAACACTAAATTATTCGTTGGCCTTAATTCAATATTCTAATTCCGTAGAAATTTCTCTTAATCATTATATCAATGGAATCCAAACTTTTATGACGGCCATAGTAGCAGCTCGTCAGGGCAAACTGCATCCATCCTTGCTTGGTGGACCCAGACTGGGAACCGTTTTGCGGGAGATACAAGAATCTGTTACGGGCTACGAACTTCCTATGTATGTACGCAGAATCGAAGAATTGTCCAAATTAACTACGGTGGACTTAGGATATTATCACGGAAAGGTTATAGTCACAATACATATACCATTAATAGACCGGATTAAATATGAACTCTATCGTGCGTACTCCTGGCCGACTAAACAAATTATAAATTCAAATGTTACCGCATCCGCATACCTTGTGCCACGAGCAAGGAATATAGGATTGAGCACGGACCTCAGAACATATTTCCTCGTTGATGACGGATTCTTGAGTTCTTGTCTGAAACCACATGATCATTTCTTGTGTCAACCAGAAACACCTCTATATGAAGTACAAAATTCGAAATCCTGCGAACTTCAGCTGTTGCTGGGGACTGGGCGACAAGAAGATGTTTTCCAAAATTGTAATATTCGGATGACAACATATCACGAGCAATACTGGGAGAAGCTTAAAGTGTCAGGCGCTTGGCTATATTCTCTGGATCAAACAGAATCTCTTCAGGTAGTTTGCGTTGGAAGAAAAAGTCAAATTGTTATGATTGAGCACAGCGGAATATTAGAATTACATCCCGACTGCACCGCAAGAACGCGAACAACCACGTTAACGGGAGTGAGGATCGTTCAGGATAAGCACCAATATTATTATCAGCCAAATTTGCGATTAAATATCACGGAATTGGTACCATCCCTGGAGGAATATACGGCAACCCATGAGGTCATCAGGGGGCACCCGGAATTATTGCCATGGAAGATTGATACGGACAACTCACTCCGGGAAGTAGAGGAAAGACTAGAAATCATCGGACACCAAAGGCGTGAGAGGGAACATCATTTGCGTTTGACATATGGATCATACCTCGCTCAAATTGCAGTGGTTCTATTGCTTTTGCTCTACCTGTCACGTACTTACATCTACAATTTTATCATAAGATTCCGGAATAATTTCGTAAAACAGAAATATTCTCCGTCTGAGGCTACCCATGAGACAAACGAGCAGCCTTTGGAATCGATACAGATAATCAGACCTCCATTACCTCAGCAACAATAGCTGGCAAACTGGCTAGATGTATATACTGTGTGTCGTCCCATAATGCTTTTATGATGTTTATACGTATTGTATCATCTTCAGGTATATCATGGCTACAAGACCTAACACTCGTAGGATATTTGTGTCCCGTCTGGCTTCTTACACAAGGAAGGAAAACCTACTCAAGGTGTTCGAGCCGTTCGGCCCAATTCATGCGGTGGTCCGGAGGAAGAGCTCCGGGAATGTGGCGTTCATCACTTTCGCTACCCCGGAGCAGGCTATCCTAGTGGTGGAGGCTGCAGCTGCTCAACCAATCCTGTGCCATAAGCGGAAGTTGAAGATCTCTCTCGCGGATCCTTGGCATGAGGCGCCGTTGATCTTTTCCAACACAGCGCCAGCTGATTCACAGGGTTCAGATCCCTTCGGGGGTTTGGTCATCAAGCCTTGGGGCGCGTCCGTGCTGCCGGAGGAGTGCGTGGCTATCATTGCGGCGTTGCTTCCGTACAAAGATCGAGCCAGGATGGAGCAGGTCTCGCGGCTGTGGAGAAGAGCGAGTTTGGCGTCTCACCGAGGAACGACGGCCGTCGACCTGGAGGATTGGAGGTGGAGCAACGAATGGAATAGAAAGCCCATCTCGACAGAGGCATTCTATTGGATGCTTCAGCGTTGCGGGCGATACGTAACGCACATCTCTCTTTCTGATCGAACCCTGGCTAACACCCTGAAACCTCAAGTGCTAGCCATAGCTTGCGATAGCTGTGTTAATCTTAAAACCTTAGATCTAAGAGCCGTAACGATTCGCCCATCGGCGCTGCGAGCTTTGGGGAAGGGGCTGACGCTGGAATCATTGTCGTTGGGGAGATGCGAGGGGCCCGTTGACCCATATCTGTCGGAATTAATGACCAGCCTGCGACAACTATCAATACAAAATAATAGCTTTACGGGGAAGTCGCTGGAAAAGGGTTTCGAGTTGAAAAATTTAGAAATAGAAAATTGTGAAAACCTCAAAGATGCTTCAATCTCCTCGGTATTAGCGTTGTACACGGATTTAAAAGAGTTAAAGATATCACGGTGCCCTGGGCTCAGATCCTCCGGCACACTTACAGCCTTGACAAGAAACCAGAAATTACCCGAAACTCTTAAACAGTTGACGTTTGATACCGTTAATTTTGACCAATCTCCGCTCATAGGTGAGACGGAAGAATTGGAGATGATATTTGTATCACCGGAACTAACCATCGCTGCCGTAAATTTCATTGCCAAAATTAAAAATATCACCTCGCTAAGCGTAGCCCTCTGCAGGTGGGTTGACGGCAATGTAGTCCAGGCCATGGGAGCTCACATGAGATCTTTAAAACGATTAAACGTGAGCTCTTGCATGTCTATAAGAGGCGCAGAGCTTGCACCCCTTGGGGAGCTCACGCAATGTGAGGAACTAATGATGAACAGCATGTACATTGACGTTGAAGCAACATTTCTGGCTCGTTTAGGCCAACTAAAACGGTTAGATGCCCGCGACAATTTGGGGGTCACAGACCTGGACATATGTGGTTTTCTGGAGCACGCCGTTGATGTTGAATATATCAATATCGAGGGATGTAACCGGATAACTCGGGCCACCGTAATATCAGCAGGGAATACTGTCCCCATCAGGAGCAGTAAATTGTATTTGTATCTCGGTGAAACCCAGGCGTACCCCGTAAAAAGGGACCGGAAGAACACCTTCTTAACAATAACGTATAATAGGATCACCCCGCGCGGATATTTCCTGGTGAATGACTCCTAGTGTGTGACAGTGCAAATTCTGCACTCTGGGAAACCCTCGTTACACGCTGGGGGGATCATCTCTCTCGCATACCGTCTCGATGGTTGGGTCGGCGGTGCCCCGTCGCTATCGCGTCGTCGGGACGACGACGTTTCTAAGGAGGGAGGGGTGTTACGTACCGAAATATATAATTTAATTTTTTTTTAGTTTCTCATTGACTAACGTAGAGCGCATTGACAATGCTTCAAGTATTCTGGGAAAACCTCGTCGAGCGCACTCTTGCTTAATGAATAATAATAAATTATCCCCGAAAACAGATACCTCCGGTACTAGTACTGTCGTCGTCGCGACACTTAATCGCTGCGCGATACTCTGATCGTGGAACCGTGCTGACGCGTCAGCACCGTTCTCAGAAGACGTTCGGAAATGGTCAGTGGTTCTCATGTCTTGTAAAAGTCATCAAATGTAAGCGGCGGGGGTGCGGCTTAACAATGCTTCAAGCATTCTGGGAAAACCTTGTCGAGCGTACTCCCGACCGTCGCAAGAAACAAGATCTGTTAAGCATAAGAACGAATGATGGTGACGATAGGGAGTGGACTCCGTTTTGAAGTTATGATCAGAGTGGTTAGAAGATCAGTAACGTAAATGTATGATGGCGAACACCTAAAGATGTCTTGCATTGGTTGCTGGGGCAGGATTGCAGCGTCAGCTTATCTCGGAGCGGTCCTCGCGGCTGGACGCGCCCGAGTTCGCGAAGCGGAGATCACTCTTTGTCGTACAGTCGCGAGGTGCGTGACAAGGTGTCCGTGGATCGTAATTTCTTTCTTTAACTCAAAATTCTATTTCGAGCCAGAGATTCCGAAGTTTATAGTGAATGGACTCAACCTTCCACGTTAAATAGTATTAACTTCACCATGTTCAACCAAATAATCGTTTCCATGATTATAATTCTGCGTTTTATATTTGCTTAATACTTTTCACACTATCTTATTTAATCGCGTTGAGATCAACCTTCAGTTAGATCTCATTCCTTTGTGTTTAATTTTATTTTAACTATTGCTATTATGTGTAATCGCCAATATCGTGAGTGAGTGTGATTCTTTCTTTCCCAGGCACAGAACAAGTGTTCTATTGAGCGTTAACGAAATCCGTACAATATAAAATTGATCGATAGAGTGGGTGAGTTGCTCATTGTTTCCCCTAATTATATAATTTGTATGTCGATAGGCTAGCGCCGCCTCATGTAAAATTAATTTTAAACTTTGTTCAAAAACAAATGCGATTGTTAGAGGTAACGGAGGGTCAATATTGGCATTAGCCAATATTTTGGGTACGCTCTTGGCTCCTCAGCCTCTCTAACAACTGATATAAAAGAAAAATTGAATAAAAAGAATGATTATTCACTCTTGAACGTTCACGCTCGAGCAGTAGTTATTTACCGAGAAGCCTACAAAACCCTGATAGTCACTTAGTGCGAGTCCTGTATAGGACTAGATTTTAGATCCACAATACTAACAATCAAAAGTTTCCTTAAATATTAAATTGTACTGTAACGCGCGTAGAAATTCTTCCGATTAGATCGTCCTTAAATACCGTTTATCCGGACTCCACGCCTACCATCACTACCGAACGCGTAACAATATCTTCTGCTCTCGCGCTATACCCCCACCACTTCGCCATCTGTATGACGTCATCCGCCGCGCGCCGCCCGCCGCCTGCGGGAATTTTCCGCCGACTTTTGAAACTCAAATTTGAGTTTCAAGGTCGGAGGAGGGGTGGGGGAAATGGCCTTCAAACTCAAATTTGGGTTAGAATCGGCATAGCCTTACTACTAAAAATAAAATATGGCGAAGGAAGAGGCGGTAGAGGAGGAAGAGGAGGAAGAGGAGGCAGAGGAGGAAGAGGAGGCGTTAACAATTATTTTTTTCACAACTAATGTTAATCTAAAATAATAAAACAATATATAGTCGAGAATCATATATTTAGTCAATAATTTTTTTATTCGAAGGCCTTTCATCCGTCAGCCATGAATAATTTTCTCGTATTTATTCGTACTTTAGTCGAGAATCATATATATAATCGAGAAAGTAAGAATAAATACGAGAAAATTATTCATGGCCGACAATTGAATTCCCCACGATTAAATTAATTCAATCTTAGCGCTTCAAATAAAAATTGGCTCGGGTTAGTAATGCTCATCCCTGGTATTTTGTCATATAATTGAGGCACTGAGAGCAACAACGGACTCCCATTTTTTTTCGAAATTGAGTTAGTAGCAATAATGTATTCCAATAGGCTCTGCTAATCATATAAAATAGGAAAAAAAAATGTAATGCGGGTTAGTACGTTGTTGCTCTCACTGCCTCAATTATAACATAAATTCGACAGCGATTTCAAAGGATGTATGTGTTGCGGTAAAAACGTTAATTTAGTAAATGTATATAGTTCGTAACAATCCTAGTGAATGTATGCCTAACATGCATATATCCTAACCTACAATCGTACGAAAATGCATACATTGACTGCATCACGCTTTTACTGTGGCACATGTATCCAGCTAACGCTTCAGTTTTGCCACAGACGAGGTATAGAATAGATCTATCAACCAACGTATTTTTCTGTCACCGGTTTGGGGGGTCCTAGGACCACCTTACCATTTCAGTGTTGCATGCAACGTTACCGGTGAAGTCTCGAAACAGATTGTAACGCTACGCGTGGTAGGAATTAGAATTCAGCACGGGTAAAATAAGGTTATATTTTGACAGTCGAAGCCCGCGATTTACAAATGTTTCTATTAGAGTAATAATTTAAAAATCGTCTTATGAACATATTCCGTTCAACGGAAGAGAAAGGAGGATGAATATAAAACGATATCACATTCGCCTTTTAACTTTGCTGTCCTATTCCGGTTTATTTAACGCAAAACAAATTTCATTCGCTTGCAATAACGTAATTTGTAAAAACAGTGCTTTAATGTTTTTTAAGAGCACCTGTTGCTGAACTCCACCCATTCATCATGTGTTTGCGCATACATTAATGATCGTCTATATGATATAATACAGACATATAATAATAACAATAATAATAATAATAATAATATCTTTCTACTGTACTATATTATTTAAAAGGAACATATCGAACCCGTACACACCGATTTTGGTGGAATTTTGCAAATGTGTAGAGTAGCCAAAAATATTCGATACATATTTTTTGAAGAAGGAATTCATTCTCCTCTATAACTATTAGAAAAATTCATTTGTTTATACTATATACTAACTGACGTTGACCGACTAATGTTAACTGATGTTCGGATGTTTCAGTAAGTTTATACACTATGTCCGATTTGTTTGTATATTATTTTTCACACGCTATTATTTTACTAACTATTGAAAAAGCAATAAATGTTTCATATGAAACTTTTTTTATTTGATCGAGGAAACTGAATAGTATAGGAGGAGAAAGGAGTACAGTATTTAGAATGCAAGAAGTGAATATATTTAAGGTTTGGAATACATAATGTGCTCGACACGACCGTCCTATGCGAGCGACTGCGGGAGACCAGAGATGGCCAACAAATTATTTGAAATAAAAATTTGTGTACGAAATTTTTATTTCAAATAATTTGTTGGCCATCTCTGCAGGAGATTGCCTTCGTCGGCCGCCGATCGTCTCGTTCTTTTGTCCATGTCGACGGGATCGACGTCGCATTTCTGCCGCGTCCAACAATGTGTTTGCAGACTTCAGAATCTATTATTCTGGTTTTCTCGACTTCAAAAAAATAAAAATGCGATAAAAAGTAAAAAATAATTTTGTCCCTTATTTAATCCATGACACTCAATTTTTTTAAGTCGGCGCCAGACTTACACAGTACAAATGATGAGGCACCGATATAAAAAAATTGAGTGTCGTAGGTTAAATAACGAACAAAATTATTTCTTACTTTTTAGTGCATATTTATTTTTTTGAAGTCGGTTTTAATTATAATTTTCCATTTTATGGAACGATGCGCCATTATTGTGGCTTTTACACGCAGGTGGCGAAAAATTTCTCCGTACGGGAGTATAGCGCCGCGGTCAACCCTGTCGTAGCTAAAAGTTTTGAAATTGAGACAGGTACGAGATCAGTTGACATTATTTTCAAACCTCATTAGAGTAATCCGGGTTGCGAGTGGTAAACCGATCATAAAAGCGGAGCGCGCGGCTCGCTTACCTGGGCTAGGAAATTCTCAATACCTCTTTGCCACGTGAATTTGAAAGAGACCATCCCATGATTTTCGAAGCTCTCCGAACACCGGGACGGCGCATTCCACTACAACAGAGATGGGCAAAAAATTATTTGAAATAAAAATTTGTGTACGAAATTTTTATTTCAAATAATTTTTTGCCCATCTCTGTTGTAGTGGAATGGGTCCGTGAGGCCCTGTTGCCATTTTACCTGTTCGCGCAAGCGCGGGTTGCATGATTAAATGATGATCCTGTACATTTTTTTATTATTGTTAATTTTTTAAATTTTCCATTCTTATAAAAGCATAATATGCTTAGTTTGAAACAATCGACCCAAATTCGAGACCCCGTTTCGAAGATCAGTAACAATGCTTTATGATGGGACGGGTAATAGCGTCCAAATTGGGGACTTCCAGCCATGAAAACGTTCCAGCCGGAACATCGCATAAACGCATAATTAATACGGTATAGACACGACACATTTGACTTTTTAACAATAAGACTGTAATGAACCTAGCCTATGCGAATCGAGATTGATCGAGGGAGATGAAAATTAATGGAAATAATGTATTTAATTTTGTTCTTCATCCAGCACCTCTATTTCTTACCAAGTCCATGTGTACTTAATTTGTTTAATAATGATATAAATTGTTGTATTGTGTTATGTGTAACATTGTATTTATACGATATATTGTACTGTGTTACATTTGCATTTTATTACATTCACCTGGTGTAATTGCTTACGCCTTTTGTTACAAAAATATAAGTATAGCTTGACATGTTAGAAAATAACCGTGTGCTTATAGTTTAGTCCGCATATTCAGAGTCCTATCTGGAAACATTAAAAATTGTACGTAACATAAATTGTATACATATGGTGGATCTTCTGGACCGCAGTTTAAAGCCGAATCAGCTGAGCAGGCGGTTCACACACACAGTAGAGCAGCCCATGCTACCCATTTTCACGTTTTGCACCAGCACGGTCGGCTCTACTGTGTGTGTGGGTCTGTATCTACGCGTGCCTTCTGCGTGTGCGTGAGAGCATGTACTGCGCCACGCTCAGGTGTTTCAGCTTTACTACACGGCCGGAAAAATCCACGCTAATATTCAACTGTTAATATTTCGAGAACGAAGCCTCGGATTCCAAAATGGTAAAATACTGTTTAATTTCTTTTTGGATGAACAATTTGAATGTTTCGGGTGCATGTTGGGAGAATTGGTTGCGTCACCGTTCTCCAATCCCAGAGTTCTTCTCTAACTTGTTAAGCTATACATACTATTTCTCATAATGGAAAATATATTTATTTCATAAAAATATTATATTATTTCTTATGTTTTACATATTATGTTTTTCTAAAAATGGAAAATTTGAAAAATTAGCAATAGTCAAATCCGAGCAACAGGTAGAGGAGTTGAACCTGACCTGCTGTGTTCTTATTCGGCAACCTTGCGCTTGGATACGGCGCGGTTAGCGACATTTCCGTGTTAGGTCGGTAGCCAACGAAGTGGTGGGGGAACTGCAGTAATTTCTGAGGATATATAAACCTTCTGCTTTTGTCACCCATCGACCTATCGGTTTTAACGATCTGCTTGCGAAGCAACGAGTTGTACAAGCCTGGTTGCGCCAATTCCACGACCGAAAAATCCCCGTGTGCTTTGTGCCTAAAGTGCAGTGCGTATAAGGTGACATTCGATGACAAGGTACGTTTCTTCTAAATACATATATAAGTGCATTGGTAGACATTGTGCGAAGTGTTGTATTTTGGTTGCGTAGTACCTGATGGAGCAGCATAAGAGTAAAGTCACGTTTAAGAAGTGTGTTCACCGCTACTGCGGTAAGACAAGTCGCAATAATGGCGATGGAAGAACATTTCATGCGCTTCCAATTTCGAATAATGACCGTTTAATAACGTGGCTGGTTAATTGCAGTATAGACGACTGGGTGGAAATGCAAAACGCGGACTTAAAGAGAAAATATGTATGTAGGATTAGGTGGGTCGTGGTAGGGCGAATAATTGGTGGTTATGAATAAAAGAGGTTTAATAATAAGAAAAGATATATGAATCAAGTCAAAATGTACATAATCGTCGCACCGCGTGGTCTGTCGACGACAGCCCTGCTCTCTCCCCACGCCAGCTTGCTTCTCGCTATCTCCCTTCCACTCGCCTCGCATACTACCGGCACCACGCACGTTACCGGCGTCACGCATACCCTCCATCACTCGGCCTTTCCTGATATATCTTTGGTCCCCGAAGATGCATCTATGAACTCGTCCATGCACTGAAGTGGTTTCATATAATCTACCGCTGTACTGGTCATCATAGGACCCTCGCCAGGGCCTACTCGCATTACTTCATATCGATCGTTTCTTTTTACTTTTGCCACTTTGAACGGTCCTAAATATTTCTGTTTAATTTTCAATTGCGGGCCGAATTGAGTTCTCTTTATAAATACTAGGTCGCCTTCCTGATATTGTTTTGCTGGTTTACATCTTCTATCATGGTATCGCTTACTTTCTTCCTGCACTTTTATAAGATTTTCTTTCGCTAACCTTCTCATTTCGTCGCGTTTCTCGTCGTACGCTAGTACCGCTTCCTGTTCCAACATAATTACAATTTCTTTATTTACGCGATTTCGCATTTTGATGCCGAAAAGCACCTCGAAGTCATGCCTATACTTCTCTGGAGTGTACTATTGAGACATTTTTGCACTTCGTCAACGCGCTTATACCATTGATCCGGATTGTTCAATGATAACTTAGTTAAAACCGGTATTATTGTTCTTATCACACGCTCTGCTTGTCCATTTCCACGCGGGACACCTGTTGTAATATGTATACTCTCTATTCCTTCATCCTCGCAATATTCTCGAAAGTCTTTAGACGTGAAGGCAGTTCCCTTATCCGATATAATGCGTTCCGGATTACCGAAAATGTTTTGTTGATTACTTAACTTTTTTATAACTTCTTTAGCGTTAACTGTTTTTGTTGGGTACAGCCACGTAAACTTCGAAAATCCGTCAACTACCACGAATATGTATCGATACGCTTTGCAAGTTTCCACCATGGGCCCTACGTGATCTATATGGTATGTGTTAAGTGGTCGATCTCCTTTCGGAATCGGTCTTAATTCGCCTTCCTGTTTTCCCGATTTCTTTTCAGATACTATACACGGTACACAGCAACAAACAAAGTTTTTTAGCTTTTCCTCTAACGTCGGAATATAATATTCTGCCTCTATTTCTTCTTTCATTTTGCGTACCCCAAAATGCCCATTTTCATGCGTTTCCCTAATTATACCCATTTCTAAACACGCTGGTACAACAATTACACTTTTCCCATTTTTCTTCTTCATCAAAATATCATTCTCTATAATATAATCCTCATACGCTTCATTCTCTAATATCCGCCTTATTACACGCAATCTCTCTTCTTCCATTTGCTTCTTTTTTACCATGGCCAGCAGCTGGTTTGTTATAGTTAACACTGGGAATCGACTCAGTGCGTCGACGTGTTTGAGTCGCACGCCGCTTCGGTGTTCTACACTATATTTAAAATCTCCGAGGGCCAACACCCTACGCGCGATTTTAGTAGATAGATCTTTCTTTGACAGAGATTTTTTGAACGCTTCGCAGTCTGTGACCAATTTGAATGGAATTCCTAATAAATAAATACGGAACTTCTTTATTGCGTGTACTATCGCTAGCATTTCTAGCTCGTACGAATGATATTTTTGTTCAGCATTTGAAGTTTTCTTACTGTAATAATACACCGCGTGAAGGGCTTTTTCGTTCGGTGATTTCTGTAACAATACTGCGCCAAAACCTTTTTGACTGGCATCCGTATGCACTTCTGTTATCGCGTTCGGATCATAAGTTCGTAATACTGGTTTTGAGGACAATATCGCTTTCAACGTTAGGACTGCGCTCTTCTGTTCGTTTTTCCAAATAAATGGTTGGTATTTTTTAATTAGATTTGACAATGGTCGCGCGATTTTTGCATAATCTCTAACAAACTTCCGGAAATACCCGGTTAATCCTAGAAAGCTTTGCACATGTTTCCTATTTCTTGGTTCAGGAAAGTTTTGATCAGCCCGAATTTTGGCGCTGCTTGGATATACTTTGCCGTTTTCTATTTCATACCCTAAATATTCAATTCGCGTTTGTAGAAATTTGCATTTATTCCAACTAATCGCTAATCCTTTCGTAGCCGCTACTTCTAAATCTTGTACTAACTTATTAAATGCGTCCTCCTCGTTTTCGCCTGGAATTATTATATCATCTACGTACGTGAAAACTATTTTACGCCGAATAGGATCGTGGAAAACTTCGTCTATAAATCTCAGGAAGCTTGTAGGACAAATACACAGTCCGAATGGCGTCTTCAAAAATTCGTACTGCCCTTCATATGTTACAAAGGCGGTGTAACGTATACTTTCTTCCGCGACCGGTACGTGTAAAAATCCGTTTCTCAAATCGATTATTGAAAATACACGCGCGCCTCTCAATTCGTCTATTTTATCTTCAATGAGTGGCATGGGGAAGTGGTCACGCTTTTTTTTTATTCAAGTCTCTAAAATCTATGCATACCCTTTTCGTACCATGCTTTTTCGTTACTATAACTACTGAACTCGTGTATTCACTACTGCTGGGTCGTATGACCCCGTCCCTCAACCATTCATCTATTTGCTTTGTTAGGATTGCCTTTTCCAGGGGCGCTAATCGCCGTGGTCTTGCTTTTACCGGAATCTCATCATCGAGTATAATTTTCGTCTTTATCTCCGTTTCCACTTTTGTCGCTGGTCGATATTCTTTAACTAATTTCTCTATCCTGCCTCTATACCGATCTTTGATTTCTAATTCGTTTTTTTTGACGAACAAAATTTCTCGCAGTTCCATACATATGTTTCAGGTACCGCTGTATCTTCCACGTTTACCTTGACCTTATCTTCAATTTCGGGAAGTGCAACGCTCGCGGTCCGTTGATTGTCGTCCTTAATTTTCCTCAGTTGAATTATTTCACCCTGCCGCATCTGCATGTCAACCTCCTTCAAAAAATCTCGTCTTAGAATGATGTCGTGTGGAATCGAATATGTCGGAACCACAAACAGTCTGAGGTCGTATGTTTCGCCGTTGACTACTTTGCCGTCGTCAAAGGTGCCGACCACCTTCGTCGTTGCGTTGCCAGCGCCCGTGATGCTCACCAGCGTTGCCGCTAGCGGAGGAGCGCCAATTTCTTCATGTTTTTCTTCTCTTATTAACGACAAAACACTTCCTGAATCGATTAACGCAGAACATTCCCTGTCGTTCACTTTTACTGCGTACATTGTCTTAGCGTTGTAAATGCAATTCACGCTCGCCACCACATCTCTTCCTGCACTGTGCTTGTCTTTACTAGTGCACTTATTCGCTAAATGTCCAAAATTATTGCATTTAAAGCACTTCGGACCTTTACCCTTATCTGGACAGTTTTGCGCATCGTGTTCGAGCGATCCACACGTGTTGCATCGCGGTTTCTTGTTTTTGGCTGGTGCATCTTTCTTCCCCTTTGTTTCTTCCTTTTTGCCGTAGCCCATTTTCCGCTCGGCCTTTTCGTTCATCCTATTGTATATTTCTAAGTTACTCTTGAGTTCCCGTAAAGTGTTCGCTTAATATAAAATGGCTTTGTTGTATTCTTTGCCCTGTATGCCGTCGATGATATGCTCTATCAACGCCTCTTCCTCGATGTCAGCTTCACTAGCGATTTCACGCATTGCGTATATGTACTGCCTTCCAGTTTCTCGCGGCAGCCTCTTGCGGTTGTGCAATCGCGAATGTATTTGGGCACTATTTACCCTAGTTTTGAATTCGTTCTTCAATCTCTTCCGCAAGTCCTTCCATGTGACGATGCCTCTTTCCGTTGCTACGAATTGTTTCGCCGACCCCCGCAGCAGTCGCCTGGCGTAGATCAATTTCTGCAGGTCGTCCCATTCCAGTAATGTTCCCATGTCCTCGAACTCCTGAATCCACCTCTTTATGGATGAACCATCGTCACCTGTAAAGTGGGATACTGATTCTTCTATATCCTTTATGGTGAACGAACTTGGCTTTTTGCTTGCTGATTTCTTTGCCATTTCCTTTTCGCACTTTCTCCGCCACAGTTTTGATTTTGCACTATGGCCTTCATTCTCTGATTCCTCGGAATCTGGATTTTCACTTTCGGGATCTTCATCTTCTTCCGAATCTTCTTCGTCTGCTGATTCGTCCTTTTTCCTTATGTATTCTTTCAATCTTTCCCTTAATTCTGCCTTTTTACCGGCTGTCTTCAGTCCCAATTGTTTTAATTTCTCACGAAGCTCGGTTACACTCATGGCCTACGTCGTCTCGATTTCCGTCTCTTTATTCAGTTCTACCGCGTTCGTAGCATCGATTATGGTTCTATCGGCATCGCTACTTCCACTTTCCAATGACGCATCTGTTCCAGCATCTTCACTTGCACCCCCCCCCCCCCTTCTCCGTTCCTCCTCGTCTTATTCATTCTGTCTTTTGCGTTTCGCGCTAGCGTCCCACTTGTTTCGCACCTCTGGTTTCCACTCACTGTCGTTACTTATCACTTATTCACTTTTGTTCGTGGTCATCGTGTTAGCACGACCAACATGGAACTTCTCCGCTTAACGGTCTTTATTTCCCAAATTCACCCTGTCTCCACACCGCACTCTCCATCCCGGCTGAGCCCCCAAATGTAGGATTGGGTGGGTCGTGGTAGGGCGAATAATTGGTGAATAAAGGAGGTTTAATAATAAGAAAAGATATATGAATCAAGTGAAAATGTACATAAACGTCGCACCGCGTGGTCTTTCGACGACTGCCCTGCTCTCTCCCCACGCCAGCTTGCTTCTCGCTATCTCCCTTCCACTCGCCTCGCATACTACCGGCACGACGCACGTTACCGGCGTCACGCATACCTTCCATCATGTATGTAGTCGACACTTTACGTCGAATAATTTTCACGCTACGGGGCATTTGAAGAAAGATGCCATTCCGGAATTGCATCCAGTAGAATGTAGTTACATCTCTGAAGTTCCATTAGGGACAGAAAACAATTGTTTAAAGGATCGGGTGATCAAGCTTCAGAAGGAAATAGACCAAGGGAAGGACAAATTTAGTGTTCTTCGCTTGCAATTCAGGGGGAAGTGTAGAGTATTAAATCGCTTAAAGGAGAAACTTTCATCAGGCGACATCAGCGATGTCCGCCTGAAGAAAGCTATCGCGAAAAGAGTTAGAGGGTGTCTTTTGACATTTATTTTCATGCAGCTATTTCACACTCGTAAATCCGAAAAATATACGTTGAAGCAACAGAGATTATGCTAAACATTGCATTACACTTCGCCCTCTCCTTACAGTAAAATGCGCGCCACTCTGAAGTTTCATCTTCCGAGTCCAAACACCATTATTCGCTGGTTTTCTAACATCGATATTTGGCCTGACATTTGCCAGAATTTATTAACCGCGTTAAAAATTAAAGCAGCACATATGCGTGATTTGGACCGGAATTGCGTTCTGTCTTTCGATGAAATGCACATCAAGAAGTGTTTTGATTTCCACCCAGGCAAACAAATTATCGAGGGCTTTGAAGATTTAGGCCCTTTAAGCAGAAATCTGGCAGTGGGTACTCGGGTACTCGTTTTTATGGTCAGAGGCTTGTTCAGTAATTGGAAACAACCAGTAGCATTCTTTGTTGCAAAGAATTGCGTAACTAATGCGAATTTGGGTTTTTTGTTAGACACGGTGTTAGATGCATTGCATGATACGGGCTTGCGAGTTAGAGCTGTTGTTTCCGATCAAGGAACAAGCAATCAAAGCATGGCAGACGGAAGAGTAACCATTGAACGTGCTTATTTTTGCAAAAATGGTCAGAAAATTTACTTTTCGTTTGATTATTTACATTTATTCAAAAACATCAGAAATAATTTATTAAAGTATGATTTTTCAATTAACGGTTCGTGAGTTTCTTGGTCTGATGTTGTACAACTATGGGATTTTGAGTCTAGTAAAGCTACGCGAGCAGCTTACAAACTATCCGAAAAACACGTACGGCCAAATTCTTTTGACAAAATGAAATGTAAGCTTGCTTTACAAGTTTTTAGTAATAGAGTTTCTTCTGCCCTGCTTACTGCATGCACTACTGGATGCATAAGATCGGATACCGTACAGCATACTGCCAGCTTCTTTGAAACCCTCAATAATTTGTTCGACAATTTAAATAGCAGAGCAGCTTATGATTCTAATCCAAACAAGTGCGCGATTTCAAATGCATATCCGGTAGTTAGAGATAACTTATTACAACAGCGCGACAATATCGCGAATTGGTTTGTTATTAGTTCAAATGGTTTAAAGACATTGCCTTGTTTGTTAGGATTACGGCAATCTGTAAATGCCACGTTGCAGCTCTGGGATGATTTGCACGAGGATGGCACGTTATTTCTAATGACATCGCGTTTGAACACCGATGTAGTAGAGAATCTTTTTTCCGTCCTCAGAATGCATGGTTGTAGTTACAACCAAAATCCTTCTGTAAAAGCGGTGCGTCTCGCGCTACGGAAAAATATTGTACTGAATTTGAATAAGAATTCTGTAAATAGTAATTGCTTAACTGACGACGACGAAACGCTTTTACAGGGGGATATGCTCTCACCGCAAGTTCCATCCGCGTTAAACAATAATGTTGCATGCAGTCGCGATACAAATGTGACTGAGGAGTGCAATGATATCGATAATCCGGATATGCAAGTGTTTGAAGATTTGACGGAATCATTGTCGACGTCAACGTGCTCCTTAGAAACATGTGCAGTGGAGTATTTCGCAGGTTACATTGCCAAAAAAAGCATGGATAAATCGCGTTGTCCCAGATGCCGCGCATTTTAATTGATGCAAGTCGCGATTTTCAGCGCAATGAGCAGATTTTAATAGCATTCCGGACGTATATTGTACGGGAGGAGACAGAATTCGGGCACCTGGTAACACCAACAGTAGAGTTTTCACATGTTTTTAAAATTATCAATGCTGTATTTGACCGTCTCTATCCAGCATTGCGCAGCGAAACAATCATTTTAGATAAACTGTTTCGGATTATAACTCACACTGTCCATACAAAATATCCGAATTGGTTTGCCGACAGTGAATGTGCTGCACACCGTCAAGATATGGTTTACTTTGCAATGACGGTTAAAATCCATAAGGATACGGTATGGCTCGGTCAGAAACTACGCAATTCTGTTAATAGGAATTGCGGTTCGCGATTGAAATGTTTTTCCAAAACCTTTAAACGTGCTTTTTTCAGGTATTTTTTGTATTGTGATGTCCCACTATTTTTCGCGCGGTATTATTCTAAAGTCTCCCTCATAAATCGCTCCATAACTCCATCAAAATCCATCAAACTCAAATCTTACCCCTTTTCCCCAAATCACTGATCACCTTGGCGATGTACCTTAGCGGTCCCCATCTCAAGATGGTCAACTACGACCTCCAAATCCCCTCTTCGCCTTACGTGGCATGACCACTTCCCTCCTATTTAAATTTAAACAAGTCCCTCGTCCCAAAAACTCTCTTATCTCGAGACCACGTCTCACCCCCTCTTTACGACTCTCCGAGTCAAAGCCACTCTCACCCCTTTCCCGTCAAAACGCCTAAAATCCACCTAATGGGTCTTATCAATAGCTTAACAGAATCTTGGAAACCAATTGCGACGCATATTTCACGCATGATTCATAAACATAGTCTAAATATAGACATTTATAAAAACCCCGGAAGTCCTATTGCGACGCATATTTCGTAAATAGGTCAAGGTGCATACCGCGCACACCCTTCATACCTGACATTCTTGTAAACCCTATAAATACGAGGAACCGCGAGACCGGAACACACTCTTCTAAGGAAATACTTCCGCAGAACAACCATAAAAACGTCGAATCAAGTGCACAAAAGCTTTATATTTAAATTCAGTGTTCTACTGCAACTACCGTAAGAAATTATAATTACCATTATTGTTATACGGCATATCACCTTCATATATATTATTTTGTATTGTTAACGCTTATTGCATTTCATATTATTATTCTTGTATTAACGCTTATTGCTTTATATTATCATTTTGAATCGTTAACGCTTATTGCATTTCATATTATTATTCTTGTATTAACGCTTATTGCTTTATATTATCATTTTGTATCGTTAACGCTTATTGCATTTCATATTATTTTGATTCATATTATTATTTCGCTAACGCTCATTGTCTCATATTGTTAGCGTAGCAAATTCCTATTACTTTGCATGCTATTTTCTTTGGGTTATACACATGTATTGCATATTCATACACATATATTGCTGTTGATTACTATTTATATAAATGTTATGTGCTAATGCTTAATGTCTGACGCATTATTATGTTAACCATGCTAATACATTGATAGTGCATTTACTCGTGCTTAAAGTAATAAAGTTCTTGGCTTTAAATCACGCTTCGAATTATTATGAATATCCTTTGGTTACGAAAGCTCCAAATCTAAACAGGCTACTGCAACAGCTGATTTCAGTTCGTGAACGCGAGAGTTCTTACAGTGTTTACAAACATATATTTGCATGGGCCGTGTACACCCATATGTCTAGACATATTTCGCGGAAATATTACGTGTGACTTCTTATATAAATGCAACGGTAAATCCAATTAAAAAGCCAAAACAAACAAAGTGCTCTAACGGGTGTCACCTCCGGAGTGATTACCATTTAAACTTTTCCTGGTCGTTCAGTGCTACGAATCTGGCATTCGCGCCTGCATCCTAACTCTCCGCAGTGCCACGAATCTGGCATTCGCGCCTGCATCCTAACTCTCCGCAGTGCCACGAATCTGGCATTCGCGCCTGCATCCTAACTCTCCGCAGTGCTACGAATCTGGCATTCGCGCCTGCGTTCCCTTCAATAATTCCCCGTCTATGCCATCGTCCCCAACGACCTCCACCCGGGACGTGACATAATTTTGGTGACAGCGGTGGGATCTTCGTCAACCGTTGTCAAGAAAAGATTCTTCAATACGGTGCCCACAAAGTTCCCCATTAACTACTCATGTATATTACGCGCCCACAAAGGATCGCAGTAGCTCATCGAGGCCGAGGGCTACAAAGTGCAACTGCATGCATGCAAAACTTAATTTGTGTGAAAGGGAGTTTAGCAACCACGAACCAGGGCGACGATATTTGCTTGTGCTGTTCATGGTTGGACCCTGTGAATACGGTGACAGTGTACCTAATTCATTATTACCGATCGCCTTATTCGTTTTCCCCTTGCCCTCGGTGCAATAACGAAATATACCAGACTCGCCCCATGAATAGGTGCACCGTGTGCACGGAATACTACCTCCTCTCTAACGAGAGCAATGATCAATTTAATAACCCAGAAGATCTAGATTTTTAAACGACAACCTGACGTGACGTAATTCTGGTCGCTCAAGGTGGAACGTTTGTTTATTTCAGACAGGAAAAGATCTGTCGAGTACACAATACCCATAATATCTTTTAGCTAGTATGTGTGATTAACACCAAAGTCGAGACACACCATATTACTCAAGCCGTAGATTTAGAGGCGTATTGTCAGATTCAAACGCATTGGTTTGTGTTTCTGGAGGAGTGGCTACGACCACGGAAGGCGAAGATATTTGTCTAAAGTGTTTCGATTTGGACCCGGTAGAGGTGGACGAGATTTATCAAGTACACCACTACCAACCAAACGACATATCCCCCGAGTGTCCCCGTTGTAGAGACCACTTACTCAGAGCACGCCCCATTAGTGAATGTGCCGCGTGCACCGAAAAACATCGTCTCTCGAATAAGAGACGTAACGATTTTAACGCGTACCAGGGTAGAGAGCGCCGTAGGGTTTAGACAACGGCTGCCGGACGCCTAAACCTAGGGAAATCCCTATAATTTCCGAATAAAACGGAAACGAAAAATTTAACATGTCCGTGTACGGCGAAACCGACGACTCTTGCGTAATGGATCAAGACGCGGGCCCTTCCCCTAACGCTGTAGACACCGCGACCGCCGAATTAATGGAACGGGTGCAATTATTAAGGAAAAAACAAGCCGAAATTGAGAGCTTGCACGCGAAATTTGTTGTAAATCCGGAACCCAATACGCGTTCAGGCGTAGCCACTGGTCTTGACGGCCCCGCGTTGGAGGGTCTCTCCGGTCAGATTCAAGCCATCCGCGAAATGATGGAAAAACTTCTTGCACCCCCACCAATTGCGAATAATTTTGCCACACCGGGTTCCTCCCGTTTCGATAGGAAACCGGTATTATATCGTAACAATATTCCGGACCAGGATCCATTACCCCAGATCAAGTTAAAGGACGCCATAGAAACAGTCCCAACTTTTAACGGGCATAACATACCCGTACAGCAATTCGCTAGAGCCTGCAACAGGGCTAAGGCTCAGGTTCCCCCGCAAGCTGAACCCCAGCTGGCGAGGTTGTTGCGAAACAAGCTGCAAGACCATGCATGCTTGGCCGTTGAGGATAGGGTCTTTGACTCTGTAAATGATTTAATTAAACAATTAAAAATTACATTCTCCCCTGCGAAAACGTCAGACCACTATCGTGGGGAACTTGCCAACGTTATCAAAGGATCCAACAAACAGATATTGGAGTACATCTCAAGCGTAAAGGACCTCCGATTCGCTATCTTGGAAGAGGATAGAGAATACTACCGCGACTTCCCGCGGGATCAACCTGAAAAATTAGATCATTTAACGCTAGATTCTTTCGTCGATGGCCTTCCACCTCACATAAGGACGAGACTACAGCTACACCACTTCGAAACACTCGATGAAGCGTTCAATTTAGCCGTCCTGGTGGACAAGAAAATCGAAAGGGACCGCCTCAGGTTTTCGGAACCGAAAATTCCCAAAGTGACGTGCCAACTTTGTAACAAGACCGGTCACGACGCGCGGGTCTGTCGCAGCAACCAAGGTCCGACCGCTCAACCTTTCGAGAGGTACCCCCCAACCCTTACCGCTGGCTACGGGAGCCAAGCACCGAGCCCTTTGCTCCCCTACTGGGACAAGACTCGACCTCCACCTACCAGGCCTACGGAGCTGCGAATCTGCGGGTATTGTAAGAAGTCTGGCCACCTAATCTCGGAATGCAGAAAACGCATATACAATTACAACATGAGGAATCCTGGAACCCTTCAGGAGACGAATTCGGGAAACGCCCCGCATCCACGGACAACTACGGACGCGTATCGTGGAACGGGCCAAGCGGGAGCGCGTCCGATAAAAATTCAAATGGATTCAATAATACAGGAAATAAAATCGCCACAGCGCGGTTAAGTCCGATCAGCGAAGCCCCGTCCGTGATCCTTTACTCCCCGGACTTCGAAGAAGACCCCGAATTAATGATCGATACCGGGTCTGAGGTGAACTTATTGAAAGTTCAGGCCGTAAGAAGAATCCAGGACGTCGATATGGGAAAAACCCTATTACTCAAAGGGATCTCTCCGGACCCTGTCCCCACCCTTGGAACGATCAAAATAACAATTTTGGGCGATGATGCCACGTTCCACGTAGTAAAAAACGATTTTCCAATTAAACTGCAAGGGATACTCGGAGCCGAATTCTTGACAGGGAGGAATGCCACTATTAACTACCTCAAGAAACAGCTGGACGTCCACGGAAACTCCATCCCATTTGTAAATAGAAATCAAATCACGCTACCCGCGAGGTCAAAAACAAATTCCTTCGTGTACGTATCAAACCCTAATCTAGAAGAAGGATACTTGCCCCGGCTAAACCTGGGCGCGGGAATTCACGCCGGCAACGCGCTTGTTCGCAACCAAAATGGCAAGGCATACTTGCAAATGGTAAATTCGAACGAGAAGGATTCCGTAGTCACGATACCCACAGTTGAATTGGAAGAATTCGACAGAATAATCCCAGAACCTAAGCAGAAACGACGAAAAGAGACAAAAACGCCTTCAGGCATCAATCCCATCCCTGACCTTATAAAATACAAGTCCCTCTTAGCCCCGGATCCGTCGATCCACCAACTCGAGGCACCCACGAAAGTGCACTCACTCCCACCCCCTACGCATCCCGCTAAATCAACCCTTCCCCTAAAACCCCTCACGTCTCTTGCAAAAACGTTTACTGCGGAACCACTGGAAATTTCTGAAGAAACTCCTTCAAGGGCGGAACAAGTGCTAAAATCTATCTCCACGGAACACATGAATCCGGAAGAACAACGGCACGTTCAAGAAATAATAAAGCGAAACCACGACCTCTTCCATCTGCCAGATGAGAAGTTAGGTCATACAACCGCTATTCAACACGGAATCCAAACAACGGACCCGGCACCTGTTAATACGAAGCAATACCGCTTCCCTCCGATACATAAGAAGGAAATTAATAAACAAGTACACAAAATGCTGGAAAGCGAAATCATAAAGCCATCATTATCGCCCTACAACTCACCTATCTGGATCGTCTCTAAGAAACCAGGACCCGATGGGGAACCCCTGTGGCGAATGGTAATTGATTTTAGGGAACTAAACAAAAAGACCGTTCCCGACGCATATCCACTTCCGAGTATCAACGAGATATTGGACCAATTAGGAGGAGCAAAATATTTCTCCGTATTCGATCTTGCTTCAGGATTTCACCAAATCCCTATGAAGCCAGAAGACGCACCAAAAACAGCATTCTCTACGCCCCATGGGCACTATGAATTTGTAAGGATGCCGTTTGGGCTTTGCAATGCACCGGCTACCTTCCAACGTCTGATGGACCACACTCTTACGGGGCTCCAGGGCACGGAAATGTTCCTGTATTTGGACGACATAGTCCTTTACGCAAGTTCTCTCACCGAGCACCTAATAAAATTTAAAAAACTCGCCCACCGCCTACGAGAGGCGAACCTCAAACTGCAACCTTCCAAATGCAAATTCCTACATAAGGAAGTTGCATACTTGGGCCACGTGATTACCGAGGGAGGCGTAAAACCGGACCAGCAGAAAATTCAAGCCGTCCGGAACTACCCAGCTCCTCGCACACCCAAAGGAATCAAAGAATTCCTCGGATTAACCGGATATTATAGAAGGTTTATCCCGGAGTTTTCTAAAAATGCTCGCCCGTTAACCCAACTTTTGAAGAAAGACACAGCATTTAACTGGGGACCGTCCCAGCAAACTGCTTTCGACCATTTAAGGTCAGCATTGCAAGAAGAGCCTATCCTGCAATACCCAAATTTTGAGCTAGAATTCCACGTAACTACTGACGCCTCCGAATATGCAATAGGAGGAATATTGAGTCAGGCTATCGCTGAAAAGGAGTTACCGATTGCTTACGCATCCCGTCTCCTAAACAAAGCGGAAATCAATTACTCTACTATAGAAAAGCCAAAGAACTCTTAGCCATTGTTTATTGCATCAGGTACTTCCGTCCTTACCTTTATGGAAGGAAATTTATTTTATATACCGACCATCGACCTTTGATTTGGTTACACAAGGTAAAGGACCCAACGTCGCGCCTCGTTAGGTGGCGCCTAAATTTAGCCGAATACGATTATGAAATTCGCTATCAACCGGGAAAAAGCAATAAACTTGCTGACGCCCTGTCCCGTAATCCCCCTACGGTGGAGGCATGCCCCATACGACCACGAGAGGAAGCCGACGAAGACTGGGAGGACCATCCGCCTCCTAAACGAGGCCCAGGGAGACCTCGGGGCTCCAAAGCACTTACCTCCGCAACGAAACCCACGAGCAAAACCCGCCTAAGAGCGGCACCTACAAGGATACAGCCGCATCGAAAGGCACGCAAAAACCTAACACCAGCGGTAAACCCGCCTGAACCAATGAGTAGTGTAGAAGAGGAGGACCAAGAAGAAGAAAGGGAACAGGCAGATACCCCTTATCAAATTATTTCGCCTCCGCAATCTCCAACACCACAGGAACAGGAAAACCCCGATTCCGAGGTGGAATCCAACGCGTCGGACGAATCAACAACCGACTCGGAATGCTCAATAATCGAGCTGGACGATTCCCCTGATGCAGCTTACGCAGCAAATCCTGATCGAGATATCAGGATAACCCCATCAATTAGTCGTGACCCATTGTCCCTACGAAAAGAAACGCTTGTTTTCTTTCTAAGCGCCGATGGAAAAACTTGCGACGACGGAGCTAAACAACTGCAGGAGGCAGGAGAGCTAATAGTAGAAAGCGAACTCACATTGGGCAGAGCTCATGTAACCTATAATAGGGGACAAATTCTCATCGGTTTAGTTATTAAAGAACCGCATAGTACTCCCCTAACCACGACAATTTGGGGCGAAGCCCTATCTTCCCTTAAAGATGTAATAAGAGAATTAATAATACATTCGTTCAGTATAGCCAAAACTGCAAATATCGATCAACCAAGCTGGCAGGATATCATTATGGATATTCTCGAAGCCGTCGACGAGGAAGACATCAGTGTCACAATATGTTTACAAATAGTCCAAATCCCAGAAGAATCGGAACGCCAAAACATTATTATAGAAAACCACGCATCCGCTTTAGCCGGACACAAAGGAGTGACTAAAACTTACAATCGAATTCGTCACTATTATTTTTGGAAAGGTATGAAGAAAGCTGTGGAGGACTACATTCGAAACTGCGCGGACTGTCAACAGAAGAAACCCGTCCGTGTTAAAACCAGGCAACCAATGATCCTCACCGATACGCCTGGACGAGCCTTTGACAAAATCGCTCTGGATATAGTAGGACCGTTACCCACTACGAAAGAAGGAAATACATACATACTAACCATGCAAGATTTATTAACAAAATACTTCGTATGCGAACCCCTCAAACAATCCACATCAATAAAAATCGCAGATGCATTTATAAAAAAATTTATCTGTCAATTCGGAACTCCCAGAGCCATCCTCACCGACCAGGCAGCAAATTTCACTGGTAAATTCATGAAAGCTATCGCGCAAAAATTTAAAATTAAACAATTTCGAACCACAGCCTTTCACCCACAGACTAATGGCTCTTTAGAGCGATCGCAGCTCGTTTTAACGGAATATTTAAAAATGTTTATCGGTAGATACAGCGACTGGGACGAATGGACCGACTTGGCCGCGTTCTCTTATAATACCAGTGCCCACGAGGGCACTGGTTACACTCCACATGAGTTAGTATTCGGGAAAATAGCCCGGGTACCCAGCCGAAATCGGGTGCCCGAAGATTTTGAAAATGAAACATACAATCACTACCTCTCGAAATTAAATACTAGGGTGCAAGAGCTGCAAACCGCTGCAGCAGAAAAGTTAAACCAGTCAAAGCTTCGTTATAAAAAGTATTACGATCGGCACATAAACGAAGAGACCTTCAAACCGGGCGACTCGATCTTCGTACTAATAGAACCGCGAAAAGGGAAATTTGGCGACCAGTACTCAGGCCCGCACACAATTTTGGAGGTGATTCCTTCACAAAACTTGAAAATATCCTGGAAAGGAAAAACTAAAATTATACACGCTAATAAAGCGCGTCTTGGTCGCGTACGCGAGAGTCCCGGTTGACCACGTATAATAAACGACTTTTAAAAAAAAAGGAAATATTTCTATTTAGATCGTTATAAAACGCAACAATGCCGAACAGATGGGGCAAAAAGAACCCCAACAAGCCTCAGCCAAAAGGTGGAGGCACCGCCAGGCGGTTGTCGTACCTGCGATGGATGCGCCGGGAGGCGGCCTGGGAAGGAAGGAGCATCTCGCCCCTCCTCCCTTGGGTTGTCTCCACGGTCATCGTAAGGGAGGCAACACCTGCAGCGGAAATCATCACCATTGATGACTCCCCCCCACCGACGCCGAGTCACGTGCAGGCCTTCCAAGAGGCCACCACGCCAAGACCCCACAACAGCCCTCCCCCTACTGCATGGGTAAGACAGGGTGAACTCACCCGTCCACCCCCTCCTCCATGCCATTCTTCACCTCCTTACCCCTCTACTCCTCCTTACCAATCACCATCCAAACCTCCCGAAATTCCAGTTCCTTCCACCATCTCACCTTGGCTAGGAGTCGTGGAAATCCTGGACACGGGGTCTGCGACTAGGGTTCCTAACCTCACGGAGCTGACACCCGAGTTTTTGAGATGGTTCGATGACCTATATCAAAGCGGTCAAAACCTCACATTCATCCTGGACCACTCCGAATTCCTCGAGAACCTTGATTATTCCTATCCCCCTTAAATCCCCTATTCTTCCCATTTCCTTGTACATAGCTCCAAATTTCTTTCCATCCTTTAATCCTCCCCCTGTAAATAGATCCCTGTATATAGATCCCTTTAGACTTAATTCCATTATTTCTTTAGTTTTTCTTTATTATTTCGCCCTTTTGGCCACATGCACCAGTTTTAGTTTTTTTTCTTTCTCTTTCCTTCCATACCCATCGCTAAATTTTGATTAACTTTCAATCAAATCCACCCACTCCTTACTGTTAAGAAATGTACACATTTCTTCATATAAGGGGGGAGGTGTGATGTCCAACTATTTTTCGCGCGGTATTATTCTAAAGTCTCCCTCATAAATCGCTCCATAACTCCATCAAAATCCATCAAACTCAAATCTTACCCCTTTTCCCCAAATCACTGATCACCTTGGCGATGTACCTTAGCGGTCCCCATCTCAAGATGGTCAACTACGACCTCCAAATCCCCTCTTCGCCTTACGTGGCATGACCACTTCCCTCCTATTTAAATTTAAACAAGTCCCTCGTCCCAAAAACTCTCTTATCTCGAGACCACGTCTCACCCCCTCTTTACGACTCTCCGAGTCAAAGCCACTCTCACCCCTTTCCCGTCAAAACGCCTAAAATCCACCTAATGGGTCTTATCAATAGCTTAACAGAATCTTGGAAACCAATTGCGACGCATATTTCACGCATGATTCATAAACATAGTCTAAATATAGACATTTATAAAAACCCCGGAAGTCCTATTGCGACGCATATTTCGTAAATAGGTCAAGGTGCATACCGCGCACACCCTTCATACCTGACATTCTTGTAAACCCTATAAATACGAGGAACCGCGAGACCGGAACACACTCTTCTAAGGAAATACTTCCGCAGAACAACCATAAAAACGTCGAATCAAGTGCACAAAAGCTTTATATTTAAATTCAGTGTTCTACTGCAACTACCGTAAGAAATTATAATTACCATTATTGTTATACGGCATATCACCTTCATATATATTATTTTGTATTGTTAACGCTTATTGCATTTCATATTATTATTCTTGTATTAACGCTTATTGCTTTATATTATCATTTTGAATCGTTAACGCTTATTGCATTTCATATTATTATTCTTGTATTAACGCTTATTGCTTTATATTATCATTTTGTATCGTTAACGCTTATTGCATTTCATATTATTTTGATTCATATTATTATTTCGCTAACGCTCATTGTCTCATATTGTTAGCGTAGCAAATTCCTATTACTTTGCATGCTATTTTCTTTGGGTTATACACATGTATTGCATATTCATACACATATATTGCTGTTGATTACTATTTATATAAATGTTATGTGCTAATGCTTAATGTCTGACGCATTATTATGTTAACCATGCTAATACATTGATAGTGCATTTACTCGTGCTTAAAGTAATAAAGTTCTTGGCTTTAAATCACGCTTCGAATTATTATGAATATCCTTTGGTTACGAAAGCTCCAAATCTAAACAGGCTACTGCAACAGCTGATTTCAGTTCGTGAACGCGAGAGTTCTTACAGTGTTTACAAACATATATTTGCATGGGCCGTGTACACCCATATGTCTAGACATATTTCGCGGAAATATTACGTGTGACTTCTTATATAAATGCAACGGTAAATCCAATTAAAAAGCCAAAACAAACAAAGTGCTCTAACGGGTGTCACCTCCGGAGTGATTACCATTTAAACTTTTCCTGGTCGTTCAGTGCTACGAATCTGGCATTCGCGCCTGCATCCTAACTCTCCGCAGTGCCACGAATCTGGCATTCGCGCCTGCATCCTAACTCTCCGCAGTGCCACGAATCTGGCATTCGCGCCTGCATCCTAACTCTCCGCAGTGCTACGAATCTGGCATTCGCGCCTGCGTTCCCTTCAATAATTCCCCGTCTATGCCATCGTCCCCAACGACCTCCACCCGGGACGTGACATAATTTTGGTGACAGCGGTGGGATCTTCGTCAACCGTTGTCAAGAAAAGATTCTTCAATACGGTGCCCACAAAGTTCCCCATTAACTACTCATGTATATTACGCGCCCACAAAGGATCGCAGTAGCCCATCGAGGCCGAGGGCTACAAAGTGCAACTGCATGCATGCAAAACTTAATTTGTGTGAAAGGGAGTTTAGCAACCACGAACCAGGGCGACGATATTTGCTTGTGCTGTTCATGGTTGGACCCTGTGAATACGGTGACAGTGTACCTAATTCATTATTACCGATCGCCTTATTCGTTTTCCCCTTGCCCTCGGTGCAATAACGAAATATACCAGACTCGCCCCATGAATAGGTGCACCGTGTGCACGGAATACTACCTCCTCTCTAACGAGAGCAATGATCAATTTAATAACCCAGAAGATCTAGATTTTTAAACGACAACCTGACGTGACGTAATTCTGGTCGCTCAAGGTGGAACGTTTGTTTATTTCAGACAGGAAAAGATCTGTCGAGTACACAATACCCATAATATCTTTTAGCTAGTATGTGTGATTAACACCAAAGTCGAGACACACCATATTACTCAAGCCGTAGATTTAGAGGCGTATTGTCAGATTCAAACGCATTGGTTTGTGTTTCTGGAGGAGTGGCTACGACCACGGAAGGCGAAGATATTTGTCTAAAGTGTTTCGATTTGGACCCGGTAGAGGTGGACGAGATTTATCAAGTACACCACTACCAACCAAACGACATATCCCCCGAGTGTCCCCGTTGTAGAGACCACTTACTCAGAGCACGCCCCATTAGTGAATGTGCCGCGTGCACCGAAAAACATCGTCTCTCGAATAAGAGACGTAACGATTTTAACGCGTACCAGGGTAGAGAGCGCCGTAGGGTTTAGACAACGGCTGCCGGACGCCTAAACCTAGGGAAATCCCTATAATTTCCGAATAAAACGGAAACGAAAAATTTAACATGTCCGTGTACGGCGAAACCGACGACTCTTGCGTAATGGATCAAGACGCGGGCCCTTCCCCTAACGCTGTAGACACCGCGACCGCCGAATTAATGGAACGGGTGCAATTATTAAGGAAAAAACAAGCCGAAATTGAGAGCTTGCACGCGAAATTTGTTGTAAATCCGGAACCCAATACGCGTTCAGGCGTAGCCACTGGTCTTGACGGCCCCGCGTTGGAGGGTCTCTCCGGTCAGATTCAAGCCATCCGCGAAATGATGGAAAAACTTCTTGCACCCCCACCAATTGCGAATAATTTTGCCACACCGGGTTCCTCCCGTTTCGATAGGAAACCGGTATTATATCGTAACAATATTCCGGACCAGGATCCATTACCCCAGATCAAGTTAAAGGACGCCATAGAAACAGTCCCAACTTTTAACGGGCATAACATACCCGTACAGCAATTCGCTAGAGCCTGCAACAGGGCTAAGGCTCAGGTTCCCCCGCAAGCTGAACCCCAGCTGGCGAGGTTGTTGCGAAACAAGCTGCAAGACCATGCATGCTTGGCCGTTGAGGATAGGGTCTTTGACTCTGTAAATGATTTAATTAAACAATTAAAAATTACATTCTCCCCTGCGAAAACGTCAGACCACTATCGTGGGGAACTTGCCAACGTTATCAAAGGATCCAACAAACAGATATTGGAGTACATCTCAAGCGTAAAGGACCTCCGATTCGCTATCTTGGAAGAGGATAGAGAATACTACCGCGACTTCCCGCGGGATCAACCTGAAAAATTAGATCATTTAACGCTAGATTCTTTCGTCGATGGCCTTCCACCTCACATAAGGACGAGACTACAGCTACACCACTTCGAAACACTCGATGAAGCGTTCAATTTAGCCGTCCTGGTGGACAAGAAAATCGAAAGGGACCGCCTCAGGTTTTCGGAACCGAAAATTCCCAAAGTGACGTGCCAACTTTGTAACAAGACCGGTCACGACGCGCGGGTCTGTCGCAGCAACCAAGGTCCGACCGCTCAACCTTTCGAGAGGTACCCCCCAACCCTTACCGCTGGCTACGGGAGCCAAGCACCGAGCCCTTTGCTCCCCTACTGGGACAAGACTCGACCTCCACCTACCAGGCCTACGGAGCTGCGAATCTGCGGGTATTGTAAGAAGTCTGGCCACCTAATCTCGGAATGCAGAAAACGCATATACAATTACAACATGAGGAATCCTGGAACCCTTCAGGAGACGAATTCGGGAAACGCCCCGCCTCCACGGACAACTACGGACGCGTATCGTGGAACGGGCCAAGCGGGAGCGCGTCCGATAAAAATTCAAATGGATTCAATAATACAGGAAATAAAATCGCCACAGCGCGGTTAAGTCCGATCAGCGAAGCCCCGTCCGTGATCCTTTACTCCCCGGACTTCGAAGAAGACCCCGAATTAATGATCGATACCGGGTCTGAGGTGAACTTATTGAAAGTTCAGGCCGTAAGAAGAATCCAGGACGTCGATATGGGAAAAACCCTATTACTCAAAGGGATCTCTCCGGACCCTGTCCCCACCCTTGGAACGATCAAAATAACAATTTTGGGCGATGATGCCACGTTCCACGTAGTAAAAAACGATTTTCCAATTAAACTGCAAGGGATACTCGGAGCCGAATTCTTGACAGGGAGGAATGCCACTATTAACTACCTCAAGAAACAGCTGGACGTCCACGGAAACTCCATCCCATTTGTAAATAGAAATCAAATCACGCTACCCGCGAGGTCAAAAACAAATTCCTTCGTGTACGTATCAAACCCTAATCTAGAAGAAGGATACTTGCCCCGGCTAAACCTGGGCGCGGGAATTCACGCCGGCAACGCGCTTGTTCGCAACCAAAATGGCAAGGCATACTTGCAAATGGTAAATTCGAACGAGAAGGATTCCGTAGTCACGATACCCACAGTTGAATTGGAAGAATTCGACAGAATAATCCCAGAACCTAAGCAGAAACGACGAAAAGAGACAAAAACGCCTTCAGGCATCAATCCCATCCCTGACCTTATAAAATACAAGTCCCTCTTAGCCCCGGATCCGTCGATCCACCAACTCGAGGCACCCACGAAAGTGCACTCACTCCCACCCCCTACGCATCCCGCTAAATCAACCCTTCCCCTAAAACCCCTCACGTCTCTTGCAAAAACGTTTACTGCGGAACCACTGGAAATTTCTGAAGAAACTCCTTCAAGGGCGGAACAAGTGCTAAAATCTATCTCCACGGAACACATGAATCCGGAAGAACAACGGCACGTTCAAGAAATAATAAAGCGAAACCACGACCTCTTCCATCTGCCAGATGAGAAGTTAGGTCATACAACCGCTATTCAACACGGAATCCAAACAACGGACCCGGCACCTGTTAATACGAAGCAATACCGCTTCCCTCCGATACATAAGAAGGAAATTAATAAACAAGTACACAAAATGCTGGAAAGCGAAATCATAAAGCCATCATTATCGCCCTACAACTCACCTATCTGGATCGTCTCTAAGAAACCAGGACCCGATGGGGAACCCCTGTGGCGAATGGTAATTGATTTTAGGGAACTAAACAAAAAGACCGTTCCCGACGCATATCCACTTCCGAGTATCAACGAGATATTGGACCAATTAGGAGGAGCAAAATATTTCTCCGTATTCGATCTTGCTTCAGGATTTCACCAAATCCCTATGAAGCCAGAAGACGCACCAAAAACAGCATTCTCTACGCCCCATGGGCACTATGAATTTGTAAGGATGCCGTTTGGGCTTTGCAATGCACCGGCTACCTTCCAACGTCTGATGGACCACACTCTTACGGGGCTCCAGGGCACGGAAATGTTCCTGTATTTGGACGACATAGTCCTTTACGCAAGTTCTCTCACCGAGCACCTAATAAAATTTAAAAAACTCGCCCACCGCCTACGAGAGGCGAACCTCAAACTGCAACCTTCCAAATGCAAATTCCTACATAAGGAAGTTGCATACTTGGGCCACGTGATTACCGAGGGAGGCGTAAAACCGGACCAGCAGAAAATTCAAGCCGTCCGGAACTACCCAGCTCCTCGCACACCCAAAGGAATCAAAGAATTCCTCGGATTAACCGGATATTATAGAAGGTTTATCCCGGAGTTTTCTAAAAATGCTCGCCCGTTAACCCAACTTTTGAAGAAAGACACAGCATTTAACTGGGGACCGTCCCAGCAAACTGCTTTCGACCATTTAAGGTCAGCATTGCAAGAAGAGCCTATCCTGCAATACCCAAATTTTGAGCTAGAATTCCACGTAACTACTGACGCCTCCGAATATGCAATAGGAGGAATATTGAGTCAGGCTATCGCTGAAAAGGAGTTACCGATTGCTTACGCATCCCGTCTCCTAAACAAAGCGGAAATCAATTACTCTACTATAGAAAAGCCAAAGAACTCTTAGCCATTGTTTATTGCATCAGGTACTTCCGTCCTTACCTTTATGGAAGGAAATTTATTTTATATACCGACCATCGACCTTTGATTTGGTTACACAAGGTAAAGGACCCAACGTCGCGCCTCGTTAGGTGGCGCCTAAATTTAGCCGAATACGATTATGAAATTCGCTATCAACCGGGAAAAAGCAATAAACTTGCTGACGCCCTGTCCCGTAATCCCCCTACGGTGGAGGCATGCCCCATACGACCACGAGAGGAAGCCGACGAAGACTGGGAGGACCATCCGCCTCCTAAACGAGGCCCAGGGAGACCTCGGGGCTCCAAAGCACTTACCTCCGCAACGAAACCCACGAGCAAAACCCGCCTAAGAGCGGCACCTACAAGGATACAGCCGCATCGAAAGGCACGCAAAAACCTAACACCAGCGGTAAACCCGCCTGAACCAATGAGTAGTGTAGAAGAGGAGGACCAAGAAGAAGAAAGGGAACAGGCAGATACCCCTTATCAAATTATTTCGCCTCCGCAATCTCCAACACCACAGGAACAGGAAAACCCCGATTCCGAGGTGGAATCCAACGCGTCGGACGAATCAACAACCGACTCGGAATGCTCAATAATCGAGCTGGACGATTCCCCTGATGCAGCTTACGCAGCAAATCCTGATCGAGATATCAGGATAACCCCATCAATTAGTCGTGACCCATTGTCCCTACGAAAAGAAACGCTTGTTTTCTTTCTAAGCGCCGATGGAAAAACTTGCGACGACGGAGCTAAACAACTGCAGGAGGCAGGAGAGCTAATAGTAGAAAGCGAACTCACATTGGGCAGAGCTCATGTAACCTATAATAGGGGACAAATTCTCATCGGTTTAGTTATTAAAGAACCGCATAGTACTCCCCTAACCACGACAATTTGGGGCGAAGCCCTATCTTCCCTTAAAGATGTAATAAGAGAATTAATAATACATTCGTTCAGTATAGCCAAAACTGCAAATATCGATCAACCAAGCTGGCAGGATATCATTATGGATATTCTCGAAGCCGTCGACGAGGAAGACATCAGTGTCACAATATGTTTACAAATAGTCCAAATCCCAGAAGAATCGGAACGCCAAAACATTATTATAGAAAACCACGCATCCGCTTTAGCCGGACACAAAGGAGTGACTAAAACTTACAATCGAATTCGTCACTATTATTTTTGGAAAGGTATGAAGAAAGCTGTGGAGGACTACATTCGAAACTGCGCGGACTGTCAACAGAAGAAACCCGTCCGTGTTAAAACCAGGCAACCAATGATCCTCACCGATACGCCTGGACGAGCCTTTGACAAAATCGCTCTGGATATAGTAGGACCGTTACCCACTACGAAAGAAGGAAATACATACATACTAACCATGCAAGATTTATTAACAAAATACTTCGTATGCGAACCCCTCAAACAATCCACATCAATAAAAATCGCAGATGCATTTATAAAAAAATTTATCTGTCAATTCGGAACTCCCAGAGCCATCCTCACCGACCAGGCAGCAAATTTCACTGGTAAATTCATGAAAGCTATCGCGCAAAAATTTAAAATTAAACAATTTCGAACCACAGCCTTTCACCCACAGACTAATGGCTCTTTAGAGCGATCGCAGCTCGTTTTAACGGAATATTTAAAAATGTTTATCGGTAGATACAGCGACTGGGACGAATGGACCGACTTGGCCGCGTTCTCTTATAATACCAGTGCCCACGAGGGCACTGGTTACACTCCACATGAGTTAGTATTCGGGAAAATAGCCCGGGTACCCAGCCGAAATCGGGTGCCCGAAGATTTTGAAAATGAAACATACAATCACTACCTCTCGAAATTAAATACTAGGGTGCAAGAGCTGCAAACCGCTGCAGCAGAAAAGTTAAACCAGTCAAAGCTTCGTTATAAAAAGTATTACGATCGGCACATAAACGAAGAGACCTTCAAACCGGGCGACTCGATCTTCGTACTAATAGAACCGCGAAAAGGGAAATTTGGCGACCAGTACTCAGGCCCGCACACAATTTTGGAGGTGATTCCTTCACAAAACTTGAAAATATCCTGGAAAGGAAAAACTAAAATTATACACGCTAATAAAGCGCGTCTTGGTCGCGTACGCGAGAGTCCCGGTTGACCACGTATAATAAACGACTTTTAAAAAAAAAGGAAATATTTCTATTTAGATCGTTATAAAACGCAACAATGCCGAACAGATGGGGCAAAAAGAACCCCAACAAGCCTCAGCCAAAAGGTGGAGGCACCGCCAGGCGGTTGTCGTACCTGCGATGGATGCGCCGGGAGGCGGCCTGGGAAGGAAGGAGCATCTCGCCCCTCCTCCCTTGGGTTGTCTCCACGGTCATCGTAAGGGAGGCAACACCTGCAGCGGAAATCATCACCATTGATGACTCCCCCCCACCGACGCCGAGTCACGTGCAGGCCTTCCAAGAGGCCACCACGCCAAGACCCCACAACAGCCCTCCCCCTACTGCATGGGTAAGACAGGGTGAACTCACCCGTCCACCCCCTCCTCCATGCCATTCTTCACCTCCTTACCCCTCTACTCCTCCTTACCAATCACCATCCAAACCTCCCGAAATTCCAGTTCCTTCCACCATCTCACCTTGGCTAGGAGTCGTGGAAATCCTGGACACGGGGTCTGCGACTAGGGTTCCTAACCTCACGGAGCTGACACCCGAGTTTTTGAGATGGTTCGATGACCTATATCAAAGCGGTCAAAACCTCACATTCATCCTGGACCACTCCGAATTCCTCGAGAACCTTGATTATTCCTATCCCCCTTAAATCCCCTATTCTTCCCATTTCCTTGTACATAGCTCCAAATTTCTTTCCATCCTTTAATCCTCCCCCTGTAAATAGATCCCTGTATATAGATCCCTTTAGACTTAATTCCATTATTTCTTTAGTTTTTCTTTATTATTTCGCCCTTTTGGCCACATGCACCAGTTTTAGTTTTTTTTCTTTCTCTTTCCTTCCATACCCATCGCTAAATTTTGATTAACTTTCAATCAAATCCACCCACTCCTTACTGTTAAGAAATGTACACATTTCTTCATATAAGGGGGGAGGTGTGATGTCCAACTATTTTTCGCGCGGTATTATTCTAAAGTCTCCCTCATAAATCGCTCCATAACTCCATCAAAATCCATCAAACTCAAATCTTACCCCTTTTCCCCAAATCACTGATCACCTTGGCGATGTACCTTAGCGGTCCCCATCTCAAGATGGTCAACTACGACCTCCAAATCCCCTCTTCGCCTTACGTGGCATGACCACTTCCCTCCTATTTAAATTTAAACAAGTCCCTCGTCCCAAAAACTCTCTTATCTCGAGACCACGTCTCACCCCCTCTTTACGACTCTCCGAGTCAAAGCCACTCTCACCCCTTTCCCGTCAAAACGCCTAAAATCCACCTAATGGGTCTTATCAATAGCTTAACAGAATCTTGGAAACCAATTGCGACGCATATTTCACGCATGATTCATAAACATAGTCTAAATATAGACATTTATAAAAACCCCGGAAGTCCTATTGCGACGCATATTTCGTAAATAGGTCAAGGTGCATACCGCGCACACCCTTCATACCTGACATTCTTGTAAACCCTATAAATACGAGGAACCGCGAGACCGGAACACACTCTTCTAAGGAAATACTTCCGCAGAACAACCATAAAAACGTCGAATCAAGTGCACAAAAGCTTTATATTTAAATTCAGTGTTCTACTGCAACTACCGTAAGAAATTATAATTACCATTATTGTTATACGGCATATCACCTTCATATATATTATTTTGTATTGTTAACGCTTATTGCATTTCATATTATTATTCTTGTATTAACGCTTATTGCTTTATATTATCATTTTGAATCGTTAACGCTTATTGCATTTCATATTATTATTCTTGTATTAACGCTTATTGCTTTATATTATCATTTTGTATCGTTAACGCTTATTGCATTTCATATTATTATTCTTGTATTAACGCTTATTGCATTTCATATTATTTTGATTCATATTATTATTTCGCTAACGCTCATTGTCTCATATTGTTAGCGTAGCAAATTCCTATTACTTTGCATACTATTTTCTTTGGGTTATACACATGTATTGCATATTCATACACATATATTGCTGTTGATTACTATTTATATAAATGTTATGTGCTGATGCTTAATGTCTGACGCATTATTATGTTAACCATGCTAATACATTGATAGTGCATTTACTCGTGCTTAAAGTAATAAAGTTCTTGGCTTTAAATCACGCTTCGAATTATTATGAATATCCTTTGGTTACGAAAGCTCCAAATCTAAACAGGCTACTGCAACAGCTGATTTCAGTTCGTGAACGCGAGAGTTCTTACAGTGTTTACAAACATATATTTGCATGGGCCGTGTACACCCATATGTCTAGACATATTTCGCGGAAATATTACGTGTGACTTCTTATATAAATGCAACGGTAAATCCAATTAAAAAGCCAAAACAAACAAAGTGCTCTAACGGGTGTCACCTCCGGAGTGATTACCATTTAAACTTTTCCTGGTCGTTCAGTGCTACGAATCTGGCATTCGCGCCTGAATCCTAACTCTCCGCAGTGCCACGAATCTGGCATTCGCGCCTGCATCCTAACTCTCCGCAGTGCCACGAATCTGGCATTCGCGCCTGCATTCCCTCAAACCGTCCAGTGCTACGAATCTGGCATTCGCGCCTGAATCCTAACTCTCCGCAGTGCCACGAATCTGGCATTCGCGCCTGAATCCTAACTCTCCGCAGTGCCACGAATGTGGCATTCGCGCCTGCATCCGAACTCTCCGCAGTGCCACGAATCTGGCATTCGCGCCTGCATCCTAACTCTCCGCTGTGCCACGAATCTGGCATTCGCGCCTGAATTCCCTCAAACTATTCAGTGCCACGAATCTGGCATTCGCGCCTGAATCCAAACTCTCCGCAGTGCCACGAATCTGGCATTCGCGCCTGCGTTCCCTTCAATAATTCCCCGTCTATGCCATCGTCCCCAACGACCTCCACCCGGGATGTGACAGTATTCAGCGAAATAGTCTACTTGCAATGCATGATTTTAATTATAAGACTTCTGTACATAATTGTAAAGTAGTTATGCATGTATTTCTCTGTGTATATAGTAGTAAGGCTAAGCGGGTTCCAACGCAGGTCCTCTGAGGGGAGCGCGGGGGCGGGGGGGGAGTGATGGCGCGCGGGGAGCGCGGCGGAGAGAAACATGGGCGCGGGGCCTGCAGGGAGTGGAAGAGCGGTTGCGCGCGCACGAGCCGCGGAGTGGGGGAAGCCGCAACCGTGGAGGGCATCAGTCCGGGCCGAGCAGCCGCGGAGACCTGGCCCACCGTCCCCGAAATTTTTCGGAGGGAGGGAATGACCCCCGAAAAGTCTTTTTCAGACCTTGGCCCACCCCGAAAAATTTTTCAGACCTAACTCAGGGAGGGGACGGCCCCCAGGATTTGTTTTCCATACCAATATGTGATGGAAATTTTCCCCCAATGCATAATAATTAATTTTTAATTCAGCGATCTACAGAACCATTATGTAGAAATATTATTTCAAGCAGATATGTAGCATGCATTCTAAAGCTAACAGTATTCTAAAGCGTTCCGATTTAACATCGCAGCATATCGCGCGATCGTGTGTAATTCGAATCCTCTGGAGCAGTCGTACGGCATGACGTCATGTGGTGGCGCGAAGAAGGCGCGAATCATAGAAAGAATTATATGGCGTCAGCAGAAAGAATCTTTTCCATATCAACAGACATTCTTTTCCCAACGCAGAGAAATAATAATTTTAATCCCCTCCCACACTGGTCTACCGAACCTTTATGTAGAAAACAGACACATTTTGTCCGAAACATTATGTAGCGAGCATTCTAAAGCTAACAGTATTCTAAAGCGTTCCGATTTAACATCGCAACGTATCGCGCGATCACGTGTAATTTGAATGCCCCGTGATGGGGACCGCCATGCAAGATTACATAATTTGGTGGCGTGACGAACGCACGAATCATAGAAAGAATTATGTGGCGTCAGCAGAAATTGGTGAGGTGAGAAGGAGGAAGACGGATAAGTAAATAGAGAAATAATATGATTAAGAGATTTATTTAAAATTAAAAGAATATAAAAATATAAATAGAAATGTAATATAATTTAACATTTTTTTTCCTACGAGCATTAGCTAGAATATCATTGATGGCACATGCTACCAGTTCGCAATCTATAAGATAATCCTCGTCGTAATATTCGCCATCATGTATGATTTTAGCAGCAGGACGCGTATCTAATGTTTCGCAGGCAGCATCGCTGCTACAACACGTTAACAAAAGTTTGAAAGTTTGTCCTCATATCTTCTGCAGTTTGATACAGCCGCGGATACACATAGCTTATACATGACTTAAGATTAAATAAAAATGATACTGTATTCAGTTTGAAATACAAAGACTTCTTATGTAGTGTCGTCTTTACAATTGGAGGCGAGAATCATAGAAAGAATTATGCAGAGTCGATAGAAATTGGTGAGGAGTGAAGGAGGGAAACAGACAAGTAAATAGATTGTAATATATGTAAAATGATTATATATTGTTCCATTAATTAAAAAATAGAAATATAAAAAGAAAAAATATAAAAATAGAATATAAATAGTGTCTCGGCAGAACCATCTCTCTCCCCCCCCCCCCCTCTCTCTCTCTATCAATATCTTTCTTTCTCCTTCTCTTTCCTTCTCTTTTTCTCTTCTTCACATCAATCGCAAGACAACTTGAACATTCTCGAACAGCTGATGGACTTCCTATTTACTTTTCGCGACATCATACATACATACTCTTCCCACAACACCTCGTATAAATTCATACACACTCACGCTCTCGTGACCAACCCGAGTGCTCAGTTACACAGAACAGTAAATATCTCGACTATATTCGCCGAAACTGTTACGTATCTATTGTATCGCCTCAATTATTTATCTCTAAATAAATCGCCCTATTCTCAACATTTTTTTAGTTCTCTCTATACAAATAGGATATGAAAATACAATATAAAAAGAAAAAATATAATAATAATAATAATAATAATAATAATTTAATTTAATTTATTGCCACTTTCGTGTTACAATTTAACGATCAAATAATCTTTCCATTTCATTCCCATGATTGTGTCAGTGTAAGTCCCACCCTTCTAATGTATCCTGTTGTGTCTTAACCATTTTTTCTATTTTACAAGTGTGTCCTAATCTATTCTATGTTACATAATCTTCTTTTATCACTTTCCTGTTCTTCCCATCTTTTCCTTCTCCCTATTATCTCCTGCAGAATAGCCAAGTTTTTCCCTTCTCCTCTAATTACCTCTGCACAATTCCTGCCACTCTCTCAACTTACTTCACATGTTTCAATCGCGTGTTTCACTGTTTCTTCCTCTTTTTTACATACCCTTTCTTCTTTCATTAGCCAATATTTGCATGTCCTTGTTTCACTACCCTGTATGAATCTTCCTATCCTTTCTAATTCTCCTCCCCTTTTTTCATCCCCCCCCCCCCATAAGCATTTTGGCTTATCTCCTGGTTTCCTTGCCACCTCTTTTATTTCTCTTAGCAACTTTGACTCTTTTACTTTCATCTGTCTTTCTTGTTCTTGGATGTCAATTACTTATCTGTTCTAATTTTTAATCCACACTTCTTCCCCATTTAATCTTCTTCTTTTCCATTCTTCGTTTGACCATCCTCTCCCTTCCAAGAATTTGATTCGCATTCTTTCCTTCTTTCGTTACTTCATTTCCTCTCATTAGTCTTCTCCTACGTTCATATCGTATCGATCCTTCTTCCGAGTTTATTAGTGTCTCTTCAAACTTCATTACCCTTACTCCCATTTTAATTGCTATGCCATCTCTTCCTGTTTCTTTTAACAGCCAACATGTTGATGTTGATCTCTCCAATTTCATTATCCATCGTGTGTATTTCGCCTGCAATTTTTCTATTTCCTCATACCTTCTCCATCCCCATATCGCTGCTCCATACGCCACGGTGCTTCTAACTAGGGCATCAAACAGTTTCATTCTTCTTTCAGTCATCTCTGAATAATCTTTCTCCAATCCCCCCCATACTTCTCCTAGTATCATATTCGCTTCTCTAACTACCTTCTTAATATGGTGTTTATCCTCGTTGTTCTCTCCCTCTCGTTTTATAATCTAAATATTTCAGTTCTCTTACTCTTTCTTCTTCATTCCAACGGAATCTTTCCAATTTTCTTCCTCCTCCTGCTTTCCTCCATATCATTATCTTAGACTTTTACACGTTTAACTCCAAGCCTTTCTTCTTTATGTATCTCTCGAATCTCTTTATCATATTCTTAGGTCCCTGTGCATTATTTACCATTAACACATCACCCGCGTATGAAATTGTTAAAATTTTCCTTCTACCTATTACGACTCCTCCTTCCTGTTCTTTGCTCATTTCTTTTTTCCAGGTCTGCAAATGCGACATTGAAAAGTGTCAAGCTTTACGGGCACCCTTGTCCAACACCCTTTCCTGTTAAAAAAACGTTCCTATCAGTTCCTTCTTCGTTCCTAAAGCGCATATAGTTCTGTCGTGCATTTCCTGTATCCGTATTCTTAGTTGTTCGCCTACTGCTTCTTCATAAAGTCTTTTCCAAATTTCTTCCCTTTCCAATCAATCAAATGCTCTCTTCATATACGTGAAAAACAGATATAGTTTCCCTCTTTCTTGTGAGGTTTCTATATCTATAACCATTTTAACTACCGCTATTGCGTCTACTGTTCCTCTCCTTCTCCTGAATCCCATATGCGTATCGTTCTCCTTAGAATTTCCACGCATATCTTATAATCCGTGTCCATCTAAGTTATGCCCCTATAGTTCTTAACCATTTCCCTTTCACCTTTCTTTTTTTTTTAATACAGAACTTACTATTCCTTCTTTCCATTCTTCCGGAAAGTCCCCTTTCTTCCATGTTCTGTTTATCATCTTTGTTTGATTACCTATATTTATGAAGATGATTGCGACCTCGATGTTGAATTAAGATATAATTTAAATGCGGGAGTTTAAATTTTAAGTCTGTTCGACTCTTAATATCTTACATGATTTGAGTTGACATCGACGTGAGCCAGATCGGTTTCTATCTATATTAACCTAATAAATTTTTATACAAAATGACTTAATTTGCAAATTATTTTTTGCTATATTCAATAAAAATTGGAGTTTTATGTTCATTAAGAATAGGTGTTTACCCTGTGATAATTGTTGGTTGGGCTTCAAATTCTAATTATTCAATATGTTAGAGAGTTTATTAAAGGATCGTTGCTAGGAAGCGAAAAACGTATTACGAAAAACCAGAGTCAGCAATTATCACAGGAGTACGAGGACGATTATATTTAAATTGGACGAGTCACGATTACAGTTAGCATTTGAATTTATGTACAAAGCCAAGGAAAATATACACTATTTACATTAAATTGTTTGATTAATTTGCAGAAAGCCTTAGTTGTTAAGCAAGCGAGTGACGCGTTTTAAACATTTAAGCTCGTTACAAGCAGAGAGCAACGTCGCGAAGCAAAAGCGCGAGAAAGCGAAAAGTGTGTAGCGGAACTCAGAAAAGGACTTGTTAAGCGTAGCCCGGTCGCGAACAGAGAGAGATTCCAGGAAATCGCGCTCGATTTCCTGGAAGGAAGAGGTCCCCCTTCCATCGATCGCGAGTCGATGGGAGGGGTCCGTGATCGTTGCTCCACATGAGTCAGCGGGCCGTCGTCACTAATCGCCTAATTATAGACAGGCCCTCACAGATGGCGTAGGCATGCTGCTTTTCCGTACATTTCCCGCCCGCCTTCGTCGACCGACGAATTTGTCGCGTCCGAAGCTGAGCAGGCGATTGGATGGTCGTTCTGGCGTGATCCGATTTCTAGGCGGTGGCGCCGCTGGACTCATGTGGAGGCGTCCTGCAACTAAGGTGGGCTAGTTATTGTGTCGTCGAAGCAGGAAGTGAAGGTATGCGTTCTGGTACCGGTGCAGACGGTAAAAAAACTAATTTGCGCACTGGGCGCACAAATTCGGATCGTGCAGTTTTGACAGTGACCACGCGTGTTAACCCATCGGCACCAGTGTGAAGCCGAGTGATTCTGGCTAGTGGCCACCGGGTAGGTGGCGTTAATTCTGATTTAATTAAACACAAGTCGCCGATCTGTGGCTGCGGGTGCTGATGGGTCCACTTGTTTCGAGCCTGCAGGGACTGTAGGTATTCGGAGGACCAACGCCTCCAGAATTGCAACCGTAGCTGTTGCAGGAGGTGCCACCGAGACAGCCGAGACATGGGAACTTCGTCCACTCGGGGATCGGGCACGCTTAGCAGAGCATCCCCGATCAAGAAGTGTCCTGGTGTGAGGGTGGTCAAGTCGCCAGGGTCGTCGCTCATCCCCTGTAAGGGCCGGGAATTCAAGCACGCCTCGATCTGGGACAGCAGGGTCGACAATTCCTCGTACGTGAGGTGCTGCTCCCCGATCACTCGCCGAAGGTGATGCTTAGTGGACTTCACTGCGGCCTCCCATAAGCCTCCGAAGTGAGGAGCCGCCGGCGGGTTGAAGCGCCACTCTATTCCGTCCCTCAGCAAGGCTGAGTGGATCTCCTCGTGTCGGGAGTCGCGACGAACCAACATCTCACGTAGTTCCCTGGCAGCGCCCACGAAGTTTGTCCCTCTATCGCTCTGAATAACTGCACAGCAGCCTCGCCGAGACGTGAAGCGCCGCAAAGCGGCGAGGAAAGCCTCTGTACTGCAATCGGAAACGAGCTCTAAGTGGACCGCGCGCGTGCTCATACATACAAACAACGCCACATAGCCCTTCAGAGTACGTTGACCTCGACCGCGTGACATCAGGAGCGTAACTGGCCCTGCGTAGTCCACTCCCACATGTAGAAAGGGACGGGCCGGCGTTACCCGGATGGCTGGTAGGTCCCCCATTAATTGCTGTCCTGTTGCAGCGCGCCAGCGGAGGCAAGTGACGCAGCGATGGAGGATGGCCTTGACCCGTTGTCTACCCTGAGGAATCCAGTAACGTTGACGCAAAGTGGCCAAGGTCAGTTGTGTTCCTCCATGTAGTGTTTTGCGATGGGCCTTGTCCACCAACAGCTCGGTCAACCGGTTGGCTCTGGGTAGCAGGATCTGATGTCTGGCGTCCAAGGGTAGTGCGGCGTGCCGTAGACGTCCCCCGACACGCAGAAGGCCGTGGTCGTCTACGTAAGGGTTGAGTCGCAGCGGCTCGGTAGTTGTTGTCCCTTCTGCAGCTGTTGGATCTCCGAGGCATATTCCTGATGTTGGATGAGGCGGAGCCAGCAGGTCAAGGCGGCTTCTACCTCGGCTGGTAGCAGGTAGCTTCCTCTCGAACTGGTCCGATTCTTCCGCAGCCATCGCCGACACCAGGCGGTGGTCCTAAGGAGTAAAGTAAGGTTGGAGTATCGTTGCAATAACGTCTCGCCCGGTGCAGATTCACCAGCCGCCACGTTGATGGTCTTCCGGGCTTCCATGTCGGTTGGAGTTACTGGCAGTGGATCCACGTGGCCCCAGCCCCTCGTTGAAGTTAGCCACTCCGGCCCTGTCCACCAGAGTGCAAAACTCGGTAGCTGTCTTGGTGGCAGACCTCGAGAAGCACAGTCCGCCGGGTTGTCCTTGCTGGAGACGTGGTGCCATTTGGCTTCAGGCAACGTGCGTTGGATCTCGGACACCCTGTTGGCCACGTAAGTTTGCCAGCGAGAAGGATGACCTTGGATCCAGGCCAATGTGACAATGGAGTCGCTCCACAAGTGAACGTCAGTCCCATTCAAACCCAAACTTTCGCAGGTGAGGGCGGCTAGTTTCGTCAGTAGTGTGGCTGCACACAGTTCAAGTCGTGGTAGTGTTACCCGTTTCAAAGATGCCACCTTGGTCTTTGCAGTGACCAGCTGGGTCCGGAAGGTGCCATCGTGACCAGCGACTCGAAGGTATATGACGGCGGCATAGGCCCGCTCAGATGCGTCCGCGAACCCATGCAGTTCCTGAAGTTGAGGGGCCTGTAATACGCCGGGCCAGCGGGGAACAGCAATGCGGTTCAAGTCTGCCAGCTCTTCGAGGAAATGCGTCCAATAGTCGGCCTCAGCCGGCGGCAGCGGTGAGTCCCAATCTAATTTGAGTAACCAGAGAGATTGCATGAATATTTTGGCATTAATTGTAACTGGGGACACCAAACCCAGTGGATCGAATATCTTAGCGATCGTCGATAGAACCAAGCGCTGGGTTACGCCGCCGTCCGTGGATGTAGGCAGCACTTGAACCCGAAAGCAGTCGTCGTCCAGGCTCCAACGGACCCCCAAGGCTGTGTGAGTCTCGCCGCTCTGCCATTTGCATTCCGGGACGGCGTCACCACCCGGTACCTGCTCCATCAGAGCCGATTCATTCGATGCCCATTTCCGCAGGTTGAATCCGCCCGCCTTGCAGAGTTGGCGTAGTTCGGCCTGTAGTTCCAGGGCTTCTTGTACGGAGTCGGCTCCGGTCACGACGTCGTCCATATAGACGTCGCGTTGCAGAAGGGCCGCTGCTCTTGGATGACGTGGTTGTTCGTCCGCGGCCAGTTGCCGTAGTGTGCGGATTGCAAGGTATGGAGCACAAGCTAGACCATAAGTGACAGTGTTGAGCTCGTAATCACTTATGGCGTTGTCTTCTTTCGCCCTCCATAGGATCCGTTGGTATCGGCGATCGTCTGGATGGAGCAGTATCTGACGACACATTTTCTCTATGTCGGCAGTGAGGCAAACACGAAACCGGCGCCACCGAAGCAGCAGTTGATGGAGGTTCGGTAGCAGATTCGGCCCCACCATCAGCGTGTCATTCAAGGATAGCCCAGAAGTGGTTACGTGAGAGCCGTTGAATACCACCCGCAATTTGGTGGTCGTGCTGCTCTCCTTCAGGACTCCGTGATGAGGTAGGTAATACGACGGTCCTGAGCGGTCACCCTGCACTGTTGACATGTGAGCAAGTTCCTTATACTCACGCATAAAGGCCTGATAGGCATGAGCGAAAGCAGGTTCCCTGTTGAACTTGGCTTCCATTCTCTGCAGCATGCGTCGGGCACCGTGACGCGACTCGCCGAGCTCCAGCATGTCCCGAAATGGCAGTCGAATCATATAGCGGCCGGAAGGCAATCGCTGGTGAGTCGTCCGGTAGTGGTCTTCGCAGGCTTGCTCTTCCGGGGTATAGGCATTTGATACCACTATCTCTTCTTGTTCCCAGAAGCGGCGCACCAGTGGTAAGAGCTCCTCGGCGGCGGTGCATTGGAGAGCCGATCGCTCGCGACTCTCAGCTGTCTCGCGTTCCGTCTCCGACGTGGCTGGTCCGGAAACGATCCAACCCAGAGTTGTGTTCTGCGCTATGGGCTCCCCTGTACGACCTCTGGCTATACCGTGAAGCAGGACGAGGGCGAAAGCGTCGGCGCCCAGTAGCATTTCAATCGGCCCGTCGGAGTCGAAGCTGGGGTCCGCCAGCTTGAGGTCAGTGAGATGGTTCCAAGTCGATGCCCGGCGTGCGATGCATGGCTGATACGCTGTTATACGGGGCAGCACCAGCGCGGAGATCACGTGTCTCTCTGAGGAGCTGAAATGAGCGGTGAATTCTAAAGTTACTCTGCCCTTTATCCTCTCAGGTGGTTGGTTCCCGACGCCAACGAGACTAATATTGGCGGATCGTCGTGGCAGGCGTAGCTGCTGAACCACCGCCTCGGTGATGAGAGACACTTCGCTGCCTTGGTCAACGAGAGCACGCACTATACGGGGCGCCCCACCGGGTTGTAGAAGCTTGACGCGTGCAGTAGCCAACAGTACTGCAGGTAAGATGCTTGGCTCGCAACTTGAGGTATTAGCAGCGACCTCGCGGGCACTTGCGCTTTCTTCATGGATAGTAGTGTGGTGCCTTCCGTCGCATCGCTGGCACCTCTTCTCCGATTGGCAATCGTGAACTTGGTGTCTTCCGAGGCAATTATAGCACAGGTTCGCGACCTGCAGCGCCGCTCGCCGCTCGGAGGCCGTCTTGGCTTTGTACAATCGACAGTACAGTATAAAGTGATTAGCCTTGCAGCGGCTGCACGGTTCAGATGAGCGTCTAGTTTGGCTCACCTGATGAACCTTTGTTGTTTTCTGTGTTGTAGCTGGCTTTGTGTTTTTTTGCTCTCGCTTCCCTTCCGTTGCTCCTCCAAGGCCTCCAAGGTGTTGACGCGTCCTTCAAGGAAGCTTTGAAGTTCGTCGAAGGTAGGCGGCAGCTTCGTCTTCCCGATGAGCGTCTCCCACTCGCGTCTGGACTGTGGATCCATGCGTTCCACGATTAGATGAACGAGCCAGTCGCCACTGGCGTCGAATGGCCGTTTCATAGCGGCAAGGGACTTGACGGAGTCGCATACGGTGTAGAAGAGACGCTTAAGTTCGGGCCCCGACTCGCGTGGAATAGAAGGTAAGGCAAAGATAGCATTCATCTGGGCCTTGACCATCAAGCGTTGATTATCATAGCGATTCTGTAGCAGTTCCCACGAAGCTTCGAAATTCTCCTCCCTCTCAGGCATATTGCGAAGGAGCAGAGCAGCATCACCGGTAAGGGCACCTCGTAGGTAGTGTAGGCGTTCGGCATCCGTTAATGTCGTGTCTTTGATCACTAGGGACCGAAAGAGACCTTGAAAAGACGGCCAATCCTTGTATTTACCGTCGGAGGTCGGCAAGGGTATTCGCGGCAGAGACGCATTGGAGCGACCGTTTCCACCTCCAGTAGCGGGCCCACTTTCCTCCACGGACCGGCACTCGACGGCTAGAGCGGCAGCCCTTTCTATTTTCGTCAGGTCTTCTAATTTGTCCATGAGAAGGGCCTCCTGCACGGTGAAGACCTCCTCCATGGCTGCAGGCGTCAAAACCTTCTCTTGGAAGTAGGCATTACCTGCAAAGGCTAAGTCTGAGGCCGCCAGCGCGAGAAGCTGGTCATGTTGCAGCTCGTATTTCGTCCAGTTCCTTCGGAGAGTCTCTAGTCTAGAGATCACGTTGCTCTTTGTAATATTGTTCGTTCCTAGCTTTTTCAAATTGTCGAACGCCCGAGTGATTCGACCGTTAAGGTTGCGCTGACTTGTTATGAGGTGACTCATTGTTTGCAGGTGTGGAGGTCACGCGCCACGGTTGGACGGCACTAACGAACGTTCGAGCACTCGCGAACTGTTTCACAGGCACAAATTCTCCGGCTCGAAGGACCAAAATGTTAGAGAGTTTATTAAAGGATCGTTGTTAGGAAGCGAAAACCGTATTACGAAGAGCCAGAGTCAGCAAATATCACAGGAGCTCGAGGACGATTATATTTCAAATGGACGAGTCACGATTACAGTTAGCATTTGAATTTATGTACAAAGCCAAGGAAAATATACACTATTTACATTAAATTGTTTGATTAATTTGCAGAAAGCCTTTGTTGTTAAGCAAGCGAGTGACGCGTTTTAAACACTTAAGCTCGTTACAAGCAGAGAGCAACGTCGCGAAGCAAAAGCGCGAGAAAGCGAAAAGTGTGTAGCGGAACTCAGAAAAGGACTTGTTAAGCGTAGCCCGGTCGCGAACAGAGAGAGAGATTCCAGGAAATCGCGCTCGATTTCCTGGAAGGAAGAGGTCCCCCTTCCATCGATCGCGAGTCGATGGGAGGGGTCCGTGATCTTTGCTCCACATGAGTCAGCGGGCCGTCGTCACTAATTGCCTAATTATAGACGGGCTCTCACAGATGGCGTGGGCATGCTGTTTTTCCGTACACCATGCAATTATTTCCCAACGTCACCGTTAATGTATCATTTGGCTTATTTATCTTCAATTTCCCCTCCAAGTAGAGGAAACTTTCACACGGCAATGTGTATAAATCCTGCTGTTGTATGGGTATTCTTATTTCATCGCTGTATCCAAACGTTGAGTTGACGTATGGGTTGTATGTGTGAGTCTCAAGCTTGACGATGCGATCGTCAAACGTCGGCTTCCCTCCAATGCTTAGAATGTCAACCATTTTTTTTTCAACTTAACCGCGCACAATGAATCCCAATGATTTCAAAAATGCAATGTTCGTAGGACTGAGCCTCTTCTTTTTAGCACAATCAGAGCTGTTGCAGATGTTGCTGTTGCAGGTGTTGTTGTTGTTGTTGTTGCTTTTGTATACAATTTCGTTTGGAAGAAACGGGTTTCTGGAGTCGTTCAGCACAAGCATCTCTTTCGATCACGTCACATGTATTATCGTCGTCGCCGTCGCACGTGCAATCTGATGGTAATCTCTTCACCTCGAAAATCGAGCAACCGTCCGTCTTGATCCACAACGCGTATCGTTAGATCCGTAATGACCCGTGCGGTGATGGGAAGGTAAATGATCTGCGCGGGCGTTTCCGATATCTTATATCTTGGTGGGACTCTCGGAGAAAATTCATGTATCGTATGTACGCGCTTCCCATTGTTGTACGCGCCAACGGTCACGCTGCATTCTATGCGAATAATGTTCACGTTCATGATATTAATTGAATCGTTCGATTCATGCCACCGTCTTGGTTCTAATACCCGATTCGTCGAGAATCCCAGTAGCGATCCAATGTTATTGGACTTTGTAAAGTCCACGGCGAACGAGCAGTACAGCTCGCTTTTCATGGTGTTGTTGTTGGGGCGCAACACTATAGGATACACATCGTTGTCACCACCATCATTGACATCGGTGCCACCGAGATTTTGAGGATACCGCTCGAGTAATCGCTGCTTCAAATACTTGGCAATAGCGTCTATTTCGTAGGAGCCGTGTGGAATCGTAATGTATTCATGAGGGGTGTCGACGCTGTTGCTGATGTCATAGTTTACGACAAAGTAGAATTTATCGTTGCTCGAGTCGATGTTTGGTATTGTGTGATAAGTTTGAAAGGTTGCTAGACCAAGCTCGTAATCATCGTCGCTCAAATCTATGGGTGGAAAGTAGCTTACCGCGAGGGTGCTACTCTTGCCGGTTAGAGTGAATGTTAACGACATATTCCGAGCTGTACGACTGGACTGGTACTGAATCGGAGTGGTGGGAAGTCAATCCTTAAATTTGGTACCAATCGTTTGTAGAAAGCGTAGACATAGTTCTCCACAATTGCTCTGATCGTACTTCTGATAAGCCGTTCGATTGTATTCGATTTTCACGACATCTTTGTCCAGATATTGTACCAATTCCTTAAGCGGTTGAAGATTTCCAAAGCAGTCGAAATATATAGCTCGATACCCTCTCTTTGTCATACGCCACCCAATGAGTCCCCGGCCCCTCGACATTGTCCAAATTTACGATACCGCTCTCGTTTCAACATACTCCTCCGGCTGGTAACGCGTTACGCATAAAAACACCTCTAAAGAATGGAATACGCATACGTTTTGCAAACTCCTCCAATTGAGCATCGGTAGTTACGCCCGCGGGCATTTTTATTTTCTTTTCGACGTTTTTTTTTTCGTTTCGATATACCCTGTCCGCGCTTGTATGGTGCGAAATAAAGTCCACGACCTTCCATGGAGCGATTATGACGTTGCATTTCCTGCAGCTGATGTTGCGCAACCTTATTATCGTTTACCGCCTTGGCTATCCCCGCCGCTCCGCCAGCTAACGATCCGAGAACACCTAGCAGCGGGAGAAGTGGTAATATACCACCCCGTTTTGCTATCGGAAGAATCCGCTTTTTCGGTGCTCTCTTTGGAATCCTTTTGCACAATTTTGCTTTCATCCCCATTCCGATTTTCGTCTTGGCCTTCATAGCTGCCCAAATAGCTGTAGCAGCACCTCTTTCACCTAGAGTCGAGTCTCGCGCAACGATGCGTTTTCGCGCTTTGTCAGCGAGTACGTTATCTGCCGCGTGCCTTTCGCCGAGGTCGTTGCTACGCGAATATGCAATATCGTGTTCGCGACACGCTGCGTCCAACGGATTGATGCCTTGATCACCTCTAGCCAATCGTTTTGCCAGATGAGTTCCTGGGCCGCAAAACTGGTATCCCGGGATATGTAATTCGATAGGTAGCGCGTTTATCGCCCGATTTAACAAACCACAACCTTTCTTCACTCGCATCGGCGACATTCGCTACAGTTTTTAATCAGTGGTGCTGGACCGTCGATATGCGTTCGCTGCCAAGGGCGATTATAATGTTCCAGACAGCGACGATACCGCTGAACCTCGGAATCGGCTTTTATATGCTCGGGGAGTCTGTCCCACAACTGATCAATGTATCTCTCGAACTCTCGCAGTAGAATAATCTTTGGTATATATTTCAACTGTTCAGAGGTTAAGTCTCGAATATCACAATTATCCGACAGGATCAGAAGCATTTTGAATACTGAGCTGTTTTGCTTCGGCGTGGACCTATAAATAGGGTGCGTAACCGCTTCGATGTATCAAAATCATTTTTTCACAGTTCGCAGCGAGGATGCGATTCGTGCGACAGCCTGTGACGATACGCGTGACAAATTTTGACGATAAATCACGAGTGATGCCCTCGAAAACAAAGCGCAAACATGGCAGCATGTTACCAAACACTATACGGTGCCTCATTTGTGGCCCATCAAATTGTGGAAAGACCAACGTGTTGGTGAGCTTGTTGGAAAGTCCTCACGGTGTCCGCTTCGAGAACGTGTATGTGTATTCCAGGTCGTTGCAACAGCCGAAATACCAGTATTTGGAGAATTTATTGACCCCGATAGATGAAATTGGCTACTTTACGTTTTCGAATAACAGTGATGTCATCCCACCGAGCGAATCGCTTCCGAATTCCATTTTTATCTTTGATGACGTGGCATGCGACAAGCAAGATACGATAAGGGAATACTTTGCAATGGGGCGCCACTCGAACGTTGACTGCTTCTATCTCTGTCAGACGTATGCAAAGATTCCCAAACATCTTATACGCGACAATGCCAATCTGTTGATTCTGTTTAAGCAGGATGGTACCAACTTGAAACATGTGTACAACGATCATGTAAATACTGATATGTCTAACGAGGATTTCTGCGTGCTGTGTCATAATTGTTGGCAACGAGAGTATGGTTTCGTGGTAATAGACAAGGATAGCGCGATGCCCAATGGACGTTATAGAAAGGGATTTAACGAGTTTGCCGTACCGTGAGATGGTCAATTGTCGTCAACACGTCGGTGGGAAAGCAACGTCTGCTACACAATGATGATTGATATCGATAGTCTGGAGATTAAGGATCGCGAGAGAATAGCGAAGGAAATTGCAAAAACCAGCGAAGCCATTCGCAAGAAACATCAGGCTTTGAAGTCTGGCAAGATGGAGGAAGATATCGCGTTGGAGAGATACTTTAAACCTATCGTCGAACCCTTGAAACATATCGTGGAAAATACCACAGCGGCAGAAGCTGACACATCACCGCTGACAAGCATAGACGTTGCAGAGAATGAAACATTAACGCCTAAAACAAAAATCCAGTCGAAATGGAGCACATCGCGCAAGACAAAGAAGAAACGACACACATCATCGGAATATTCACTCATAACCTCCACACCAGTTCAATCGAAGCGAAAACGACAAAACGATTCCTCGGTTCCTCCCACACCAATAAATACATTTCCCAGTGTACAATTGCTTGCAACCGAGGATGATGATGATGACGTTTTCGAAACTAGTCCAGATGAGTCGTTTGTAACATCTATTAGACAGCAACTTCAAACATCCGAGGGACAAGAAACGTTTCGCAACCATTTCGGTCCGCTGGGGCAAGAATACATGAGCGCCATCCTAGGTATGGATAAGGATACAGCAATTGACTATGTGTACGGCGTATACTTTGGCAATAGTAGAACGATGCTTGGAGATAAGGCTTTCGATATGGACAAGGATGATAATATAATCATCGGTGGTGTAAAATACAAAGGAACGCCCGGCCTTTACGAACTGATTTTCAAGAGAATTCCTGACGATGCCCTGTACACTGATGCTGATAAACAAAAATACAAAAGTATACTGCTGGCGACGAATGCCTACAGACGCAGTCATTGTGCTCAAAAACCCATATTGGGCAACAAGGGATACAAGTACAAACATGTAATTGCACCACTAGTCCCCCGCGCATCAACGAGTAAACAAGGAAAAGGTCTAAGGACACCGCTAGCGATGATGGTAAACGATAACAATATCGATTACGTGCACTGGGACGATCCCAAAGAGTTGGTGGATCGATTGCGTTTGCTTCAAGCGTCGCGTCAGGCGGGTAACAACTCCCACGATCCCGAAATTCTATCGATTATCGAGGAACTCCGCGAGGTAGGCCTCATTATATAAAACAACACGCTGATTATGTGCGCAGTATGCATCGAGATGCCGATCAACAAATTTGGAGTATCGCTCGAGAAGAGTGGAGCAGCTAGAATGGACTATTACAAATGGAGCGGCATGCTTCGAAATTATATGCGAGATAACGCTCTTTGTGTGGACGGTGCCGACTTTGATGCAAAATCATGCAAGATACGGCGCGTAGCTCAGCCGGTGGATGACCGCGATGCCGTCAATAAACTATACATGGAAAAGTGCATTAAACTTTTGAGAGAGCAGCAGGAAGAATTAGAGAGGAAGCTGGTCGTGTTTCAAAGAGATATGCCGACGTTGCAAAACAGCGTTAAAAAGATATCGCAGGCGTCAAATTCAATCCCACAGCAGCGTTGCGAAGGAGAATCATGCGAGGCGGCTGAACTTGTACCCGGGCCGATTGGGAGCACTTAATGCATGTACACGATAATTATCACATCATTCGTGTCAAAGACACCTCTGCGATCAAACATGCAGCCAGTATCGAAATCCAAGAGTAAAGAAAACCATGGTCCCAAGAAGCGACAACTTGTTGAGGAATTGCATGCTCCAGCTCGAAAACATTTCCCGCGGAGGTGCGTCATAGTGCATGGATACGACGATCTGTGGCAAGCTGATGTTGTAGAAATGCATCCATACTCGCGATTCAACCAAGGCCACCGCTACATACTCACCGTTATCGATGTGTTCAGCAAGTATGCATGGGCGGTGCCGCTCAAGACTAAAAGTGGTGTTGAGGTGACTAAAGCGTTTGCAAAGATATTTAGAGATCGATATCCGAAAAATTGCAGAAACTCTTGACAAAACATGATATTAATCATTATTCGACGTATTCGGTGATGAAGGCCTCCGTCGTAGAACGTTTCAATCGAACTTTGAAGAACAATATGTGGAAAATGTTTACACTCAATGGAACCTACAGATGGACAGATGCACTACCAAGTATACTTACAGAGTATAACGCACGAAAACATAGAACCATCGGAATGCGTCCTCGTGATGTTACCCCTGCGATCGCTGACAAGCTGCTATCCACCGTATACAGCAACATAAAGATCGCTGCTCCGGCGAGATTCAAGTTGGGCGAGTTTGTGCGCGTGAGCAAATTTAAAACCATCTTCGATAAAGGCTATACGCCGAATTGGACAACGGAGGTGTTCAAGATAGCCAAAGTATAGGCAACTAATCCCGCGACGTATCTGCTCGTCGATTCCTGTGCAAAACCTGTTGCCGGAGGATTCTATGAACACGAGCTGCAACGCGTCACCGATCCTGATGTATATCTAGTGGAAAAAGTGTTGCGTAGGAAGGGGGATAAGGTATACGTCAAGTGGCTGGGGTTTGATAAATCACACAATTCTTGGATAAATAAAAATAATGTATTGTAACATAATAATACATGATTCAATAAATACAATGATATATATATGTAAATGAGTGAACAATTTTTTATTTTTACACATTAATTCCACCATTTATATTACACAATAAATATAATTGTATGTTCTATGCATGAGTGAACAATTTTATATTACACAATTCCACTATTTATAATAAATACAATAGTTTTTTTACAATGGTATTTTATAATGTCCCCAGGGCAGAGTGTCGGTCGAATCGGGTACGATATGCCGCTTGTCGTCGTACGGACTTAGAGCGATTTTAGATTCCGAAATGGTGTACACTTTGTGCAATTTAGACCGTATGCACGATTGTCGGCGAACCATTTCGATCTCCCTTTGCAAACACTGCGCGTAGTCGTCGAAAGTTATTGTTCTGGCTATGACGTTGGTCTTGACGCCTTTCGCCTTTTTCGTATCTTTTTTGCCGTCTACGCGGAGTGCATACATTTTCGCTCTAAGACCTACGAACTCGGTCATTATCGCACCGTTATTTTCATCCTTCATCAGCCCTGGAACCTTCTTATTTAAGTGGGGCATATTATATGGATTGTTGATTGGATAATCGCTTGTGTCGAATCTATCGATATCACGTTTCATGGTCTCGTAGATATCGTCGCATCGAATGTGGTAAATGAGACTGTCCGTGTCTGTGTATAGAATTTTACAACTTGGTCCGTGCAGGGGAGACATGTACTCGTGATGAAATTCATACAAACAAATTTTTGATATGTCCAGAATGCACATACCCACGTATATCGGTTTGTTGAATTTCACCTCGAGTTTTCGCAATTCAACAGCTATTAAATTTTCCGAAAAAACACTTCTGCTATGGAAATTAGGTTTCGCGATCATTGCCTCCGCGCCATATCGCCCTTCCCAATGAGTCAAAAGTTTTACATCCACGTGATTTCGTACATTTTCCATAGTTTTACCGAATACCGCGTTGTTCATCAATTTGTACAAATTTTTTTCGAAGTCGTTTGTCGCACCTGTTCTAAACCGTGTATTGAGTTCGATGTAATCGCGGAGCCAGGGAGATTGAGCGAATTGACGCACGCGGTGTATCTTTGTAATACGAAGACCGTGACGCGTGCACTGCTGCAGGTTGCGGTAATGGATGACGTAACGCTGCTTATCGTATACCGTCGCGAGTAACTTGTCCTGTCTGCTGCCAGGTGGTTTGGCACGCGTCGGGCAGAACGGTAGATCGGCATGAGCGTCGTGCAGACGTTGTGGATATTCCAGATCTACCTCGAGAATGTATCCCGTGGGCGAATCGACTGCGATCGAAGACACGTCAAATTTTTCAACATCTTCGACCCATTGAAATTTAGCATATGGCAGAGGCTGACACATTGCCCATCCATACAAATTGTTCACGTCAAAGTACATCAAGTACGATGACTCTTCCGATGCGTCGTAAGATGGCATGTACTTGTTATTGGCATGTGCGTATCTTCCGGAACATTGACTTAAACCCCCACGTATACCGCGTTCGATAAACATGACCATATCGACGTCGGTGAGCAATTCGAATGTAATTTTGGTATGATTTAGCATGGCATCCCATGTGAAACCGGGTAAAGTATAATAATGCGCCGAATCTAGTCCGTAACTCTTGATGCAACTTTCACGAAAATTTTCAAAAATATCTGCCAATAACAAGACATCTGTTTTCAAATACAAGTCGCTGTATTCGCCCAAGGTTCTAATGGCGAAACGCTGCCAGACAGTCTCGGCGTGTGCGTAATCGCTCTCGGATACAGTTTCACCCGTTAACGAACTATAGAATGACTTGCGCGGTGGTAAGCATGAGTCCTGCAGCTTGTTCGAGCAATCAAGATATTCATACGGAAAGATACCTTTTCGCGTCAATAAATTGAAATCCTCGACGGATAATGTTTGAAATTGGGATCGTAAAATTTCTAATTGATCTGTGCTAAGAAAAGATGCTAATTTGTCGAGACTGGTGTTGAGAAATTTGTACGAATCGATGAATCGCAATTTAATATAATTTCGCGAGTCTGAATCAGCCGTAACTTCGACATTTTTTGTGAATGAAATATATTTTTCTTTAGTTATGGGTAATACGTCGACGTGACCTTAGAAAGCGGTAGCTATTTCCTCGATAATAAAATGCGAATCGTAGCCTGATAAATTATGAAAAACTATGGGGATGTAAAACGCATTTTTATAATTTAAATTGCACTCCGAATGAGCTGGACCTCTAAACCGCCCGGATAGATGACAATGATCGCGGACTCGTACATCGATAGCCTCGAATGGTTCTTCGCAAATATGACAGTGTATTGCATCGCGAAATGCCGTCAACTGTTCGGCGGTTAAATCAAGCATGGGAACATTGCTGGTCAGGATGGGTTTGGCGAAATTTGCAAAATTTTTTAGTTCATCGACGAACCATGAAACGCAATCCGCGTCGCGGCGACATCGATACACCGATAGCGATGTATCGTACGAGCAATGCATGTAATAGGCTATACTATGAACTTCGTGGTGTTGATACGTGTGTAATTTATTATGATCACCCATACGGTGGCTGTCCTCTGTTTTCTCGATGATGCACTCGAGATCGGCGTACACCACGAAGGGGAGCCGCTCCTTCATGTTGTGGTTGTTGAACCTTAGGAGATTGTTTCCTTCGCTGGGCAGCAGGATGGCGCAGTCATTCATCTTGCCACAGTCCAGCGAATGAAGCTCCAACTTCTCGGCGGATCCGAAGTAGTGCATGCATCTGTAAACCCCAAATATGTATTATTTAATTTGTTTCGCGAGACATTTTAACATTTCATACGTTAATATACGTACCGATCACAGATGAATTTCTTTTTCCCGTGTCTGCTCAGCTGCATGCTCACCAGCCGGGACAAGTTCTTAATCAGCACAAAGTGTGCTACATCTCCATCATTCGGTATGTCCATCATTCGGTATTTCCCACGGCAACTTAAACTGACACCCCGCGCATAGTGGATTATACTTGTTGACATTGACGGTTAGGTTGAGAATTCTCGTCAATGCCCATCCGCTGTCGCGTTCCTGGAACTCTTCCAACGATGCCAGGGTGGGTTCGACGACGCATCGTTGATACCACTCCTGCAGATCGGATGTGTCGAAGAGTTCGCAGTTTCGGGTGTTGATGCTTTTGCAAGCATGTTTATCACCCGTCACAAATTCACCGTTGAATACAGTGTTCACTTTGAGGTTTCGACGTTTCCTCAAAGCGCCCGGCGCGTGCTCCAACACAATAGTCGCCGCATCTTGGAGAAAGTTGCGAGGTTCGATGTAATTCGAATTGAGCACGGCACCAGTTAATACGCGGCTATCGAACGCAGTGTCTATTTCGCGCCACAAAAGTCCCGTACTCGAATGTCCTGCACCTTCGCACACGAAACGTCCACGCAACGAATGTTTCAGTCCTTCGAGCCGCGCGATTCGAGCAACCAACGATTGTTGAATACCGATCGATAATCGCGGACGTTTCACTCGGCTGTGTTCTTCTAAAGTTTCGATGCACTCGTTGCACCGTTCTTCCCACGCGAGGTACTCTTCCCGTGAAATCAATCGTGCAGATTGATCCAATAATTGACGGGTTACGTGCGCGAATTCCATGATTGTAAATGGAATGTAATGTCTTTTCCTCGCAACACGTTGCGACGATTTGAGGCTTTGGACAGTTTGGAGCGCGCTTTTATATCCTCACCACGATTTGGTATCTCTGTCTAACTCTTTTGGCGTACCTCCTCCCTCGAATGCACCACATGCAAAAACGACGATCCGTCCCAACATGGTTCTGTGCAGTTTCTGCCGATACAGCATAATTCTTTCTATGATTCACATGTATGGTGAATTAGCGCGCAAAATCATCCGACGCAGTTTCTGCTGACAACGCAGAATTCTAAGATTCGACATTTCCACAGGTATTATATAACATTCAACACGTGTCGAGACTTTTATCCTTGAGGGTCGGACTCACGTTACATGTAATCGCGCGATACGCTGCGACGCTAAGATTTAAAATCATTTTGAAAATTTTTAGAACGAAAGCGATTGTACCACTATGTAATGCCGTCTCTTTCTCTCGAATTTAGCTTTAAAAGTAATGCTCTCTCTTTCCCACCCTCCGAATTTAGCTTTAAAGTAATGCTCTCTCTTTCCATCCCGAAGACGTGGTGTGTAAAAGAAAAGAACGTTGATCTTTCCCGATCTTTCCCGACATTGCCCGACATCGTCCGATAAAAAATAATGGATTATGCTTGGTGACGCTAGGTATATGTACCATTCATTAAAGACTAATGTTAGAGAGTGGGCGTTGAGGGAGTTGTTTAGGCGGTTGACTCGTAACGCGGAGGTCTTGGGTTCGAGCCCCGTCGTCCGAGATTCAGTTTATCGATTATTCTTAATATCTTAAATTAATATTTCCTTCCTTACCGACTGTGGTTGGTACCACCACAGACGAGGTATAGAATAGACCTATCACCTTATGGGACTTCGTGTCACCACCCAAACTGTGTTACCGACCCATAATTTGAGGACTGAATTTAGCGACCTCTGTTCATGAACAGCGTCCAACTCAAGAACTACTCTGAAATGTGTTGAAATACTGAAAGATGTGTGCGTGCTTGTATACATGTGACTTGTTCAGAGTGAGAGTTTAACATAGAGGGCGGGCTTTCGCTAAGCTACGCTTTGGCTCGGTTTGTCAACGACTCACGCCGGATTTCTCTCTGAAAATCTATTTCGGGGATCAAGAGCCTATATGGCGCTGTAATATGGCACTTCTTGAGAGCTTAAACTATAAATTGCAAGATGAAACTGATTGTTAGTATTTTACATGTAGTGGAAAAATATTAAAAATTGACGCTATTACTAACATTCCCGCAAATCTCTGCAATCGCGCGTGTCTAAACAGACGGTGCCCATCCTACGACATGTAAAAATCATTGAAAATAATGAATTAAAACGTTTTTGTAAAATTTATATTCGTAGTTTTTGGGATCCTAGGCCCCTAAATCCCTACGTTTCGTTACAAATTGATTGGCTCTGTCCTTATTAACTATTGAATGGATTTAAAAATTATAAAAAAACATCTACCATGTAAATACACGAACGTAGGTATCGCTTACGTTAAGATCTGGACACACATAGCAGTTCCGTGTCAGTTCACGTAGAATTCAGTTACTCTTCATTACTTTCCTCAATTACTCTACTCCAAGTACTTTCCATTACAGTCATTAAAAATAATCAGGATCTTATCAAGTTTCGTTTCATTTTCATCAGAAAAATACTAGTAATCCATTTGTGATACTTCTATGATGGAAATTGGCATACTGATTACTGAATGGCCTATTGCTGACTTTGTCCTTATGTCACTACTCTAGCGTTTATGACCCCCGAGCCGCATCGTTTGAAAGCTTTTACCTAAGAACCCCTCAGGGTTGTAAAAAAAGGTACGCGTTACCGTTCAACCGATTTCAAGAGAGCGTACAGTGAAAAGGCCAGAAAGTCGTGGCCATCGAATTTTAACTTTCTGAGTACGAATACAGATCCGACACTGAAGGAAAAAGATGAATGAGTATAATGGTCTTGAATTTCAAAATTTTAAGCTACGATAAGGTTGACCGCGGCGCTATACCCTTGTACGGAGAGATTTATCGCCACCTGCGTGTAAAAGCCACAATAATGACGCATCGTTCCAAAACATGACATTAACGGAAGCCGGTATATGCGTGGCGTTGAGTAGCTAAAAGGTTAAACATTCAAACACAAAAATTCTAGAAAAAAGATTCAAACACCGCTACAATCAAAGACACGTCCCATTAGTTACTCCTTACGTTCGATCTATGCATGCACTGCATATAAGGATAAAATTATAAAAAAGAAAACCAGAACAATAGATTCTGAGGTCTGCCGAACTAACACATAATTGAATAAAAATTTAATTTCTCAATTTATGAAAGTAATGACACAGAAACAACTAGCGTATTGTTTATCAACATCATAATTTTTAAAAAGAGCATTAAATACGGTATTAAATAAACAGTTTGCAAAAGCTTTTCACAACAATTATGGTTAAAAAATTGATAAAAGAAAAATTAAGTAAACGTAAAATATTTTGAATTATCCATCATTAACAGGGAATAATTTTTCCTCATTTTTCGGCGCAAATTGCATTCTGATATCTTTTATAATTCAAAAGTTATACGAAAAGGCCCCAAATTCTTCAACCCCGGTCGGAAAATTTCAAATAGCTCCTTGTGACGTTAATTTGAAAGAGACCATCCTAAAATTTTCAAAGCTCGGGCATCACCGCTCCCCAGCGGTCGCTGGCAACCCTCCGAACGCCGGGCCAATGCATGGTTGTAGTGGAATGCGTCCGTGAGGCGGTGTTGCCATTTTCTTCTGTTCGCGCGCGCGTAGGTTGCAGTTTTAACGGATGACCCTGTACATTTTCGTCGTGCGAATATATGCTGGAACTGGGCCCAGGAAGTACATTATCGCTTTCTATTCTGGAAAAGTTACATACAGTAGATTTCGGCGTTACTGGAAATATGGAGTTAGTAGGTTCAGTGGCTACAAGGGAAGAGCTCCGACCATAAAAATTACTTGCCGCTGATTTCGTAATGCAATTCCGAAATGTGACTGGTGAAAACTCTGCAGTTGACGGAGTAATATTGATCCCAGATGACGAATCTTCCTTCCTGTCCACATCGATTTTCTCATTAACTTCCTCCGATGATCCACTGCTTTCCCTTTCGTCAGGCAGCAACAAGGAAGGCACTGTTTCTTCCTTCAGCTTTCTCCGTGCACCGCATTGGTAATCCTGTGGATGAAAATGTAAATGACAAATTACATACCGATCATCATGAACCTGCTTATGAGTTAAACCTACCAATCGCGGATTACGCGTTGCTTTGATCCATTGCGAAGCGATTATTCCACATTTGGGAAAACGATGGGATTTTTCTTGTCGAGTTGATGGACAATCCAGGACAGTACACTTCTGCTTATCACTTGAAATCCGCTTCGTATCCATTGTCTCTGCACAGTTACCTGAAATCAGACTTAAACACAATACAATTAATACAATTTATCGACAAAAATATCACTGAGGTACAATGGTATAGGCTAACGTCAGATGGCGTTAGGCGTCAGGCGTCAGTAGCGCGAGGAAAACCAAGGAAGACCTGGAAAGACCGGAAGATCAACGAAGACAGACGCAACCTTACGCCAGCGGGGGAGGGGTGTGGGAGGGCGTAACGCTGCGCCATCTAGCGTATACTCAAAACGGGAAGAACTATGTTTCTGCACGGCGCCTATATTAGTGTACACCCCCTGTTAAGCCGGGTCCAGACCGGAACGAGTATACACTGAGCAGGCTGAGCGCGCACGAATATTCTAATGTGAACGGGTGAAACGGTAGCTACACCCGCATGGCTTTATGTCAGAAACGGCGAACGTGAACGCATATGCTAGTGAGGACGTGTCATTTGTGGTGACTCGGCGCATGCGATCCGACTCGCGAATGCCGGCGAAGAAACATGGCCTGAGCCGATCGTTATCGGTTTTCTTCCATACATCAAAGGGAGTTTGGAATACATTGCGTTCAACGTGGAAGATAGAAGCAGATGCGATACTTTTCTAAAATCCACAGTGTCTCGGATTTTCATGATATTGAAGTATATGGTAGTCCATATGGTTGTCCTCAATTCTGCAGATTAGGAATTGTTTAAAGAATACAAATCTTCAAAGTTTCCTGCTTTCGGTGATTTTTACGAAACCCGCCTACAGAAATAAATTTTAATGACCTAAATTATTGAAGGTATGGACTTGCGTCTTTTTTTTTAATCATGAAGGATGGATCTATGTGAATAAATTTAATCCATTGCTAATATTATCATAAATAGTTAATCAAAAATCTAAAAATTACATTTTCAATAATATAATCCAATTACCATATGATACACTTTAAGGGGGTATTCTAGTCTAGACACTCGTTTTTGAAGCTGATATTTGGAAATTAATTCTGGAAAAACTATCGCACCTACAGGGCAGGGGTTTCGCAAACATATTTAGTAATGTTTGAACTATCAACACCAATTTTTGGAATGTATTATATTGAAATTTGTACAAGTTACACGCCGAAGCGCAGGTCATGTCATCATCATCGAACTAAATGTAACCGAGTTCGGACATTTTTACCGAAATCGCAACTGGTTAAAAATTTATATTTGATTTTTTCGACTTTTCTTAAGCTAAAACAAGGTGTGGGGTAAGTTGTATTAAAACTATTAATATAATTCTAGTTCGGGCTATAGGTACACATTCACTTTGTAAGTGTGTCAAATTTTAGCTCAATCGGTCCAATAGTTTTTTAGAAAAATGTGCGCCCGATCTAAAAAAATTGTTTCGAGAAAAACGCGTTTAAAATTTTTCATGCAGTTATAACCTATGGATCATTCCACGCGAAGTCGGACACTTTTCGGAGTAACATTTCGAATGTTTGTGCAACTTGGATATGTTGTAGTATTTAGAGGTACATGAACATATATCGAAGGATTTTTCAAAATGTCAAAAATTGTGGATGTTATAGCTCTTTGAAATATAGTGTTTACTTTTTTCTAAAAATTGTAACTGTTGAACTAACAAACTGATAAAAATGACCCTTTGGATGCTTACAGTGGAGATATAGGAGTACGTAATAAAAATTATTTCACTTAATAAAAACGAATGGATAAATTGTAGCCTGTTTGTTAGACCAATGACAGCTCTGAACTTCATCCTGAATAACAAAAGAATAATTTTCTGCAAAATTTCCGACAACTAACTCATCCGGCCCTAAATTTTCTTTGCAATATTTAAAATAACTACTCTGATTTTTTGCAATAAAATCATGGACTTGTAAGGTCGGTAATGGAGGTTCCAGATGTTCAAGAAATTCTTCTGTATTAAACCTTGCAGCGGCCCTCATTAATACCCTATATAAAAGTGGCAGCTATAGCCGCTTGGCCGCTGCGAGTACCGCAAGGCCCGAGCGACCAGTCGAGCCGGTGTGATTTGACGCAGCGTTACATTCAAATAATTTTCATTCGGCCAATTTTAAAGTGTCCACGTTTTTTAAAACATGTCCGTGAAGAGGACAAACATCCTCCTATTTTTTCCAAATTTTTAAAAAGGTGTCTTCAATTATAAAATTGCATTTGTTAAGAACAATTGCTAAATAAATGGTTAAATACTCGTTTTTATTAAGTGAAATATTTTTCTTAGGTACTCTTATATCTCCACTGTAAGCACCCAAAAAATCATTTTTATCAGTTTGTTAGTTCAACAGTTATAATTTTTGGAAAAAAGTAAACACTATATTTCAAAGAGCTGTAACATCCACAATTTTTGATATTTTGAAAAATCCTTCGAGATATGTTTATATACCCCTAAAGACTACAACATATCCAAGTTGCAGAAAAATTCGAAATGTTACTCCGAAAAATGTCCGACTTCGCGTGGAATGACCCCTATACGACTGAAGTTACGGTAGATAACGACTAATTTCTGTAACTTATCCCGAATCTGGTATACCTGTACCGTAGAGGAAACTTCCCTCAGCTTAAAAAAATGATGTTGGGCAGCTCTCTCTTCTCTGCTGGCAGTCATAGCCTCTTTAGATACAAGGGTCGAGGGAACGACTGCCGGCCACGCTGCGGCCTTAAGCGCCTATAACTGTGGGAGCTTATCGAATTTCACCATAACAATTTAAGGACATATTTTCGAAACCCTGAACTATTAGAAAATCAAAGAAAAAAATAATCGAATTTTTGGGTAGAATACCCCCTTAAAGCACTATTTTACTGAATATTTTCTTAATACATACAGCCTGACCAACTCGCTCTTGTGTTAAAAAATCACACGAGATTACTCACGGGGGACGGCAAATTATGCCTCGTGGAGGGACGCAGGAAGAAAAGGGGTTGTTCGCTGACTGCGCGTGGTCCTGCATGCGAGTCTTCCTTTCGAATTGGAGACGGATCACTTATCTCTTCAGGATAAACACGCGCTAGAATATCAAAACAAAATGATCAGCTTGAAACGATAGACATCAATTTTTCATGAAATTTCCTTCATTATGTTCCGAATTACGTCGTTCTTGGTGTTAGTTTCATCGGCGGAACATAAGGAACCAATTGACGTCGTTTTCGCAAAGGTTTGATGAGAAATGCGGAACCATTAGACATTTCTAACTTTTTAATGTTATTCCAACCGTTTCGAGGGTCGAAACCCATAAAATTGAGTGAGGTACTGCGGAAGGTTTTCCTCGCCACGGGGTATCAGGTGGCACCTCTTTGACTGGTGTCGCTGGAGAATCACTCTGTATTGGTAAACAGGATGACTTGGAGGGTTGAGCTGTACAATGTTTATTTAGTTGACTATCACACCATCTTTACAACTGCGGAGTCGGCTACGCTAAGCACAAAAGTTGATGAAGAAAGACACAAGGGCACTTTCGATCCCTCTGCATGCGTCATTCGTGCGCGCTCAGCCTGCTCAGCGTATACGCATTCAGGTCTGGACCCGACTTTACTGGCTTCAGTTTGAAAGGGGTAGGGATACACCTACAGCAATAACGCTACATTTGGGTTGGTGTGTAGGGCCGGCCATGTGACATCACGCGTAGGGAAAATAGATAGCACACGGCGTCTAGGGTAGATGTCCCAATTACCATGCTTTGACGCCGACTTGCTCACGAAGGAATTAATTACTGACTTCCATTACTTTAATTTTGCCTGGTGAAAATTTATACTCGTGTTTCGAACTTTTTTTCTCGGGTTGAAAATGTTAATTTTTCATATTTTTTTCAATTGAAATAAAAATACATGTTTTTGTCCCAATTATCGTGCCCTGAAAAATGCGTTGTTCCTATTCTCGTGCCCCCAATTACCGTGCTCTTTTTTGAATACCGTTCCCGCGGTTAGGTTATGTCTTTTAACTTTGAATTGTTCAAAACATTTTTTTGCTCTACGAGAGGTGTTTTGATGTAATTTTAATATGACCTTATCATTACAAAAGCAAAATATGCAAATATAAATTTCTGTTCACCCGTTCTGAGAAACAAAAGTACGGTTATGTTTAGCAGTTACAGAGGGAGCCAGTGGGCACCGAGGGGGGCACGGTAATAGGGACCAGCGTTAAATTCCTGTCCCTGTTACCGTATTCACTTTAAAAATACGAAAACGTTGCAAAAGTGCTCATTTTGCTATTTTTTCATAAAATTTTAATCTTTTATGATATAATAAACACTTTACATAAGTGCGAATCATGATAATTATCAATTTATTCATTTCTGTAAAGTGCGTGTTCCTTACCGTTTCCGATAAGGATTTAGGTAAATCCATCGAAATCTTCATATGCATTTTGTAAATTTTTTTACCATGCTTTAATTGTTTAAAAATGCAACCTTCTCATTTGTAACACATACATTAATAGTTTAACTTAATTAAAAAAATTTCTTTCCTTATTTATTTATGTGAGTTTTTTGTACGGGTTCTTTATGTATAAATGCACGGTAATAGGGACAGGGCACGGTAATTGGGACATCTAACCTGTAAGACGTATTTACGATGTCTTAAAGACGGCTTATTGGGAAGTGACATCCGTCACCATGACATCTGGTGGCAAAAGTAGAAGCGCTCGTTGAGTACACATCAATCCCCCGAAATACACGTTCAACTTCTATAAAATTCCGCAGGGCAGGATTTGAACCTTCGCAATCACATATACTTTGCATAGAAATGAACATTTTCGCAAATAACTACAATTCCGCATCTATCTTGTACCCATATCGGCGCCATTTGGGCTAGGCCCCGCCCCATGTCATTTCCCAATAGACGTCGTGTGCTATCTGGGTTGCGTAGCGGAAATAAGAAATTGCCAACATAAAAAACTTCGAAAAAGTAAAAAAATTACGCCAAGTACATGAAATCAAATAAATCACAAAAAATATAAAATAATAATTGTTGGTTATATTCCTTTTTGGGGTTGGTAACGCTCTATGTTACCTCGCTTCTTTTGTTACTTTTTAATATGTGCTTCTTCACTTCCGCCTTTTACCGTGACGCGAAACACGTTACTGTATTTCAGTCTTACTTCAAACCATGTATATTCCAACAATAAATATATTTATATTATCTTTGAAGTAACTATGCTACTCTAATAATAATAACTACAAAATAAAAAAGAGATGTGAAATCGAAATGAGCTGCAAGTACATAAAGGTGCTTTCTAACTGCGCTTAAGATGACACAACTACATACAGTGAGGGACTAAAGTTTAAATACACTAAAGTGTAAATACACAAACATCACGTAAAATGAAAGTAAAGCATTTGAACACAAATGGAAGTACGCAGTTTATTTAGAGTTGAATAATAAACAGTAACGAAAACGAAAACAATTTATTTTGTCGCATAGATAACAGCAAATTCGCCAGAAATGAACAAATACGCTGGACAAAAGTTTAAATACAATACAAAAGATATATCTCTTTTGACTAATTTTAATTAAATTGAAAAATGTAAACTTAAATTAATATTTGGTTGGTGCGCCCCGAGCTTCAATGACTGCCCTTAGACGACGTGGCATAGATAGAACTAAATTTTCTGTTTCGGATATCGTGATTTCCGACCAGGCCTTTGTTAAAGCTTCTTTAAGGGATTCTTTGCTTTTTACAGTTGTATAATCAAGTTTTCGAGCCAATAATTCCCAAACGTGCTCTATTGGGTTTAAGTCCGGTGATTGGGGAGGACTATAGAGCTGACGTGGAGCATAATACAGTAACCACTCCTGCACCAAACGAGCGGTATGCTTGGGGTTGTTGTCTTGTTGGAATATCCAATCTCTTCCCATACCCAAGCTATCCACAGAAGGCTGCAAATGTTCCTCCAATATACTTTTATAGAGGTGCCTGTCCATTATACCATCGATAAAAGCTAAATGTCCTACTCCAGCTGCTGCAATCGCTCCCCAAACCATCACACTACCGCCACCATGCTTAACGGTCGATATTAAATTTTTTGGTTGGAGTGCTCTGCCGGGCTTGCGCCAAATTTTTGCGCGACCATCGCTGCCAAAAATATTAAATTTCGATTCATCTGTAAATAGGACTCTTCTCCAAAAGTCCTCATCCATATCCTGGTACTTCTTTGCAAAATCTAGACGAAGCCGCCGATTTTTGTCGGAAATAAGAGGTTTCTTACGTGGAACTCTGCTTCGATAGCCCTTATCCCGTAAAGCTCTTTGTACAGTTTTCGGGTGAACATGTTTGCCTGATACTGCAGCAATACTGCCGGCTAATTTTGGCGCACTTATTTTCAGATTTTTCTCCACTTCCTTTACGATAAGACTAATATCTCGGCGCGAAAGTTTCTTGGGTCGTCCAGTTCTGGGCCTATTTTCCACTGTTTTGTAAGTTTTATATTTTCTTATAATATTTTGCACACTTGCATATGACAAATTCAAAACTTTGCCTATATTTCGGTAGGATTTGCCTTCTTCAAAATGTTTAATTATTAAATTTTTTACACTAGACCCTATTTGCTTTGTTTTACCCATTATTTAGTTTTTAAGTCGACAGACACTGATGAAATCAGGATTAAGACTGACTAAAACTGCGTAAATGCGCGAGTCAGCAAATAGAACGATACTTTGTTCGGAAAAACCCCACAAACAGTTGCAACACAAATATCTTTTGTATTGTATTTAAACTTTTGTCCAGCGTATTTTTTCATTTCTGGCGAATTTGCTGTTATCTATGCGACAAAATAAATTATTTTCGTTTTCGTTACTGTTTATTATTCAACTCTAAATAAACTGCGTACTTCCATTTGTGTTCAAATGCTTTACTTTCATTTTACGTGATGTTTGTGTATTTACACTTTAGTGTATTTAAACTTTAGTCCCTCACTGTATACACAGCTAAAAGGCTGTGCTCAAACATTCCATTACTCATATCGCGGACATTTTAATTAACCCAACAAAAAGAATCCCATTTCAAAACATTGTTGTAAATTAATAGCTTTACAAAATTAATGATATACAAAAATTGTGCCAATTATAACAATGGCTATTTATACAAAGAATAAATGTATTAAATAATATTAAGCAGATATATTTTTATACAAATAAATATTTTAATACGAATAAATATTTTATTCAAAATACTTGGCGCTACACCCCGAATTGGTGTTGCTAAACTGAATAAATATGTATAAATCGCATTAATCGTTTTCTTTTTTTCTTGTGCGTGCGTTCGTGAATGTGTGTATGTGTGCGTGTGCATATGCTACGTATATTAGAATTAAATATGTGTAGAATAAATCTGACTGTGTTTCTAATATGTGTATGTATATGTTTATGTACCGTTTAACAGGAAAAACAATATACAATACGATACAATATGTTTATATATTTTAGATTGTAAGGGAGTTATTATAAATTATTAATACTAAGACAATTAACATTTCTTCGGTTTCGCAGCGCCAAGTATTTTGAATAAAATATTTATTCGTATGTCACGTCCCGGGTGGAGGTCTTTAGGACAATGACAATGTGGGGTTAATGGAAGTCAGGCGCGAATGCGAGATTCGTAGCACTGAGGGTAAGTGGGAGTCAGGCGCGAATGCGACATTCGTAGCACTGAGGGTGAGAGGATGTTAGGCGCGAATGCGAGATTCGTAGCACTGCGGGTACGTGAGTAGTATAGCAAGGGGGATTCTAACCCAAATTTGAGTTTGAAGGACATTTCCCCCACCCCTCCTCCGACCTTGAAACTCAAATTTGAGTTTCAAAAGTCGGCGGAATGGCGCAGGCGGCGGGCGGCGGTTGTGGATGACGTCATCGAGATGACGGAGTGGTGGGGGGTATAGCGCGAGAGCAGAAGATATCGAATCAATCGATACCGAATCAATATCGAACCGATACCGAACCGCATACTCTGTGTGAGGAAATCTCTACTCTGGAGCGTGGTACCAACCACAGTCGGTAAGGAAGGAAATATTAATTTAAGATATTAATAATAATCGAAAAACTGAATCTCGGGCGACGGGGCTCGAACGCAAGACCTCCACGATACGAGTCAGCCGCCTAACCAACTACCCCAACGCCCACTCTCTAACATTAGTCTTTAATGAATGGTACATATACTGAGCGTCACCAAGCATAATCCATTTTTTTTTACCGGATGATATCGGGCAATGTCGGGAAAGATCGGCGTTTTTACACACCGCTTCTTCGGAGGAGGGAAAGAGAGAGCATTATTTTAAAGCTAAATTCGAGGGAGGGAAAGAGACAGCACTACATAGGGCTACAATCGCATGCATTCTATAGATATCAAGTTTTTAAAGCGCCGCAGCGTATCGCGCGATTACATGTAACTTGAGTCCCACCCTCAAGGATAAAAGTCTCGACACTTGTTGAATGTAATATAATACCTGTGGAAACGTCGCATCTTAGAATTCTGCGGTGTCAGCAGTAACTGCGTCGGATGATTTTGCGCGCTAATTGGCCATACGTGTGAATCATAGAAAGAATTATGCTGTATCAGCGGAATTGCTTCGGATAATATCTGGAAGGATCGGCTTTTTACATACAATCTATTGGAGGAAGGAGGTACATCGAAGGAGTTAGACAGATATAGCAAATCGTGGTGAGGATATAAAAGCGCGCTCCAAACTGTCCAAAGCCTCAAATCGTTGCAACGTGTTGCGCGGAAAAAGACATTACATTTACATTCCATTTACGACCATGGGAGAATTCGCGCATGTAACCCGCCAATTGTTGGATCAATCTGCACGATTGATTTCACGGGACGAATACCTCGCGTGGGAAGAACGATGCAACGAGTATATCGAATCGTTGGAAGAACACAGCCGAGTGAAACGCCCGCGATTATCGATCGGTATTCAACAATCGTTGGTTGCTCGAATCGCGCGGCTCGAGGGACTGAAACATTCGTTGCGTGGATATTTCGTGCGCGAAGGTGCCGGACATTCGAGCACAGGACTTTTGTGGCGCGAAATGGACACTGCGTTCGATAGTCGCGTATTAACTGGTGCCGTGCTAAATTCGAATTACATCGAGCCGCGCAACTTCCTCCAAGATGCGGAGACCATTGTGCTGGAGCATGTGCGGGACACTTTGAGGAAACAGGGGAACCTCAAAGTGAACACGGTGTTCAACGGCGAATTTGCGGTGGGTGACAAGCATGCTTGTAAAAGCATCAATACCCGAAACTGCGAACTCTTCGGCACATCCCATCTGCAGGAGTGGTACCAGCGATGCGTCATCGAACCCACCCTGGCATCGCTGGAAGAGTTCCAGGAACGCGACAGCGGATGGGCATTGACGAGAATTTTTAATCTGACAGTCAATGTCAACAAGTACAATCCGCTGTGCGCGGGGTGTCATGTCAAGTTGCAGCATGATTTATTGCTAAAGAAAGCGACTATTAGCGTACGATCCGAGGACAATGCATGTTTCGCATGGGCAGTGGTTGCCGGGCTACATCCCGCTGAAAGAGACACTGCGCGTCAAACCTCATACCCGCCTTATACATTGGTGCTAAATCTCCAGGGCATTGAATTTCCAATGTCCCTGGAGCAAATTGGGAAGTTTGAGCGACAAAACAACATCTCCATCAATGTGTACACCTTCGAGGCGGAGCGGTCGAAGGGGGCAACAGTCTTCCCACTGCGTCTCACCAACCAAAAGAGGGATCGGCACGAGAATCTGCTCTATACGCCGAATCAAGAGCACGGCGATGTAGGGCACTTTGTGCTGATCAAGAACTTATCCCGTCTGGTGAGCATGCAGCTGAGCAGACACAAGACAAAGAAATTCATCTGCGACCGGTACGTATATAAACTTATGAAATGCTGAAATGTCTCACGAAAAAAAATTAAATAAAAATTTTTTTTGGGTTTTATACAGATGCATGCACTATTTCGGATCCGCCACGAAGTTGGAGGCCTATGCAGTGGACTGTGGGCAGATGAATGATTGCGCCATCCTGCTGCCCAGCGAAGGAAACAATTTGCTCAACTTCAACAACCACCGCAAGAAGGAAGCGATTTCCCTTCGTGGTGTATGCCGATCTCGAGTGCATCATCGAGAAAACGGAGAACAATCGAGTGGGTGATGTAGATAATAAATTGTGCGCGTATCAGCACCACAATGTGCAAAGCATAGCATATTATATGCATTGTTCATACGATACATCGCTATCGACGTATCGATGTCGCCGCGACGTGGATTGTGTTTCATGGTTCGTCGACGAACTAAAAAATTTTGCGAATTTTGCTAAACCCATACTGGTCAGTAATGTTCCCATGCTTGATTTAACCACCGAACAGTGGACAGCATTTCGCGATGCAACACACTGACATATTTGAGAAGAACCATTCAAGGCTGGCGATATACGAGTTCGCGATCATTGTCATCTATCCGGACGGTTTAGAGGTCCATCACATTCGGAGTGTAATTTAAATTATAAAAACGCGTTTTACATCCCCATAGTTTTCCATAATTTATCCGGCTACGATTCACACTTCATTATCGAGAAAATAGCTACCGCTTTCGAAGGCAGCGTTGATGTATTGCCCATAACTTAAGAAAAATATATTTCATTCACAAAAAATGTCGAAGATACGGCTGAATCAGGCTCACGAAATTGTATTAAATTGCGATTTATCGATTCGTACAAATTTCTCAATACTAGTCTCGACAAATTAGCATCTTTTCTTAGCGCAGATAAATTAAAAATTTTGCAATCGAAATTTGAAACATTATCCACCGAAGAATTCAATTTATTGACGCGAAAGGGTGTCTTTCCGTATGAATACCTTGATTGCGCGAACAAGTTGCAGGATCCATGCTTACCACCGCGCGAATCATTCTACAGTTCGTTAACGGGTGAGACTGTATCCCAGAGCGATTACGCGTACGCCGAGACTGTTTGGCAGCGTTTCAGGATTAAAACCTTGGGCGAATACAGCGACTTGTATTTGAAAACAGATTTCTTGTTATTGGTAGATATTTTTGAAAATTTTCGCGAAAGTTGTATCAAGAGTTACGGATTAGATTCAGCACATTATTATACTTTACCTGGTTTCCGGTGGGATGCTATGCTAAAACATACCAAAATTACGTTCGAATTGCTCATAGACGTCGATATGGTCATATTTATCGAACGCGGTATACGTGAGGGTTTAAGTCAATGTTCCGGAAGATACGCACATGCCAATAAGAAGTACATGCCATCTTACGATGCATCGGAAGAGTCATCGTACTTGATGTACTTTGATGTGAATAATTTGTATGGATGGGCAATGTGCCAGTCCCTGCCGTACGCTACATTTCAATGGGTCGAAGATGTTACAAATTTTAACGTGTCTTCGATCCCGGTCGATTCACCCACGGGATACATTCTCGAGGTAGATCTGGAATATCCGCAACATCTGCACGCCACCCATGCTGATCTACCGTTCTGCTCGACGCGTGCCAAACCACCAGGCAGCAGACAGGACAAATTACTCGCAACGGTATAAGATAAGCAGCGTTATGTCATCCATTATCACAACCTGCAGCAGTGCACGCGTCACGGTCTTCTTATTACAAAGATACACCGCGTGCTTCAATTCACTCAATCCCCCTGGCTTCGCGATTACATCGAACTCAACACACGGTTTAGAACAAGCGCGGCGAACGACTTTGAAAAAATTTGTACAAATTGATGAACAACGCAGTATTTGGTAAAACTATGAAAAATGTACGAAATCATGTGGATGTAAAACTTTTGACACATTGGGAAGGGCGATATGGTGCGGAGGCAATGATCGCGAAACCGAATTTCCACAGCAGAAGTGTTTTTTCCGGAAAATTTAATAGCTGTTGAATTGCGAAAACTCGAGGTGAAATTCAACAAACCGATATACGTGGGTATGTGCATTCTGGACATATAAAAAATTTGTTTGTATGAATTTCATCACGAGTACATGTCGCCCAAGCACGGACAAAATTGTAAAATTCTATATACAGATACAGACAGTCTCATTTATCACATTCGATGTGGCGATATTTACGAGACCATGAAAGATAATATCGGTAGATTCGACATAAGCGATTATCCTATCAACAATCCATATAATATGCCGCGTTTGAATAAGAAGGTTCCAGGGCTAATGAAGGATGAAAAAAACGGTGCGATAATGACCGAATTCGTAGGTCTTAGAGCGAAAATGTATGCACTTCGCGTAGACGGCAAAAAGGATACGAAAAAGGCGAAAGGCGTCAAGACCAACGTCATAGCCAGAACGATAAATTTCGACGACTACGCGAAGTGTTTGCAAAAGGAGATTGAAATGGTTCGCAGATAATCATGCATACGGTCTAAATTGCACAAAGTGTACACCATGTCGGAATCTAAAATCCCTCTAAGTCCATACGACGACAAGCGGCATATCGTACCCGATTCGACCGACACTGCCCTGGGGACATTACAAAATTCCACTATAAAATTCCATTGTAAAAATATCATTGTAAAAATATCATTATAAAAGAAATTATTATGTAAAATAAAATTGTTCACTCATTTACATATATATATCATTGTATTTCTTGAACCATGCATTATTATTTTACAATACATTATTTTTATTTATCCAAGAATTGTGTGATGTATCAAACCCCAGCCACTTGACGTATACCTTATCCCTATTTCTACGCAACACTTTTTCCACTAGATACACATCAGGATCGGTGACGCGTTGCAGCTCGTATTCATAGAATCCTCCGGCAACAGGTTTTCCACAGGATTCGAGGAGCAGACACGTCGCGGGATTAATTGCCTGTACTTTGGCTATCTTGAACACCTCCGTTGTCCAATTCGGCGTATAGCCTTTATCGAAGATGGTTTTAAATTTGCTCACGCGCACAAACTCGCCCAACTTGAATCTCGCTGGAGCAGCGATCTTTATGATCTTGTCGGCGATCGCAGGGGTAACATCGCAAGGACGCACTCTGATGGTTCTATGTTTTCGCGCGTTATACTCTGCGAGACGTCGCGATAGCGAATCGATCCATCTGTAGGTTCCATTGAGCGTAAACATTTTCCACATATTGTTCTTCAAAGTTCGATTGAAACGTTCTACGACGGAGGCCTTCATCACCGAATACGTCGAATAATGATTAATGTCATGCTTTGACAAGAGTTTCTGCACATCGGTGTTGTAAATTTCTTTTCCTTGATCGGTTTGCAAATTTTTCGGATATCGATCTCTAAATATCTTTGCAAACGCTTTGATCTCCTCAGCACCACTTTTAGTCTTGAGCGGCACTGCCCATGCATACTTGCTCAACACATCGATGATGGTGAGTATGTAGTGGTGACCCTGATTGAATCGCGAGTATGGACGCATTTCTAAAACATCAGCTTGCCACAGATCATCGTATCCATGCAGTATGACGCGCCTCCGTGGGAAATGTCTTCGAGGTGGAGCATACAATTCCTCAACATGTTTCCGCTTCTTGTGACCGTGATTTTCTTCTTTACTCTTAGATTTCGATAATGGTGACATGTATGATCGCAGAGGCGTCTTTGACACGAATGATGTGATAATTATCATGTACGTGCATTATGTGCTCCCCATCGGCCCGAGGACAAGTTCAACCGTCGCGCATGATTCTCCTTCGCAGCGCTGCTGCGGGATTGAATTCGACGCCTGCGATATCTTTTTAACGCTGTTTCGCAACGTCAGCATATCTCTCTGAAACACGACCAGCTTCCTCTCTAATTCTTCCTGCTGCTCTCTCAAAAGTTTAATGCTCTTTTCCATGTATAGTTTATTTCCATGTATAGTATATATATCTTGCGTGATTTTGCATCAAAGTCGGCACCATCCACACAAAGAGCGTTATCTCGCATATAATTTCGAAGCATGCCGCTCCATTTGTAATAGTCCATTCTAGCTGCTCCACTCTTCTCGAGCGATACTCCAAATTTGTTGATCGGCATCTTGACGCATACAATGCAAATCATCGATGTGCGGTTTAATTTATAATGAGGCCTGCCTCGCACAGTTCCTCTATAATCGATAGACTTTCAGGATCATGAGAGTTGTTACCAGCTTGACGCGACGCTTCCAGCAAACGCAATCGATCCACCAGCTCGTTGGGATCATCCCAATGCACGTAATCGATCTTGTTATCGTTTACCACCATGAGTCGTGGCACAGTTAGACTCTTCCCTGCCCTACTAATCGATACACGGGGGAGTAGAGGTGCAATTAAATGTTTGTACTTGTATCCCTTGTTGGTTAATATGGGGTATTTAGCGTTATGACAGCAGTATACTTTTGTATTTTTGTGTGTCGGCAGCGGTGTACAGGGCATCGTCGGGTATTCTCTTGAAAATCAGTTCGTAAAGACCGGACGTTCCTCTGTATCTTACACCATCAATGATTATATTATCATCCGTGTCTATATCAAAAGCCTTATCTCCAAGCATCGTTCCACTATTGCCAAAGTATACACCATACACATAGTCCATTGTTGTATCCCTATCACCACTTAGGATTGCGCTCATGTATTTTTGCCCCAGTGGGCCGAAATAGCTGCGAAACGTTTCTTGTCCCTCGGATGTTGATGTCTAATAGATGTTGCAAACGATTCATCGAGACTAGTTTCGACAACGTTGTCACCAATGGTTGTGAGCGCTTGTACATTGGTATTTATTGGTGTGGGAGGAACGGGGGAATCGTTTGACGTGGCATTCTGTCGTTTCCGCTTCGATTGAACTGGTGTGGAGTTTATGGGTGAATATTGAGATGACATGTGTGGTTTCCTCTTTGTCTTGCGTTCCCTTTCGGCTGAATTTTTGTTATAGGCGTTAATATTTCATTCCCTTCAACGTGTGTGCTCATCGATGGTGATGCGTCAGCTTCTGCCGCTGTGGTATTTTCCACGATATGTTTTAAGGGTTCGACAACAGGTTTAAAGTATCTCTCCAACGCGATATCTCCCTCCATCTAGCCAGTCTTCAAAGCCTGATGTTTCTTGCGAATGGATTCGCTGGTTTTTGCAACTTCCTTCGCTATTCTCTCACGATCCTTAATCTCCAGACTATCGATATCAATCATCGTTGTACCGCAGACGTTGCTTTCTCGCCGACAGGTTGATGACAATTGACCATCTCACGGTATGGCAAACTCGTTAAATCCCTTTCTATAACGTCCACTGGACATCGCGCTATCCTTGTCTCTTACCGCGAAACCATACTCCCGTTGCCAATAATTACGACACAAAGTGCAGAAATCCTCGTAAGACATATCAGTGTTTACGTGATCGTTGTACACATGTTTCAAGTTGGTACCATCCTGCTTAAACAGAATCAACAGATTCGCATTATCGCATATAAGATGTTTGGGAATTTTTGCATACGTCTGACAGAGATAGAAGCAGTCAATGTTCGAGTGGCGCCCCATTGCAAAGTATTCTCGTATCGTATCTTGCTTGTCGCATGCCACGTCATCAAAGATAAAAATTGAATTCGGGAACGATTCGCACGGTGGGATGACGTCGCTGTTATTTGAAAACGTAAAGTAGCCAATTTCATCTATCGGAGTCAATAAATTCTCCAAATACTGATATTTCGGCTGTTGCAACGACTTGGAATACACGTACACGTTCTCGAAGCGGACGCCGTGTGGACTTTCCAACAAGCTCACCAACACGTTGGTCTTTCCACAATTTGATGGGCCGCAAATTAGACAGCGTATAGTATTCGGTAGCATGCTACCATGTTTGCGTCTTGTTTTCGAGGACATCATTTGCGATTTATCGTCAAAATTTGTTACGCGTATCGTCACAGGTTGTCGCACGAATCGCATCCTCGCTGTGAACTGCGAAAAATGATTTTGATACGTCGAAGCGGCGACGCACCCTGTTTATAGGTCCACGCTGAAGCAAAACAGCTCAGTAATCAAAATGCTTCTGGTCCTGTCAGATAATTGTGATATTCGAGACTTAACCTCTGAGCAGTTGAAATATATACCAAAGATTATCCTACTGCGAGAGTTTGGCGGACACATTGATCAGTTGTGGGACAGACTCCCCGAGCATATAAAAGCCGATTCTGGGGTTCATAAGTATCGTCGGTGTTTGGAACATTATAATCGCCCTTGGCAGCGAACGCATATCGACGGTCCAGCACCGTTGATTAAAAACTGTGGTGAATGTTGCCAACGAGAGTAAAGGTTATGGTTTGTTAAACCGGGTGATAAACGCGCTACCTATCGAATTACATATCCCGGGATACCAATTTTGCGGCCCAGGAACACATCTAGCAAAACGATTGGCTAGAGGTGATCAAGGCATCAATCCGTTGGACGCAGCGTGTCGCGAACACGATATTGCGTATTTGCGCAGGAACAACCTCGGTGAAAGGCACGCGGCAGATAACGTCCTCGCTGACAAAGCGGGAAAACGCATCATTGCGCGAGACTCGACTCTGGGTGAAAGAGGTGCTGCTACAGCTGTTTGGGCAGCTATGAAGGCCAAGACGAAAATCGGAATGGGGATGAAAACAAAAACTCGCAAAAGTACTACAAAGAGAGCATCGCAAAAGCGGATTCTCTCGGTGGCAAAATGGGGTGGTATATTACCACTTCTCCCGCTGCTAGGTGTTCTCGGATCATTAGCTGGTGGAGCGGCGGGGATCGCCAAGGCGGTGAACGATAATAAGACGGCGCAACATCAGCTGCAGAAAATGCAACGCCACAATCGCTCTATGGAAGGTCGCGGACTTTATCTCGCACCACACATGCGCGGACAGGGAATATTGAAACAAAAAAAAACGCCGAAACGAAAATAAAAATGCCTATCGGCGTAACTACCGACGCGCAATTGGAGGAGTTGGCAAAACGTATGCGTATTCCATTCTTTAGAGGTGTTTCCATGCGCAATGCACTACCTGCCGGAGGAGTACGTCGAAATGAGAGCGTTATCATAAATTTGGACAATGTCGAGGGGCCGGGGACTCATTGGGTGGCGTATGCGAAGAGAGGGTGTCGAGCTATATATTTCGACATCTTTGGGAATCTTCGAACGCCTAAGGAATTGGTACAATATCTGGATAAAAATGCTGTGAAAATCGAATACAATCGAATGGCTTATCAGAAGTACAATCAGAGCAATTGTGGACAACTATGTCTACGCTTTCTACAAACAATTGGCACCATCCCTCACCGGACCGTCCCTCATGAGACTTTCCCATTTTTCGAGTACCTATACTTTCTCTCGCATGGTCGGCGCTTGCACTATTTAAAGGGCAAACGAAAGGGGTACTTTTCATGTGTCATTTATTCATACTATAAAAAAACAATTGGAATGAAATCTCGGCAGCAAATAAAATTCATTACACATATGAGAACGAAATATTTGGCCAAAACAACAAGAAGATGTTTTGTTTATCACACACACACACACACACTCTCACGTTCTCTCTCCCTCTCTCGTATCCATTTTTACTTTACAATTATGCATCTCGTTCTATTATTCGCCGCAATATTTAAACAGTAGTATGTACAACAACAAGTGCCTTTCTTTCACCTTAGTTCCGCCGTTACTTCAAAGTGAATCTGCTAATGTTAAAACGTCAAAACATTGAAGTAATAGAGTTAACAATATAAGAGATAATAATATAATACGTGCGACTTATGATGTAAGATTACGGGTTGAGGACCCTGTAATGAGCCCGTGACGGGCCGAAAAAAAGATAGGCTCAGGCGGGGATCGAATTAACCGTTCTTTTAGTAATCTTTGATTTCTGTGAAAGTATAATATAATGTAAAATATAATATAAAAATAATATAAAAATAATATTAATATAATATAATATAAAATATATATATACTGTATATACAGAAATCAAAGATTATTAAGAGCATATCCGCATTTCGCTTATGTTTTCCCTAATTATATAGGGCAGGCCTTCCCAAGTACGGGAAAACCACTCCTGAAACACATGTTTCGGTTCTCCTTCCAACGGCACGCCTTCAGCTAAGGTGGGACGATTCCTACTACCCTCCCTCCGAGGAGACAGCAACGCCGCTAGGAAGCATGTTGGGGCGCTTTAGGGTGAAAGCACCAAATGTGTCAAGTTTTTATAGGAAATTTCATAATGACTTAAAAATAGTAGGAAAAATTAAAATTCAAACTAGCATTTCAAAATGACGTAAAGAGAATTAAAAAAAATTTATTACTTGACACATTTGGTACTTTCACCCTAAAGGAGAACCGAAACATGTGTTTCAGGAGTGGTTTTCCCCTACTTGGGAAGGCCTGATATAGGGTAACACGCGTAAGTTTTAATAACTCAATATATCGAGAATTACGCACACGATCAGTTTTAGTCGTTCTGGTCTCGAGTTCCATGCATCTCATGCTTTTAAATATGTATTGATATAGGCTCGCACTCATCTCTCCTTGTATTTAAAGCAAGGGTGGAACCAATTATTTTCCTAATCCACGTTAGAAAACAAGCAACTTTTGTTGGGAACATATTTTCTTAAAACCATTCCAAACTATTGCTTGATGTCTAGATGCTAGAAGACAGGCAAAAGGTCAGAAGCTAAAATGGTTCCAAAATGAGAAGCGAAAATCATATTTAGTATCTTGGCCTGCAGGAGTATCGTTTATACCATTTGGGTTTTCCCCAACCACTTACCCGATGACCGTCTACCCAGATTATTGTTGCCGCTACGCGACCCCCTCAACCATTCTTTGCGCGTTGCCTGACAACTGAGTCCTGCCACAATCACACACCCCAAAAATCAGTCACACGTCACTCTTTCAAACAGTACTCGCTCCTACAGAACACACCTATCTGCTCATTCTAGACATGCATTGTACAATGTGTAGAAAAATTATTGGTCGTTGCTCTTAGGGGGTGAATCTACACACCTGGATCGGTGGAATTGTTTATAACATTGAAAATTAATGTTAAATTTTTTGGTAAACTGGTCGAAAAGCTACCTCCTCACCTATTTCAATGGCCCTCACATATGTTGTCGAAGTCATCATTCTAAACATTTCCCTTTAACCTTTTTGGCGGTTGTCTTTGGTTTACGAAATATTCGCAAAAAATTTTACTTAACACAAGAATTATTACTGAGTTTAACATGTTCTCCTCTGCGGTACCATCCTTTACGCGCCCCGGTCCTAATCTAACCCCAACCAATACTAATACCGTCAGCTATGAAACAGATTTCAATATATTATGCCGAAAGTTTTTCATATGTTTTTGATAACATATGTCAAGATCATTGAAATCGGTGGGGAGGTAGCTTTCAATCTATTATGCCGAAAGTTTTTTATTAATATCTCCGAAACTGAGGCCGACCGTCAAAAAATTCAAAGGGAAATGTTGTTCAGAATGATGACATTGACAACATATGCGAAGGTCATTGAAATTGATGAAGAGGTAGCTTTTCGACAAATTTACCAATTTTCTTTTACATCAAAGTATTCTGCGCGTTAGAAAGGAAAAATGTTTGAATGAAGCCTTGATCAGTAAAAATTGTTAAAGATTTCGGAATGACTTGATTGGGTAGAATTGCACGTATATGTAGGCTGGGGCCCACCACTACTCTGCTGCTTGATACGAGACATACCATAAGATTACCATAATTTATTAATCATTTTTTAATTAGTTATTATAGGTAGTGTTCAAAACGATAAATGAAACTGTATGTCTGTACACAGAGTATCCCGGGTATACAGTTGAAAAAAATTGAAAAAGTTGAAAAAGTTTATATAAACCCATGTCCGCAAATAATTTATTAGGGAATTATAAGATAGCAGAGCTGCATTAATTTGACATTGGGACACCCTGTATGTAAATTCTCACCACTATTATAATTTCCATTCCTACCGCTTAAAGCGCTGAACTCTTATTTCGTGCTTAGCCGTTAACGTTGGATGCGACACGGAAATGTTAATGGGGCTCTAGAGCCCTAAAATCGAGTGACACAGAAGACAAAGGAAAGTCAGGTCTATTCTACACCTGGTCTGTGCTTTCATTATTGCTATCCTCCTTTACGTTCAGCGAGGCTCTGACGCTAGGCGCAGCTCTCGTGCCTTATTCCTTCAAGACTTCTCGATAGAAACAGCTGTGGCAATAGCGCGGCAGAGACGGAGAGAACAGAAAATGTGGCAACTATGCGTAAAAAATTCGTCTACATAGAGTACCTGGAGATATCACCTCTGTGCAAGTTCTTTTTATCGACCGCAGTAGTTTCATTAGGATCCGTCTGTTTACTGGGGACGCTTCGATCGATTCGTACAATAACAAAAATGAGACGGCCCCCTTAAGGCCGCAGCACAGACGAGGTATGGAATAGACCTATCACCTTATGGGACTTCGTGTCACCACCCAAACTGTGTTACCGACCCATAATTTGAGGACTGAATTTAGCGACCTCTGTTCATGAACAGCGTCCAACTCAAGAACTACTCTGAAATGTGTTGAAATACTGAAAGATGTGTGCGTGCTTGTATACAAGTGACTTGTTTAGAGTGAGAGGTTAACATAGAGGGCGGGCTTTCGCTAAGCTACGCTTTGGCTCGGTTTGTCAACGACTCACGCCGGATTTCTCTCTGAAAATCTATTTCGGGGATCAGCAGCCTATATGGCGCTGCAATATGGCACTTCTTAAGAGCTTATACAAACTATAAATTGCAAGATGAAATTGATTGTTAGTATTTTACATGTAGTGAAACTTTTAACTAATATTTTCACCTGTCGTACGCCGAAAAATATTAAAAATTGACGCTATTACTAACATTCCCGTAAATCTCGGCACATCGCACGTGTCTAAATAGACGGTGCCCATCCTACGACACGTAAAAATCATTGAAAATAATGAATTGAAACGTTTTTGTAAAATTTATATTCGTAGTTTTTGGGACCCCGAGGCCCCTAAATCCCTACATTTCATTACAAATTGATTGAATCTGTCCTTATTAACTATTGAATGGATTTAAAAATTATAAAAACATCTAAGATGTAAGTACACGAGCATAGGTATCGCTTATGTTAAGATTTGGGCACACAGCAGTTCCGTGAAAGTTCACGTAGAATTCAGGTACTCTTCGTTACTTTCCTCAATTACTTTACTCCAAGTAGTTACCATTACAGTCATTAAAAATAATCAGAATTTTATCATGTTAGTGTGTCATTTTCATCAGAAAAATACTAGTAATCCATTTGTGATACTTCTACGGTCGAAATTGGCATACTCATTACTGAATGGCCCATCGCTGACTTTGTCTTTATGCTACTACCCGAGCGTTTATGACCCCCGACCCGCATCATTTGAAAGCTTTTACCTAAGAACCCATCAGGGTCGTAAAAAAAGATACGCGTTACCGTTCAACCGATTTCAAGAAAGCGTACAGTGAAAAGGCCAGAATGTCGTGGTCATCGAATTTTAACTTTCTGAGTACGAACACAGATCCGACACTGAAGGAAAAAGATGAATGAGTATAATGGTCTTGAATTTCAAAATTTTAAGCTACGATAAGGTTGACCGCGGCGGTATACTCCTGCACGGAGAGATTTATCGCCTCCTGCATGTAAAAGCCACAACAATGGCGCATCATTTAAAAAAAAATGGCATTAATGGAAGGCGGTATAAGCGTGGCATTGAGTAGCTAAAAGTTTAAAACATTCAGAAACAAAAATTCTAGAAAAAAAATTAAAACTCCGCTACTATCAAAGACACATTTCGATTAGTTGTCCCTTAAGTCCTATCTATGCATACACTGCATTAAAGATAAAATTATGAAAAAGGAATCTAGAACAATAGATTCTGAGGTCTGCAAATGCATTGTTTGAGGTAGCCGAAACCGAGACGTCGAGCCCGTCGACATCGACAAAGAACGAGATGGTCGGCGGCCGACGAAGGCAATCTCTTCGGAGAGCTGCCAGCGACCGCTGGACTGCAGTGATCCCCGAGCTTCGAAAATTTTGGGATGGTCTCTTTCAAATTCACGTGGCAAAGGGCTATTGGGAATTTCCCGGCCCAGGCAAGCGAGCTGCGCGCTCCGTTTTTATGATCGGCTTACCACTCACCCCAGATTACTGTAATGAGGTTTGAGAACAATGTCGACTGGTCTCGTACCCGTCTCAATTTCAAAATTTTTAGCTACGACAGGGTTGACCGCTGCGCTATACCCCTGTACGGAGAGATTTTTCGCCACCTGTGTGTAAAAGCCACAATAATGGCGCGTCGGTCCAAGAAATGGAAAATCATAATTAAAACCGACTTCAAAAAAATTAAAATGCGCTAAAAAGTAAAAAATAATTTTGTTCCTTATTTAATCTACGACACTCAATTTTTTTCATATCGGTGCCTTATCTTTTGCACTGTGTAAATCTGACGCCGACTTAAAAAAATTGAGTGTCGTAGATTAAATAAGGAACAAAATTATTTTTTATTATTATATTTCTGTATTATATCATATAGGCCGTCATTAATGTATGCACAAACACATGATGAATGGGTGGGATTCAGCAACAGGTGCTCTTGAAAAACATTAAAGCACTCTTTTTACAAATTACGTTATTACAAGCGAATGAAAATTTTTTGCATTAAATGAACCGGAATAGGACAGCAAAGTTAAAAGGCGAATATAATATCGTTTTATTTTCATCCTCCTTTCTCTTCCGTTGAACGGAATATGTTCATAAGACGATTTTTAAATTGTTACTCCAACAGAAACATTTGTAAATCGGGGGCTTCGACTAAAAAAATAACCCAGTTATACCCGTGCTGAATTCTAATTCCTACCAGGCGTAGCATTACAATCTGTTTCGAGACTTCGCTGGTAACGTTGCATGCGACACTAAAATGGTAAGGGGGTCCTAGGACCCCCAAACCGGTGATAGAAAAATACATTCGTTGATAGTTCTATCCTATACCTCGTCTGTGATACCACGCTCCAGAGTAGCAGCAATTCACCCGCGGTTCCTCCTCGATGCGGTTTAGTATCGGTTCGATATTGATTCGGTATCGATTGATTCGATATGTTCTGCTCTCGCGTTATAACCCCCACCACTCTGTCATCTCGATGACGTCATCCGCAACCGCCGCCCGCCCGCCGCCTGCGCCATTCCGCCGACTTTTGAAACTCAAATTTGAGTTTCAAGGTCGGAGGAGGGGTGGGGGAAATGGCCTTCAAACTCAAATTTTCGTTAGAATTCCCCTTGCTATACTACTTAAGTGGGAGTCAGGCGCGAATGCGAGATTCATAGCACTGAAGGTGAGAGGATGTCAAGCGCGAATGCGAAATTCGTAGCACTGAGGGTTGGAGGATGTCAGTCGCGAATGCGAGATTCGTAGCACTGAGGGTGGGAGGACGTCAGGCGCGAATGCGAGATTCGTGGCACTGAGGGTTGGAGGATGTCAGGCGCGAATGCGAGATTCGTAGCACTGAGGGTGCGAGGATGTCAGGCGCGAATGCGAGATTCGTGGCACTGAGGGTAAGTGGTAGTCAGGCGCGAATGCGAGATTCGTAGCACCGATAGTTGGAGGAATGCAGACGCGAATACGAGATTCGTAGCACTGATCGACCAGGGAAGATTTAAAAGGTAATCGCGCATCTGGGTGACACCCATTAGAGCACTTTTGTTTTGTTCTAGCTTGGTAATTGGATTTACCGCTGCATTAATATAAAAAAAGCCACACGTAATATTTCCGCGAAATATGTCTAGCCATGTGGTCGTACACGGCCTATGCAAAAGTACGTCTTGTAAACACTGTAAGAACTCTCACGTTCGCGAACCGAGATCAGCTGTTGCAGTAGGCTGTTTTGTTTTGGAGTCTTCGTAACCGAAGGATAGACACAATAATTCGAAGCGAGATTTAAAGTAAAACTGTTTATTAAATGTGAAGCACGAAAATATGCCATGCACTGTTAATGCGATAGCGGTTAGGTTTTATAATAATGCGTTGGACGTTAAGCATTAGCACATAAACATTTATATAAATGGTAATTAATAGCAATATATTTGTATAAACATGAAATACATGAGTATAAGCCAAAGATAATAGTACGAAAAATAATTGGAAGTTGCTACGCTAACAATATAAGTCAATGAGCGTTAGCGAAATGATAGTATGAATCAATAATCGTTATGTAAGATAACGATATGAATCCGTTAGCGAAATAATAATATAAATCAATTAGCATTAACAATATAAAATGATATAAAGCAATGAGCGTTAGCAATGATAATAATAATATGAAAAGCAATAAGCGTTAACAATACAAAATGATATAAAGCAATGATCGTTAGCAAAGATAATAATATAAATAGCAATAAGCGTTAACAATACAAAAGATATATATATATATATATATGGAGATGATATGCCGTATAACAATAATTAGTCGTAATTGCTTGCGGTAGTTGCCGTAGATAGATTATTCGTTGTTCACTGAATTTAGTTTAAAGGTGTATATATGGAGTAAGACCCCAAGAATAATATATATAAATACTTCGCGGGAGTATTTCCGTAGAAGAGTTTCCGTAGAAGAGGGCTCCGGTTTCTCGGGCCCTTGTATTTATATAATTTACAGGAATGTCAGGTATGAGGGGTATGTGCGGTATGCACCTTGACCTATTTACGAAATATGCGTCGCAATAGGACTTCCAGGGTTTTTATGAAATATGCGTCTATAATTAGAACGTGTTTGGTGATAGAGTAGGACTTCCGGGGTTTTTACTTGGGCTTCCGAGAAGGTGGTACTCAACCCATTGGGTGGATTTTGGGGTGTTTTGACTGGACAGGGATGAGAGTGGCTTTGATTTGGAGGGTCGTTGAGAGGGGGTGAGACGTGGTCTCGAATTAAGAGGGTTTTTTGGGACGAGGGACTTGTTTAAAATTAGTTATGAAGGAAGAGATCATGCCTCGTAGGGCGTAGAGGGGAAGGGGATATCGTAGTTGACCATTTCGAGATGGGGACCGCTAAGGTACATCGTCCAAATGATCAGTGATTGGGGAAAAGGGGTAAGAGTTGAAGTTTGGGGGATTTCGGTGGAGTTGTGGAGTGATTTATGAGGGAGACTTGAAATAATACCGCGCGAAATATAGTGGGACGTCACACGTATTAAAATATTTATTTGTATAAAAATATATCTGTTTAATATTATTTAATAAATTTTTTCTTTGTACATATAGTCATTGTTATAATTGGCGCAATTTTTTTATATCATTAATTTTGTAAAGCTATTAATTTACGACAATGTTTTTAAATGGGATTCTTTTTGTTGGGTTAATTAAAATGTCCGCGATATGAGTAATGGAATGTATGAACACAGCCTTTTAGCTGTGTACATGTAGTTGTGTCATCTTAAGCGCAGTTAGAAAGCACCTTTATGTACTTAAAGCTCATTTTGATTTCACATCTTTTTTTATTTTGTAATTAATATTATTTTATATTTTTGTGATTTATTTGATTTCATGTACTTGACGTAAGTTTTTTACTTTTTTGAAGATTTTTTATGGGGATCTCACTTCTTTTTACAAAGATAATTTTCATAGGGAATGACTTCAGATAATTTTTAATATTACATTTATTATTATCTTCTATTTTTTGTGATTTATTTGATAATACTCATTTCCGTCCTCGACTTTTTCATGTACTAATATAGAAATAAATATATTAAATATTAAAATATAAATAAAGAATATTAAATTTTATAAAATAACTTTTGTAGCATGCAGGAAAGGAAATTTGAGAAACGCTGACCATCGAGACGTTTCGAGAACACGCTTGTAGACCGTCCGTGAGGAGAGACGTGCGGGCGCGGGACCACGTCTCGCGAGGCTCGCGCTTGACAACGCATCTGTTGATTTCTGCGGCCGCGGATAGCAACGATTGGGTATAAATTAGAGGCCCGCAATGGCATTTCATTCTTCGCTGTTCTGAGAGAGAGGACGAGGTACGACACACGGCCGCTCTCAGACAGCTTAGGGACTCCGGCAGGAGAGTTCGGCGATAATACCTGGACGCCTGCTGGAGGGACTAGGCACTAAAGTCTGTTCCTGGACGCTCGACCGATATGGAGAGTACGGCGATCGTACCTGGACGCCAACCGAACGGGAGAGTACAGAGTATCTCCTGGACGCCTCAGTAGAGTAGAGTCGCGAAAGTACAAAGCCCCCTTCTTAAATACCCAATCGTTGAGAGAGGAGAATACGGGAGAATATTCCTGGACGCCTGTTCGATATGGAGAGTTCGGCGACAATACCTGGACGCCAATCGAACGGGAGAGTACAGAGTAACTCCTGGACGCCTCATTAGAGTAAAGTCAAGTGCCGTTTGCACCATAGTATCTTTGAAAATTGTATAAATACATCGAGACGCAACGTCTGACCTTCGAAATTTGTAGCCCCATCCTGTCAATCAAACCATGTATTCCTTCATAATCCGAATAAATCTTGTCTGTCCAGAAATATCCATATTCCTTACAATCCAAAAGGCTACACTTTTTTATTTATTTCATACATACACATGAAAATATGCTTATTTCATTTGCTCGTGCAGCAGGGTTACTTCCTCTTTCAACTGTTGAAATAATTCTCTTCGTCTGCATCGTTAACTGAAATAGGACACATTTACTAATTATTTATAAATTATCACACGTGCTCATATCTCAAGATTGTTGAATGAATAATTGCGTATGCAAAACCTTAACTGCAAATTCGTTCGTACATAGTCTGACGTACATCACACTGCATCATCTTCTGCTTCGATTATCTGTAATTATATAAAAGCCACATATTAGTTATATACAACTTAACGTAGCACTTACGTATACAGGGTGTCCCAGAATTGAGGGAACTCCCGGAACATGCAATATCCTGATGCAAAAAGACATCGAAAAGTCCTTAACAGTTTTGGGATCCGGGGTTTCGTTTTCGAGATATTAAGAAAAAACCCCGACCAATCAGAGCGCGAGCCTTCCGCTGGAGCTTGCGCGCTAGCGTGGCCGCTAGCGTGGCCGCTAGCTAGAAGGAAATTGCGTAGAATGGCAAATGAAAAAGACGTAACAAAAAAATCTAACCTTTTGCCATGGTTTGTTTGCCATTTAAAGTGAATAATGAATAAAGGAAAATGGATGAAAATCATGTGTAACGTAAAAAGACGAATACATAGTTGTATTTTTTTTAGAAGAATCGAAAATAATAATTATTTGGAGTGAGAGGATAAAGAACACGTAAATTTCACTTTTTAATAACGTACAAACGAAAAGGTAATGAAACAGGGAACGAGTGAAAAGTGATCGTAGTTCGTTATTGTCACAAGAATCGGTAGTTCAATAACGGCCAACACTGTTGCTGATAATGAATAATAATAAATCCGTTTAAAAACTGCGAAAAAAATTTACGTACGGAAATTTGGAGACTTATCGCCGGAAATAAGCCATAGCCTGCGTTAAATTTAAAAAATATTAGTCGCCAATAATGTAATTAAAACTCACCCTTTCGGAAATTCACCTGCAGCTTGAAAACCTGTGTCACTAGGTCACTGAACCGATCCTGGTCATCGACAGACGCGCCGAGTGCATAGCTGATCTCAGGTACACGACACCATCCAAAGTTAAGGGTCGCAACGTCAAGTGCGTCCGGGTTAATGTACCGAATATTCACTTCACTGCACGCCTACAAACACTGATCACTTAACTTATTTTTCATGGAACGTGTTGTTCCTACGTTATAAAAATTGGTGGAAATGAATTTTTACTTGGCGTTCGGAACCGTGGGTATTCCCGCGCAAATTCTCACGCTGCAGCACTTGGGTCCCCGTTGTTCGGGGGGGTACACATCGCGTAATACTCTTGAGCAGAGAACATTTCTGCGACATGATTGCTTGCTGACTGACAAGATTTTTTCCAAGCGACTTCTTCCACCCCCAAATTTCAAAACAAAAGCATGCGTCGACGTATTCTGTGAGAGAGAAGGTGAGCCTTGGGGAGGTGATATTGCTGTGAAGAGGGCCTGTTCAGGACCGTGGCCATTTGGGAGGGATGCAGGGCAGATTGGTTAGATTAGGCTCAATCCGACTTCAAGCCCACCGTCTCTCGCACGGAATACGTCGACGCGTGCTTTTGTTTTGAAATTCGAGCGCGTGTTTATACTCGAGAGATAAGGGATCCGTCTTTAATTTGAAGGTAGGACGAAGCAGGCGGGACTACGCGCAGTCAGCGAAGTACATGCTCTCTTTCTTCCAGTGTCTCTTCGCGAGCCGTATTGATATTGAATAATATTTTTGAATTGCTAATTCCCAAAAATTAATCAGGCTGATCGGCCAGAGCATTTCGCAGTAAAATATTCATTACAATATATTAAGAAGTTCATTATTGTTCATCGTGTCGATATGAAAGTGACACTCCCGAAAGTGTTCTCCCGATTAAAATGATACTAAATGTCATGCAAATCGGTCTACATTTACATCAGCAATACAATCATAAGAAGAATAGACTTTTTTACCACACTCTCTTATTTTAGTGAGCAGGGAAAGGATTAAATATACATCAAATTCGAGGGAAATGTTAGAGGGGTTCAAGAATCAAAGAAAGAGAAGTGGTAAGAAGAAAGAACGAAAGCCGGAAAAGTCGCGAACAGGAATAACCTGAAGGTCGTTTACGATTTTATGGAATTATGATTTTTTGGAGGTATGTACGTTACGGACGGAGGTCTGCCATGCAGATGTGCAGTTGGAGCGCTTTAGCTGGTAATCCAAGAAAGTTACTGTTAGGCACGTAGGGAAAAGAAAACGTTCGACGGTCAATTGCTGCGGTCGCGCACGAATCTACGGTTACGATGTAATAGCTTCAACGAAGGTCAGTTCTGTGACGAATTAAATACTTTAAATTTATTAAAGGATAATGAGATACAATCAGAAAGTTTGATCGATTCTTCGAATACCTGATTAAGACTGTCTGCCTGCTCCCGTTAGCGATCCGCTCCGCTGTTACGCATCCGCGTCGCAAGCGTATTCGTTGTACCCCCTCTCCCTCACCTATGCCACCAAATTCGATCACAATTTCAAATTGCTCATTCTTATTTTCACACTGTCCTTTTCACTTCAACCATTCAAACTGATCAAAGCCTGAATAAATGAAACAAAATCATCCGCCACTACAATTTTATGTTTAGCTAACCCTTTCACTGCTGACTAAAATAAGAAAGCGTGGTAAAAAAAATACCTATTCTTTTTATGATTTGTATTGCTTGTGTAAAAGTGGTCCGTTTCTGGTGCTATTTTAATCGGGAAAACATAAGGAATCGAGTGGCGTATTTAACGTACATATAACTATTCAAATTTTCAAACCCCTTCCGGCTGCAAAAAAGCAGACATACGCTATGCGCTGTCCAATCCTTACAGGTTTTATATGTAACCATTTTTTAGACAACGCATAATTTAGAAGTTATTTATGATGTGATAGATTAGTGGACCGCCATATATATTTTCTGGTGTTAAGGGGTTACGCCACTCTGAGACACTTGAATCTAGACGATTTTTTTTGCAGTAACTATGAGGTTGAAAATAATTTTTTTACTTCTTATGTGTAGAGCATATGTTTTAAGTTTGCCGTGTAAAGTAAACAATTTAAAACCTTATATACGAATGGGTTATCGCATAAAAAAATGATATGCCAAATTTCAGATAATACCATTAAGAGTATGTGTACCCAGCTTGAAATAAATTGGACAAATAGTTTTAGAGATATTTGATACACCGCTCTCGCAGAGGAGGTTCACGGGACAACAAATACCTCGGCCATTTTTTAATACTTTTGTGCAGTATTTACACTAATACATGCTCTACACATAAGAAGTAAAGAAATAATTTTCAACCTCATAGTATCTGCAAAAAATCGTCTAGTTTCGAGTGGCTCAGGGTGGCGTAACCCCTTAAGCTTTGTAACCCGAGCCAGGATTTACGATGCAGACGTGACTTTCTTTGATTTCTAAAACCGTGAATTTATTACTTTGAATTTATTCATTTATGATCATGGAAAACTGCGACTTCTAACTACAGCTTCGGGGACTCGGCTTTTTTTGCTTCTGAATGCTAATTGCCGTGTCGTAAATGCAGGACGATGGGACTCCTTGCACACCATCGACTCAAGGTCCCTTTTCCAAAATTACGCACGTGTGCAACGTCCCTGCATTACTTGCTTGCACACCCCCTTCCACTAGGCGTCTGCAAAATCAAGGAAGCGCCCCAAAAAATGTTCATTGGTGTCTTCACACCCACGTCTTGCAATGCAATTCGCTAAAGATTTTCTGGAAGGTGACCGGTGTTAAAATTCTGGGGAGTATTTAGTCAGTCCACCGTCAGTCAAACGCCAGTGTCGAAAACGAAGCCAAGTAGCCAGATTGAACATCATGTCAGTACGTTCTAATAATTATGGCTCCACGAAAAAGTTGGGTGTGGAGGTATTGCACTGTGTCGGAAGACAACAACAGTTTGTGGTTTGTGCTATTCTATATTGGCGTACGGAGGATCCACTTTATCAATTATAAAGCATTTGCGGTGCAAACACCACGATGTTGTCTCCGAAGCTTCATTATTGTTGTCATCGGACAGTTTCGAAATTGAGGACGAGCTACCATCGACTTCCGGTGAACATTCCACGAAGAAAAGAAAACCCGTAGAAGTATGTAATGTGAGGAGGCAAGAAGAAATCACCCAAGCACTTTCCCGAATGATAGCAATCAATATGATGTCTATATCGTTTTGCAACAGCAAAGGGATTGAGAAATTTATGAAAATCCTAGAACCAGGATACAGCTGCCCGTATCCTCAAACCGCCATAAAGCGGTTACAATTATTTTACGAGGACAAGCGAAAAACAGTACTCGCAGAAATGTCCTCTACCCAATACGCGTGATTAACCGTAAATGGGTGGTCGTCGAGGGCACCAGACTCATACGTGGGTACAACCGCTCATTTTATTAACAAAGATTGGCTGCTCCAAACTTATACGCTGGCAACGCACCCCATAGACGATCGTCATACGACGATAAATTTGCAACAGTTGTTTAGTTTGGAGACAGAAGATTGGGAAATAGAGAATAAAATAATTTGTGTCGTGCATGACAATGCACAAAACATTTGTTCAGCGATAGATTTATTACCAAATGTGCCATACAGTGTTTCCTGCGCTGCTCATACATTACAGTTGTGTATAAAGGACGCGATGAACAATGTGCCTAGATTTGAAGAAGTGATTAAAAAGACGCTAAAATAGTACAACATTTTAAGCACTCAACAGTAACCACAACCGTAGCGTTGCAAAATAAACAACAGCACTTACAATTAAAAGAAGTGAAACTTATACAATCATGTACCACAAGATGGAACTCAACATACTATATATGTGACCGTTTAGTAAGTAATAGAGATGTAATTGTTTCGGTTTCAGGTGACAGGCAAGTCACAACATTAAATGTTGCGCTAAATTTGGAAATGCAAGAGCAGGATTGGAATACATTAGATGAAATTATTACAATTTTAGAACCAATTGAATTAGCTACAAAAGAGCTATGTTCGGAGAAAAAAGTTACAATATCTTTAGTTCTCCCGATTATGCACTGATTAATTAATAATCATTTGAATAATAACAATGCCGACAGTGACCATAGTCGGCAATTTAAAAATACATTACAAATATCCTTCAAAAATAGATTTGCGTTGGTGACAGATTCGGGAAATGTACACTCTATTGCATCTTTCCTTGATCCACGCAGTAAAAAGTTAACATTTGAAACAGCCGCTATAAAAACAAAAGTACATAATTATATAAAAAATATATTGAGTAATGTTACTGCAAATGAAAATAACGCATCCGATCTTGCTGCATCTGCATTAGATATTATCTATCGAAGTCATAACATAAATGTTACATCCGAATTTTACATGTATTTAGAAACATATCAAATTAATCATAATTCATGTCCATTAGCATGGTGAAAAACAAACCAAAAAAGATTTCCGAAAGTGGCCGAATTAGCCAAGAAATACTTGAGTATACCTGCAACGTCCAGCAATTCCGAACGCCTATTTTCGGCGGTGGGAAAAATCGTTAGTAGATACGCTATGCCAATTCTGACCCCTAGGGCAAGGGGGTGGGGTGGAGCGGGGATACCGCCCTCTTCCGCGAGATGGGTGAAGCGGTGAGGCGAGGAGAGGCGTACCGAGTTCGTGGGTGAGGAGGCTGACGTCACAGGGGAGGGGATGGATTTTCAAAATTCCAAAATGGCGTCGCCCGCATTTCGTATTGGCGCCACCTATCGGATGTTTAAAGTACTTTGCGTTCGTGTCGGTATTTGGGCCCGCATTGGTAAATTTTCCAGGTTTTTCATACATTTCGTATTGGCGCCACATCCGTACGCGTGCGGCGATCGGTGCGCAGGCGCGATCGCGATCGATTCGTGAAATTCAAATCGCGTCTTCGATTATGATTTCTGAGAAAGAGGTGGACAATGATTTCTGAGAAAAGATAAGGAATGGCGCGCCACAGGATTGAACGCGTTTTGGCACCTACGTGCATGCGCTTCCCGCAGTGTGTTTATACTTTAATCGTGGGACCGATACAGCGCACGTGCAATAATGTAAACATATAACGATAATTATTGTAAATCAATCGTCGCGGTAGCCCATGGGCTATTCCATGGAATAAACACGACATTGCATTCGATGATGATGATTTCTGAGAAAGAGGGTGGCACATGATTTCTGAGAAATCATAGAGCGAACCGCGCCGTGCCATGTACTTATATCTGAGCAGGATTGAACGCGTTTTGGCGCCTACGTGCACGTGCTTCATGCCGTGTGTTTATGTTTGAATCGTGGGACCGATACAGCACACGTGCAATGATGTAAACGTAGAGCGATAATTATTCGGGAAGAGTTTCGAGTACTTTAATGATCGAGGAGTCAGTAAGTTAATCGTCGCGATAACCTATGGAGTAAACACGACATTGCACCGCGCCATGCCGTGTGTTTATATCTGAGCAGGATTGAACGCGTTTTGGGGGCTACGTGCACGCTCTTCGTGCCGTGTGTTTATATTTAAATCAACCATCGTAAACATAGAGCGACAATTATTCCGGGTAGAGTTCTGAGTATTTTCACGATCGAGAACGACGTCTCAAGCATCCTTCTCGAGGAGCTGTAAGTCAAGCGTCGTGGGAGCGTGTAAGGGCGAAAAGAATTCGTACATAGATTTTCATGATTTTAGTAATTTATTTAACTTAGCTATCCCACTCGACAACATCATCGTTGAATATCGCATCGTCGATGGTCGTTGTCGGTAATAATGGCATTGTCGACGATTTCAATATTTAGATCCACATCAGTATAAAATGAATCATTGCCGACTTGCTCGGGGACAGTCTGAACTGCATTATCGCATTTGAAGACCGAGACCCCCGTGACGGATGTAAACACCCTTATCATCAGCGCTATAATTCGATACACTTGGTAACGCATCGAGCAAGCGTGACATCACGTCACATGATTGAGACGTTGAGGGTGAGAGAGGAAGACGTGCATCGCAAGAAACTGAAGTACTTTACCGCGGTCGTGTGTACGCCGTTAACGCTACTGCAGGACATCGAGAACGGAGTGGTCGAAGTACGGGAAGTACTGTGTCCTGATATATCAACAATTACAGTGACTTGGTTTTTGTGTCGGGAATTGGCATGATTTCGGACGAGCGTACGAGTCTGCCGCGAAACTCGAAGCTCGTACTTGCACCACTGAGTTTTCGATTTCCGGATTGGGAGTATGATCGTATCACCTGGAAAAGCCGCATCATGAAATCAGGTGAAATCGACCGTCTCTGGAAAGTTAAGTATTTATGAAGAAGTAAACTCTTTGTGAATAAGTGAACATCGAAGTGTTCATGGACACGTGCAGGGTTTGTCTCGGATGTCCGAGCTTTTACGCAGTGTTGCGCAATTCCAAGACTGTGTGGATCAGTGAGACACGTGCCTGCAACTCATCATCAAGTATCAGAGCAGCGGCGGAGTGTCCGTGGCAGCGAAACAGCGCCTGGTGTCGCGGATCGTGCGAATAAAGACATTGCGCGCGATCGTGCGGGAAAGGATTTCGCGAGTAGGGTGCGAGGTTTTGGGTCTATCGACTGCACCCAAAGTCGTATGGGAAGACGTGGAATCTGCGTTTATAGACCGTATTTAAACCGGTGCGATCATCAACGTGGGCAAGGATCACGATGTCTGAATGGGCAATGGTGATACGATTCGGCAGCCCCTACTGTGCGATGGATATCATCCCCACCATGCATCACGCTTATCGCAGTCTTTAAGAAAGGTTGACACGCGAGGAGGGATCATTACACGTTTCAATCAGGATGTGGTGCGACGACAGCAACGAGATGAAGGAGTATTTGGTAAGTGATATTTGTACGTAGCGACTACGAGGTCTTTTCCTAAAAAGCACATGTTTCCTATAGTTTCTTGTATGTTTCAGCGATCGGAGTATCCATATGTGAAGTGATACTACATCATTAAGTGTAGAAAATTAATGCATGGTTTCAGGCAGTTTTGGTGCGAGGTTCGAGACGATTTAGACGGTTGGGCGTTCAACGACGACAACAATGATCCTGACTTTTAGGGGCTAGGACGATTGTCCGAGCCGTAAATATACGTATATGTGTTCAGAGGATTTATTCGATATAATACAATCACGATGTGATGCACGTCGCATAATGATTACAATATACTGTATGTGCATGACTTTGCGTATCGTAGAGCGTATTAACTCGCACCCGAGACAGTCGTCGTATCAGTGGTATCTTCCGATACAGTCGTCGTCGCCGATGCAGTCACCGACACAACCATCGTTATCGACGTCGAGACAGTCACCGTTACCGTCAGCGTCATTGACATTGTCGAGACGGTTGTCGTTGTCATCGTCGAGGCAGCCGCCGCTACCGACACAGTTACTAGCACAAAGATTGTCACCACCCGAGGAAGTAGCCCTTACAGATACCGGGGTAGTCACAATGGACGCAACGCAAGACTTTGTAAGACATCATTGAAATTCCGCGCATTAAGTTCGTTTTCTCAATGCCCAATGAAAAGACATTATGCAACTTAAAAAATATTATCTGAAGTATCACAATTCCCTTGTATAAGTTCAAATAATCGATTAAAAAGTTCTTCAATCTTAATACTATTCATAGCCCTTACCGATACCGGGGGCAGTCACGATGAACAATTCCGTTGTCGCGGAAATTTTTTTTTCTCAATCAATGTAGGTACAATTTGTAAACTAGAATAAGGAATTGTTATACTGTACTTAATGTCAGGTTTTGACATTTTTTTATGAGGTAAATCAACTGATAAACGACGCTTTTCACGCCCTTCATACGCTGCTGATATTTCTTCTGGCGACAATGAAGGATCTGTTTCCATTTGTGATACACTGAGTTGAGAAGATGGGGATTCTTTGTACAGTTACAATTCCGTTGTCGCGGGTAGTTTTTTTTCTCAATGCATCATTTGGACCTAACACATCCGCGCAGTGGTGTAAATTTGTATTACGAACAAACAGAAAATGGATTCGACAGAATCATATCCGTTCGCGATTACACGATGTCTTCTCCGTGAACGAGCGTAAGACCGCGCTCAACCAGTACAACGATAAGTGATACATACTACCCGAACACGTCAGCACCCTTCAGTGGGTCCACTATCGAATTCCCGAGTACGATGTTGACAACGACAACAACGTGTACGTCATGTAACGAGCGAGTCTGTCCACTGGTAGACAGCGTCGACCGTCAGTCCCAGCGCCTCCAGTGTTCGTGCGATCAGTTGAGTGAGCAGGTGAGCACCGCATAGTTCGAGCCTCGGAAGCGACACTCGTTTGAGCGGGGCTACCTTCGTCTTCGCGATGATGAGGCTGATCTGCCTCTGGCCGCTACCTCCGCTGACCCGTAGGTAGACTACGGCCGAGAAAGCTCGTTCAGAAGCATCTGAAAATCCGTGGATCTTAATGGTTTGCGGGATCGAGGTCAGGCCCAACCAAAGGGGGATTTGAACGTCGCGTAGCGCAAGTAGGGTGTCGATGAAGTCAATCCACAGGCATTTCTCCGTTGATGGAAGAGGTTCGTCCCAGTCCGTCTTAAGTAGCCAGAGTGACTGAATAAATATATTTGCCCAAACTGTGACAGGGGCGAGCTACCCCAGTGGGTCGAAGATCTGGGTCGCTTAGCTGAGCACCATGCGCTTCATGACCCTCACCGATGGGCAGTCCTGAAGGTAGCGAATCCGGAATCGGTCGCCCTCTGGAAGCAACTGGATGCCTAGCACGCAGTGAGTAGTGTCCGTGTCCCATTGTCGTGAGGCCCGAAGTCGTCGCTAGCGATAGTTCGTAGGAAGTCTTGCGAGTTTGATGCCCACTTACGTAGTCGAAATCCGCCCGCCTCGCAGAGACGAGTCAGTGCTCCTTGGAGGCGGCAAGCCTCTTCGACCGTGGGAGCGCCAGTCTGGACGTCATCCATGTAGACGTCGGATAGCAGTGTGCGGGAGCCGGCAGGGCAGTCCGAGGACTCGTCCCTACCTAGTTGCTGCAGACAACGTAGAGCCAAGTAAGGTGCACATGCCAGGCCGTACGTTACTGTGCATAACTGTAATTCCTTTGCTTGTTTGCCAAGGCCTCTGCTCCAGAGTATTCGCTGGAAGTCCCGTTCGTCCGGGTGTACCACAATCTGTTGGTACATCTTTTCTACATCGGCGACGAAGGCAATGGAGTGCCGCCGTCAGCGTACCAAGACGTCAGCCAGAACTGGTAGCAGATTGGCACCGATATAAAAAAAGTCGTTGAGCGACTTACCAGAGCTGGTTGGCATGGAGTCATTGAACACGACGCAAAGCTTCGTCGTCGTCCTTGCTACCTTCATGACTCCATGGTGTGGTAAGTAATACCCTGCGCCGCTCGGGGGCAGGTTGGACACTTGCATGTGCCCGAGATCCTCGTATTCCTGCATGAATTCCTTGTAGGCCTTATGGAACTCGGCGTCCCGTTGAAATCGCGTTTGCATCGAAGCCAGAGTGCGAACAGCTGCAGATTTTGACACACCCAACTCTGAGCGGCTCTTGAATGAAAGTCGGACGACGAATCGTCCTTCGGATGTGCGTCGATAAGTTGTGAGAAAGTGTTCGTCGCAGGCCTGCTCGTCGGGTGTCAAGGTAAGTACCACCCCGACATCCTCCTGTTCCCAGCATGCTTGTCCAGTCCGCCTGCACTGAACAGAATTGCACTGTAGGTCTTGGTTGGTCTAGAGGAAGAGAATGAGATCCCTTGACTCCTCCAGTGAGGATCCATCCGAAGACCGCTTTCTGAGCTAGGGGCGAGCCTGGAGGGCCCTTCCGCACGCCGTCGAGCAGAATATCGTTGTAGACATCAGCCCCAAGTAGCAGCTCAACGGAATCCTGGTTCGCCTGGAGTTGATCGGCCCATTGCAGACCATGTAGATGAGTCCAGCTGGCCAAGTCGGGTAGAGCGCGAGGCCAGTAGCTGGATAGGTTTGCCAAGGCAAAGGAAGCCTGATCCGCCGTCACGCTGGTCCAAACCAAGCCGCGGGTGCGGTGTGAGTCCGTTGTCGCTTGAGCCCCAGTTGCTTGACGAGTTGGTCGGAAATCAGTGAGACCTCGTTACCAGGGTCGATCAGGGCTCGGACGGTGGCGTATTGTCCAGCTGGCGTATACGCGCGTATCCGGGCCATCCCTAGTATCACGGTCCGCAGTGGGCCGTGGTGACGAGTCACATATTGTACCGTCGCCTCGAGTGTCGCATCAAATATCTCGTGGATCGAAGTATGATATTTCTCTACACATTTTTGGCAACGTTTATTAGAAGGGCAATCAGTTAGGTTGTGCTGACCTAAATAGTTTAGGCAGCGTGCCAGCGACATGAGCGTCTCCTTCCGTTCCGATTGCGTCTTCTCCTGGTATCGAGGGCAGAAGAGCAGGTAGTGCGGGCCCTTGCACAGTCCATACTCCTTGGTAGATTCTCGACCAGCGGAGACCTGATACACCTGAGCAGGTTTGGTTCCGGCTTGCTTTTTGCTCGAGTCCTCTGCTTGTTGTTTGGCTCGTCGATCCTCCAGCGCATCCACGCTGTGGATGCGTGCGTTAATGAACTTCGTCAGTTCCTCCAAGGTAGGTGGCTCCGTAGTGGACCCAAGTGCTGTCTCCCATTCACGACGAGATTGGAGGTCTAACCGGTCCACCGTTAAATGGACGATCCAATCTGTCGGGTCTGGTCAGCCCATGTCGGCGAGTGCGTCGACGACGTCCCACGTAGCATAATACAGTTGCTTCAGCTCCTTGGACGATTCCTCCTTGACAGGCTGAAAGTCAGTGAGACTCACTAACAGTGAGTGTACCATGCGTCGTCTGTTTTGGAAGCACTCCTGGAGCGCCGTCCAAGCGCGTTTAAAATTTGACTCCGTCATCTTGATGTTACGTATTAAATCGGCCGCTTCGCCCGTCATGCAGCCCCGCAGATAATGGAAGCGGTCGACATTTTTTAACGACGTGTCCTGTATCACCAGCGATACGAATATGTCGTGGAAGGCGGCCCATTCGCTATATCGTACGTCAAAGGTCGGTAGGTTAATGCGTGGCAACAAAGCACGTTGCCGGAGCTCACCGCCCTCTGAGTGTCCCGACGGCAGCGTCGTGTTGGCAGCGTGGGGCTGTGTCCCGATGAGCTCCTCGCGCAGGTCTAGAAGCTGGGCCTGCTGGTCCATGAAGGACTCCTCGGCTATGCTGAAGCAGTCCTTGGTCAAATATTCGTGTTTCTCCTGCTCGGCGGTTCGCCACTCCATCAGTCCTGTGTGCTGAGTCACGAACTGCTTCCAGTGATTTTCGAGCATGGTCAAACGCGCTTGTATCGCCCCACTCGTGATGTTAGCCGCACCTTTCTTTTTCAGGTTTTCAAAGACCCGGGTTAAGCGGTGAAACACCTTAATCTGGGCATTGATCTTGTCGGCCATCGTGGAGATCAAGGGTGAACGCGGTCACCACGTGGTCGCGGTAGAATAATCCGGAACCGGTCACTCGAACGTTCTCGCGATTATTCCGGTTTCCGGCTCGAAGGACCAAATGTTTCTGGATGAACGTGAAGCTTCGAGCGTTCGCGAATTAGTTTAAGGTTATGATTTAGATTATAAGCTAGTCTGTTTAGGGGATTGGGAAAAGGTTATTTGGAAAGGACTGGGAAAGAAGAATCTGGTTATTTGATAGATTGGTTTGGCCGGTGATGGGATACGGGGCGGAGGTGTGGGGGTGGAGGGAAAGGCAGAATGTGGAAAGGCTTCAGGAAAGGTTTTTGAAATGGGTTCTAGGGGTGGATAGATGCACGCCGGGGTACATGGTGAGGGAGGAGATGCAAAGGGGAATGCTGAAAGGAAGGGCAGGAATGAGGGCCTGGGCGTATGAGAGGAAGCTAGAGGAGGGGCAGGGGGGAGTTGGCGAGGAAGTGCTGGGAGGAGCTGAAGGGGAGGCAAAGGAGGGGAAAGGGGTTGGAGGGGTGGGAAGAGGAAAGGAAGGAGTTTTTTGAGAAGAGGGGGTGGACGCTGGAGGAGATAGAAGGGATGAGGGAAGAGGGGGGACTAAGAGAAGATGAGCTGGTGAGTATTGAAAGGAAAATGCAGGAGGAGGAGAGGTGGGAAAGGATAGGGGAATCAGCGTACAATAGGTGGTACGGTAGGGTGAAGGGGGAACAGGTGCCTGGGTACCTAAAGAAGGGGTGGGGAGAAAGCAGGTGGAGAAGGGTGGCCAGGTTTAGATTGGGTAACGAAATGAGGGGGGGTAGGTACTGGGAGGAAGGAGAAAAGGAGGTGTAGTGTGTGTGGAAGGGGGGGAGAGACGTGGGAGCACGTGTGGGAGGAGTGCATGGGGTGGGGGGAAGAGAGGGGGTGGTAGGAGATGGCGGGAGAAGTGCTGGGTGATGAGGGGGAGGGAGAAGACTGGATGAGGAGGTTAGAGGAAAGGAGACAGGTGTGTGAGGGAACGGAGGTGTGAGAAAAGGAATGGAGTGGAAGGGGAGACGAGCGGAAGCGGAGGTCCGGGAAGCGGGTGTGAATGCGGGCGGAAGCGGAGGAGGGGGAGGGAGAGCGCGTGCGAGCGGAGCGAAGGGGGATGGGGTATATTGTAAATATTGTATATAGTTATATTATAGTATAGTATATATTATAGTAAATAAAAAATAGGTGTAAGATAGGTCTAACAAGGGGAGTCCACGGTGAGGTAGTCATCGATTTTGATGAGCCTTGGCACGATGGATCCATGTCGAAAATATGTAAATACGTGTCCGGGCGTTTCTGCCATTTGGCCTTAATAACAGAGATAATTACATGTAAATTATTAAACATTTCATAGCGCCAATGGAAAACATAAAAGCCATAACCTTAATTTAAGAATATGCCGTGGAGCGTTCGGTAAGTCGTCGACGTGGCGTTGCTGCGGTCGTGAGTTCGATTCCGCCTCTGTCTAGATATTTTTTCATACTTTATTTTTTCACACTTTATTTTTTCCACACTGTATGAATAGTGAGAAAAAAGGTAACGGTAGTAACGTTCACTAATTCTTTTAAATGTATAAATACAATTATTATTTTTTTTTTTAACGTGGGAAATCTTCAAAAGACACCCCGACACCTCCAGAGGGGAATCCCCCGAGGGCGCCAGGGTAGTGTGACTTCGCAGTACTGTTCCTGAATAATTAATATACCTATAACATAAGAACTATTATATAATAACGAGCGGTAATCTCGAAAAATTAGCATCCCAAAATTAATATCAGTACACAATTCAACTTACAGTAACGAAATGAGATATATATTTATGTTCTTACGTTTCCATTATCTGCAGCTCTCTAGGTGATACTGGTCATAAAAACATTCGAAACATAAAATGTTTCTGCATGCAGCACACTTTATAAATCCTGATTTGCTACATCTACAATTCGATCGCCTCAGGTCTATTGGAAAGCAAACTTCATTCACATAATAATAATAATAATAAAAATAATAATAATGGAAACGTAAGAACATAAATATATATCTCATTTCGTTACTGTAAGTTGAATTGTGTACTGATATTAATTTTCGGGATGCTAATTTTTCGAGATTACCGCTCGTTATTATATAATAGTTCTTATGTTATAGGTAAATTAATTATTCAGGAACAGTACTGCGAAGTCTTATTCGAAGTTTCCGGTGGTACCCCATCGCGCGATGGTGGCCGTGGGGTTTTAGTGGGTAAAAATCCCACACTACCCTGGCGCCCTCGGGGGATTCCCTTCTGGAGGTGGCGGGGTGTCTTTTGAAGATTTCCCCACGTTAAAAAAAAAAATAATAATTGTATTTATACATTTAAAAGAATTAGTGAACGTTACTACCGTTACCTTTTTTTCTCACTATTCATACAGTGTGGAAAAAATAAAGTGTGAAAAAATAAAGTATGAAAAAAATATCTATACAGAGGCGGAATCGAACTCAGGACCGCAGCAACGCCACGTCGACGTCTTACCGAACGCTCCACGCCATATCCTTAAATTAAGGTTATGGCTTTTATGTTTTCTATTGGCGTTATGAAATGTTTAATAATTTACATGTAATTATCTCTGTTATTAAGGCCAAATGGCAGAAACGCTCGGACACGTATTTACTTATTTTCGACATAGATCCATCCTGCCAAGGCTCATCAAAATCGATTACTACCTCACCGTGGACTCCCCTTGTAAGTTAGGCTAACAAGGAAACATATCGAACCCGAAAATTCTGATTTTAATGAAACTCCGTACGATGGTAGATCATGTCGGAGTATGTAAGAAACAATTTTTTTTCTGCGGAAAAACACTCTGAGGGGGTGAAATCAGCCCCAAATTTTCAGCGATTTTTCGTTTTTCGAGTATAACTTTGTGACGGTGCGAGGTAGAAGAAAACCGTGAATGGACAAAATGTTCAGTGTTTGATGCCGTATAACGCGCTGTAAAAGAAATTTTTGTACGTCCAACAATTTATAAATAAATTAAAATTTTCGTTATTTTACATATAATTTCTAACCGTGAGGGTTGGGGACGATCTTTTTCCGTGTAAAAGTTGTAATTCGCAATGGTTTACTAAAATGTAAAAGGAAAAAATTTTGGTTCATTTGTTTATTTGTTTACAAAAATTTTCCGCCTTTGTCCATATTACTACCATCTGCCACTTGACAATCGAGGATTTCGATGAAACTTGGTATACAAGCACACCATTTGGAACTATTCGACAAGTATTTGTCTTTATTGGCGGAAATTCATGTTTACAGGGTGAAACTACTCCCTCAAGGTTTAGGGGTGGGAACTTTCTAAAGCGTATAACCGAAAAAGTAGTAGACATAGAAAGAAATGTTAAATACAAAAATTACTAGAATTTTTATGAGGAATAATATAATTCACAGTTAATAAATGAAATTTAAATTGCTATTTGTTAATTCCCAAAACAATTTAATTGTGCCTAACACTGCTCGTAAATAGTATTGTATTTGATTCTTTCTTACCTTGGTCAACTTGTGTACAATGTTTGTCACGAGTGGAAACAGGCGACTCACAAATGCAACTTATCGTTCTCGACCATGACGTTTTATTTACAACACCGGCCACCGTAATCGTGACCTTCTGCCCTCCAACAGATCGTATACGTGCATAACAATTCTATTTACATCGCTGTGTGGGCAACCGTGTTTACGATTGTTGTGACCAGACAAATTTAAAATAGAAAAGCCAATCTACGCAGCGATTTAAAAATAGTTGTTATGTCGATAAAAAAAGCCGTGGAAAAACTGCGATTACGTTGGCCGATGTTGTATATAAAACGCAATGATCCAGAATGAAACTTCGCATTTGTGAGTCGATTGTCAAGGTACGTGCATAGTTCTCATCACATTACGATACGTAAGTCATTACAGCACTAGTGTAAGACCTGTACTGTTCGATAGTCATCCTAGTCTTTCGATTCTCACATTTGTTAAAGGTGCACATTTGTAAGAATGGCGCGAATAAATCCTGCTCGTGTTATCCAGTTGCTCATGATAACATTCGACGTAGCGAATATAAATCGACCGGATGCGAACCAACAAGAGGTGGAACTGCACGATATTGTAGCAGATATTATACGAAGAAGTGTCGAGGACACATCTTTTACCATGGAAACAGACACGACGTTGGAATTCCTTCAACCATTTCGACCACATTCAGAAGACTTCGTTGATGAAGAGGCACTATCACCAGAAGACTTACTTGAGGTATTAGAGCCAACGCAAGATGAAGAACAAGTCTGCGTTTCAGAAGAAGGTGGGCTCGTGGACTTGGAATACAAACAAAACGCAGTCGATTATTGGAAAGGTGGTAAGAAAAAGCGTCTGTCACTTGAGAGCGTTAGATAAAAGTTCAGAACGGTAAAATCGGTGTCACAGTTATACAGGTGGGAGCAGTCTTTAGAAAAGGGAGGGAATCGAAGGGAAAAACTAATGCAAATATCCCGTTATGTTTTTAATCAGTTTTGTGCTGCTACGGACGTAAACGCTATAATCCATGATACTGATTTGCGACAATGGGCGTTGGAAGCAAATATAGCGGTTTCTCTTCAAAATTTTAAAGCCTCGCCAATGTGGATATTAAATTTTAAAAGACATTATAATATTGTATCTCGGAAGATAAATAAGTTTATTACCCGCTCTTACGCGGCGGACGCTGCAACTTTGGAAAACAGTGCTACAGAGTTTGTTAAAATGATCAAAAGTGTAATTGACATTGTCGGCCTGGAACATGTGTATAACGCGGACGAAAGCAATTTCAACCTTGAATTGCATTCTGGTGGTACGTTAGCAGTTGAAGGCACGAAAAAGTTGGACACAGTTGTTCAGTCCCTTTCAGCAATGACACATAGCTATACCATATTACCCGTAATCTCTGCAGCTGGGAAACTCATGTCTCCCCTTCTAATCGTGCTGAAAGAATCAAGTGGAACGTTTGGTCCTCAAGTGAAGAAAACATTATTTAATGCTCCAAACGTACATATACAGGCATCAAAATCAGGAAAATTAAGCACACAATTATTTCATGAATGGTTTACTAATGTATATGTACCTAATACACAGACCTCAAGTGCTCTTCTGTTAGATTCCTGGACTGGGCACTGTCCAGCTTCTCTGTTGGAACTTGTTCCCAACAATAAACAAGTCGTCATTTACACTATTCCAAGGAAAACAACCGGTATGATACAACCGCTTGACGTATACAGATTTCGGGTATGGAAAGGCTTCGTGAGAAAATTTTCAGATATAGTACTCCTTTTAAACATAGACGTTAATTTGCATTTGCGTAACAATATAATAAAACTACAATCACTAACTCACAATCAATTGTCTGCACCAAGATACAATGCCTTGTTCAGGTATGGATGGTACAAAAGTGGGTACATACCTACTAATTGTAAACCGACGTTTGAACATCCCGTGGATATTGCTTTTAAAAATCAAGAAAACATAGATCCACCTAAATGTGCAATCTGTGGAGCGCCAGCTGTTATTCGTTGTGCATGGTGCGACAAGTTCTTATGCTTTCATCATTTCTTCGAAGCCTTTCACTACCACGCACATTCTTCATAGAAGTATAACATTCTTCTACGGCAATACTGTTAGAACTGCCAGTGGTAATATGTATCGTAATGATTATACTGTCTTCGAGAATCATTCACGTATATAAAGACATTGTTAGAGATACCCTCGTTGATGCCATACATTCGTCTGTAGCACTTTTGATTGCATACCTATTTGTCTGTATATTCTGTTACGTTCCGACCAGATTTTTAATGTTACTTTCGACCTAACGTCGGCTGGAATGTGTCTTGACAATGCTTTGCATTTTGGATTTTCCTAATCGAGCACAATCTCAACGTTGACACATTGTTCCCATAAATACAAAAAAAAAAAAAATGAAAACTACACACCTGGAGTTTGGAAATACATTTTACGAATACTTTATACATTTTACGGCTACTGTGACGCCACCTAGGATTTCGTTGCCGTTGCACTTCTGTTATATTATTCCTCATAAAAATTCAAGTAATTTTTGTATTTAACATTTCTTTCTATGTCTATTACTTTTTCGGTTATACGCTTTAGAATGTTCCCACCCCTAAACCTTGAGGGAGTAGTTTCACCCTGTAAACATGAATTTCCGCCAATAAAGACAAATACTTGTCGAATAGTTCCAAATGGTGTGCTTGTATACCAAGTTTCATCGAAATCCTCGATTGTCAAGTGGCAGATGGTAGTAATATGGACAAAGGCGGAAAAGTTTTGTAAACAAATAATCAAATGAACCAAAATTTTTTCCTTTTACATTTTAGTAAACCATTGCGAATTACAACTTTTACACGGAAAAAGATCGTCCCCAACCCTCACGGTTAGAAATTATATGTAAAATAACGAAAATTTTAATTTATTTATAAATTGTTGGACGTACAAAAATTTCTTTTGCAGCGTGTTATACGGCATCAAACACTGAACATTTTGTCCATTCACGGTTTTCTTCTACCTCGCACCGTTACAAAGTTATACTCGAAAAACGAAAAATCGCTGAAAATTTGCGGGCTGATTTCACCCCCTCAGAGTGTTTTTCCGCAGAAAAAAAATTGTTTCTTACATACTCCGACATGCTCTACAATCGTACGGAGTTTCATTAAAATCAGAATTTTCGGGTTCGATATGTTTCCTTGTAAGTTAAAAATTAAGTTAAAATTAAGTAAGTTAAGATAGGTTAAGGTAGAGTAGGGAAAGAAGGTGTAAAGAGTGGAGGGAGCGAGGACGGAGATTGTATCCCCTACGGGCCCAATAAAAGGATATATATAGTCTTTAAGCTTGTCTTTAAGAATAGTCGTTAAGTTTAAACGTAAGGTCACTTTGTATTTACAAAACGAGTACACAATATATTACACTTAAGTCTAATCAATGTCGCAAAGAACACTAAATTTATTTTGCAATAACGCGAAAGTACGCGACAAGTTAAGGCTTGAATCGAGAAGCTCGAATTGTATAAGTCTGGAACGTTCCAGGGGAGCGTAAGCACGCGAGATAAAGACCTTGTCGAGTCGATGATTCGCAGAACAGAGAGCGATCGCGGTGATAGATCAGGCTGTTTTCCCGAATTCTGTGACGTCAGCACCCCACCTAACAGCTGCTCGTCCTGAACAGGACGAGGACCGCAACGGCGAAACAAAGCAGTTCGCGCGATGAAGCAAGCTGCCTAATCAGCTGAGGTGTGCGTCAACAGATGGCGCGACGGATCTCATCACCACGATCATGCATACCGCGATCTGATCGTGTTACTCGGTTTAAACCTCGCGCGGCATCGGCAGCGAATCAGCGCCGCCTTGGACTGTAGCCGTTTGGGCCAATCTCAAACAAGATTAATTGTGCGCATATATGAGAAGGAGAATAATTGAATAAACAGTCAATGTATATATTTATATGTATTTATTTATTTATTCATTCATTTATTCGTTCATTTATCCGTTCATTTATCCGTTCATTTATCCGTTCACCCATACAGCACACTTCGTGGCGACAACGTTGCAGAATCGTTGCAGTAACCTTGCAGTGTTGCATGGTTGCAGCGCAATGTCGATTTAACGTTGCTGCGACGTTGCCGAGCAATATTGCACGGGGCGGACATAGAATTATTGCTGCCTAGTTTCATCAATGTTGCGTTGCAATATTGCACGACAACGTTCCTGCAATATTTCTGCAACGTTACGGCAACATTTGGCAATGTTTCCACAATGTTGATGCAACGTTGCGCCAATATTGCGGCAACGTTCCTGCAATTTTCCTGTAATGTTGCTGTAATGATCCTGCAATGTTGCGCAACGTTGCTTAACCTAAAATATTTTCTTTGTATTTTAATGAAAGGAGAAAATGTCTAAGGAAAAAATGTTTGCTTCGGGGAGACAATTATTCTGACGGAGACGATTTTTTCTCAAGGTTATATTTACCGAAATTTCAAGATCATCCATGTTTCTTTTAATGGGAGGGCGTATTTTTATTACTGTAATGCTATAGCCAATAAAAATACAAATTCAACCATATATAATATGTTGTCCTTTTTGCCTAACAATCATTTTTTTCCTGCGACAATTTCTCGTATCATTAAAAACCACGGAGATATTTTAAGCTTAAATGTTAAGTGACTCATCCTGTATATTTTAATGTGTATAATGACACAGGGTGGAAGTTGTAGCACATACCTATGGTATTACAAAACCCTAATGGAGTTTGTGAAAGTGAGCCTTCGTTTTTGAATAATTTGCAGTTTTGCACGGTAGGAGTATAAGTTCGAGTATGTTAGCAGTCTTATCAATCAGTGGTTGTAGCTGCGGCGGTAAAGTGTTCGCCTACGACGCTACAGGTCGCCGGTTCCATTCCCTTCTGAGGAAAAAATTTTCTATGAAAAAAAGTAATACGGGCTTTATATTTCTATGATTCTGTACCCATTCAGCATTGTTCGTGTCCGTCGCGGACGTTATTTATATTTTTGGCCTCACTGCCCGAAACGTTGCAGGAGGCGGACATAGCAATATTGCTGCAACGTTGCGACAACGTTGCAGTGCAACATTTCAATCTTGCACTGCAACGATCCTGCAACTTTGCTGCAATGAGAGTGTGCTGTATGAGCATTTATCCGTTCATTTATCCGTTCATTTATCCATTCATTTATCCGTTCATTTATCCGTTCATTTAGTCCTGCATTTATTCGTTCATTTATTCGTTCATTTATTCGTTCATTTATTCGTTCATTCATTCGTTCATTTATTTATTTATTTATCGAACCGTTTGTTTGTCTGTCCGCTTGTTTGTCTGTCCGTCTGTCTGCCCGTTTGTTTGCCTGTATGCCCGTTTGTTTGCCTGTATGCCCGTCTGTTTGCCTGTCTGCCCATTTGTTTGACTGTCTGTGTGTCTGTCTGTCTGTCTGTCTGTCTGTCTGTCTGTCTGTCTGTCCGTTCGTTCGTTCCTTCGTTCGTTCGTTCGTTCGTTCGTCCGTTCGTCCGTTCGTCCGTTCGTCCGTTCGTCCGTCCGTCCGTCCGTCCGTCCGTCCGTCCGTCCGTCCGTCCGTCCGTCCGTCCGTTCGTTCGTTCGTTCGTTCGTTCGTTCGTTTGTTCGTTCGTTCCTTCGTTCGTTTGTTTGTTTATTTCAGTTACATAGGGCGCGTATATGATTGCGAATCATAGAATATCCTTGACGCGTATCCATGAGTTCCGCGACGAATCGAATCCGGGCTACTTAAGGTACACCTGGTTTCCCTGACGGCGAATAATCTTCTCGATCAGACAGACGTCCTGATTCGCGACCTACTGTAGTTCGTACTCGTAGAATCCACCCGAGATCGGCCTTCCGAGGAACCGCGCAGAATGAACGTCACCGGGCACGTTCGTTGTACGATTACGATTTCGAATACCTCGGTCGAACAGTTCGGAGCATATCCCTTCCCGAAGAGTGTCTTGAACTTGCTCACACGCACCTTGTCACCGACGTTGAATTTCGCGCGTCGTCGAACACCTTTCAATGCGGAGGGGCAGAGGGCCTCAATCGCGGCGAACAATAAACGCGTTGCGGGGGTCCCGTCCACAGGTCGGGCGTTCATCATTCGATGCTTGCGATGATTGTAGGTGTGTACGAGCACAGCTAACAGGTCGACCCAGCGATAGGGCTCGTTCAAGGAGAATTGTTTCCACATGAGGTTTTCAGCGTGCGATTGAAACGTTCGACAATCGACGCTTTCATCACGCGTACGTGGAGTAGTGGTTGATCCCGCGTGTCTTCGCGCATCGTCGAAACTCCGCGTTGTAGAACTCCTTTCCCATGTTGATTTGTAAATTTCGCTGGCATCTACAGGGTGTCCGCGGGAAGAGTGGACAGCTGGATATCTCCTTAACTATTGTAGACAAAAATATTTAAAAAATAGGGAATTGCATGGTTCGAGGGGGCCAATTTATTAGCGCGGACGAATTTTTTTTTCGATTATTAATTTAAAAGATACGATGGTCAAGTTCGGTTTTTTAAATGGGACTATTTTTTCTGAAGACCTGAGTTGATAGTGCGTTCTAAGACAAATTCAATAAGCTTTAATGTATACACTTGATTCCCACTGGTTTTTGAGATATTGCGCTTGCAAATTTACTGATTTTCCCTGGAAGAAAACTCGCTGGAATAGCAAGGACCGGGGACGGTCTTGCTGGCGCCACGGGTGGCCTTGCCTGTTGAAACAGATACCTACCTGCCAAAGGTCTACGCCAGGAATAGCAGGCCCAAAGGCTGGACAATTCTTTTCCGTCAAAAATGCTACTTAAGTAGGTACATCTGCGGTATCGAGAAGCGCACCGTTACTTTTATTTCGCACTTGCTTCTACGCTCGGATGGCCGGTTCTTTTGAGAGGGATGTAAGTTCAATTGGTTAGGTTAGAAGGTGTGAAAGTTGCTAGACTAAATTTCAACCATAGGGAGCAGATTATATTAGAACCAATCGAATTTGCATCCCTCACAAACGGCTGCTCTCTTGAAGAGGCCTTCTTCACAGCAATACCTCCTCCCCAGTGCCCACCTTCTCTCGCACAGAATACGATAACGCATGCTTTTGTTTTGATATTAAAGCTCGTGTTTATATTCGAGAGGACCACGTGTCAACAGCGGGCTACCATTTTTCATCCCCTGTCTCTCTACGAGGCGTATTGACGGTGGATTGTAGGAGCGTATATGTCTGGATGCCAGTTATTGAATTCAGGAGACGATAGAAACACTTTATTACAAAACACACATGTACTATAATTAAAGTAAATCGTATTCCTCTCGGGAAGGAGTACTGATAATCATCGAACTTACGCCCTACTACGCGCAGACCGATTACACGGAGGGTAGTCGGGTCACACACTGCACAAATGATAAGCCGCGTCTAGACGTTGTGAGGCTGCAGCGCGAGGCGTGCCTCGCGGAGTGAAAAGTCTGGAGAGTCCTTAGTTCGCCTTGGTCACTTTGCAAAGCAACCTCGTGCTGTTGCCGTGGCGAGGACAATACCCCGTAGTGCCTCACCGAATTTTATGGCTTTCGACCCTCGAAGGGTTTGGAATATCATCAAGAAGAGAGAACTGTTCAGGATTTCAAATATTTGCATCTTTTTTTTATCGTATCGAAGGGGAAGTGGCGGCAATGGATTCCTGGCGTTCCGTCGATTAAAATCATACCAAATATCATGCAAATCGGACTATTTTCAACCAAGTCAAGTCAGCTTGAAATGATATAAAACGATTTTTCATGGAATTTTCTTCATTATGGTCCGAATTACCTCGTTTTTTATGTTAGTTTCATCGGCAAAACATAAGGAATCAAATGGCCTCGTTTTCGCAAATATCTGATGAGAAATGCGGAAATCGAAGAAGCAATATCTCAAAAACCAGTGGAAATCAAGTGTATACATTAAAGCTTATTGAATTTGTCTTAGAACGCACTATCAACTCAGGTCTTCAGAAAACATAGTTCCACTTAAAAAACCGAACTTGACCATCGTATCTTTTAAAATAATTCGTCCGCGCTAATAAATTGGCCCCCTCGAACCATGCAATTCCCTATTTTTTAAATATTTTTGTCTACAATAGTTTAGGAGATATCCAGCTGTCCACTCTTTCCGCGGACACCCTGTATAACAAAGCCACAACACGGTCGCAAACGCCGCGGTCATACCTCATTCATTTTTCGTTTACGGATACGGCCCACGCGTACTTGCTGAACATGCCTATAATGGCGAGTTGATGTTGATGTTGAAGTTGCCACACTACAAAACGAGATATTTATATGCGATTTACGTGTCGCTGTCATTACCGTTGTCGTCGTTGTCATCATCGTACTCGGGAATTCGATAGTGGACCCACTGAAGGATGCTGACCTGATCGGGTAGTATGTATCGCTTATCGTTGTACTGGTTGAGCGCGGTCTTACGCTCGTTCACGGAGAAGACATCGTGTAATCGCGAACGGATATGATTCTGTCGATTCCATGTTCTGTTTGATCGTAATACAAATTTACACCACTGCGCGGATGTGTTAGGTTCAAATGATGCATTGAGAAAAAAAACTACCCGCGACAACGGAATTGTAACTGTACAAAGAATCCACATCTTCTCAACTCCCTGTATCACAAATGGAAACAGATCCTTCATTGTCGCCAGAAGAAATATCAACAGCGTATGAAGGGCATGAAAAGCGTCGTTTATCAGTTGATTTACCTCATAAAAAAAATGTCAAAACCTGACATTAAGTACAGTATAACAATTCCTTATTCTAGTTTTCAAATTGTACCTACATTGATTGAGAAAAAAAAATTTCCGCGGCTACGGAATTGTTCATCGTGACTGCCCCCGGTATCGGCAAGGGCTATGAATAGTATTAAGATTGAAGAACTTTTTAATCGATTATTTGAACTTATACAAGGGAATTTTGATTCTTTAGATAATATTTTTTAAGTTGCATAATGTCTATTCTTTAGGCATTGAGAAAACGAACTTAATGCGCGGGATTTCAATGTTGTTTTACAAAGTCTTGCGTTCCGTTCATTGTGACTGCCCCGGTATCTATAAGGGCTACTTCCTCAGGTGGTGACAATCTCTGTGCTAGTAACTGTGTCGGTAGCGGCGGCTGCCTCGACGATGACAACGACAACCGTCTCGACAATGTCAATGACGCTGACGGTAACGGTGACTGTCTCGACGTCGATAACGATGGTTGTGTCGGTGACTGCATTGGCGACGACGACTGTATCGGAAGATACCTCTGTGTTTGGGAATGCATTAATTCCCAAAGCCACCACACTCGCTCTAGGCGCAGCACCTCACGAACTCAACGCAGAGTCACAGATCGACAATCGATCCACCAATCAGCTATTGGGATCGACGGTCGATCTCCAATCATCAACGCGGAGTGTGCGCCATTCATCTAATCAGCACAACTCTTGACGCTGTTTCTATTGGTTCGAGAACACGCGCAAACCAATCACATCTCACCACATCTATCGATCCATCAATCAGTTTTTCCCACGTCTGTCGATCTTCGAGAATGTTCGAGACGACGCCGGTAACGGAATTAATCATCCATCTTAAAGCTCTCTTGTTCACATCGCGTGCCGGGAAAGACGTGTCGCTCGCGATTTCGTTTTATTTGCAACGTGTGAATTTCAGCGCTCACCAGTTTTACACTTTCATTACATCCATGTGCTCATCGCACTTTCTTGGCTCACCGCTCATTTATATGTGAATAGATCGTGGATTTTATCTCGTCAGTAAATCGCATAGCTTGCGTCGGTTTCAACGAGGCTCACCACGTGCTCGGTGGCTGACGGCTCATCGATTATTCTCACCGCGTGTGCTTTTATACTCCGTGATATTATAATCAAAAGGCTCATTCTCACCGCGTGTGATTTTACAATAAACACAAGTAACTCATTTAATCAAAATATCGTGTTAAGTGCACCTCTTCACTGTCGACTCCTAACCTCACTTTCCACCAGCGTGCTCAATCACCTTATTCTCAAACACTCTGATACGACGACTGTCTCAGGTGCGAGTTAATACGCTCTACGATACGCAAAGTCATGCACGTACAGTATATTGTAATCATTATGCGACGTGTATCACATCGTGATTGTATTATATCGAATAAATCCTCTGAACACATATACTTACATTTACGGCTCGAACAATCGTCCTAGCCCCCAAAAGTCAGGATCATCGTTGTCGTCGTTGAACGCCCAACAGTCTAAATCGTCTCGAACCTCGCACCAAAACTGCCTGAAGCCATGTATTACTTTTCTACATTTAATGATGTAGTATCACTTCATATATGGATACTCCGATCGCTGAAACATACGAGAAACTATAGGAAACATGTGCTTTTTATGAAAAGACCTCGTAGTCGCTACGTACAAATATCACTTACCAAATACTCCTTCATCTCGTTGCTATTGTCGCACCACATCCTGATTAAAACGCGTAATGATCCCTCGCGTATCAACCTTTCTCAAAGACTGCGATAAGCATGATGCATGGTGGAGATGATATCCATCGCACAGTAGGGGCTGCCGAATCGTATCACCATTGCCCATTCAGATATCGTGATCCTTGCCCACGTTGATGACCGCACCGGTTGAAGTACAACCTATAAACGCAAATTCCACGTCTTCCCATACGACTTTCGGTGCAGTCGATAGGAGCGAAACCCCGCACCCAACTGGCGAAATCTTTTCCTGCACGATCGCGCGCAATTTCTTTATTCGCACGATCAGCGACACCAGGCGTTGTTTCGCTGCCACGGACACTCCTCCGCTGCTCTGGTACTCGACGATGAGTTGCTGGCAGGTGTCTCACTGATCCACGCAGTCTCGGAATTCCGCAACACTGCGTAAAAGCTCGGACACCCAGGACAAACATTACACGTGTCCATGAACACTTTCATGTTCACTTATTCACAAAGAGTTTACTCCTTCATAAATACTTAACTTTCCAGAGACGGTCGATTTCACCTGATTTCATGATGCGGCTTTTCCAGGTGATACGATCATGCTCCCAATCCGGAAATCGAAAACTCAGTGGTGCAAGTACGAGCTTCGAGTTTCGCGGCAGACTCGTACGCTCGTCCGAAATCATGCCAATTCCCGACACAAAAACCAATTCACTGTAATTGTTGATATATCAGGACTCAGTACTTCCCGTACTTCGACCACTCCGTTCTCGATGTCCTGCAGTAGCGTTAACGGCGTACACACGACCGCGGTAAAGTACTTCAGTTTCTTGCGATGCACGTCTCCCTCTCTCACCCTCAACGTCTCAATTATGTGACGTGATGTCACGCTTGCTCGATGCGTTACCAAGTGTATCGAATTATAGCGCTGATGATAAGGGTATTTACATCCGTCACGGGGGTCTCGGTCTTCAAATGCGATAATGAAGTTCAGACTGTCCCCGAGCAAGTCGGCGATGATTCATTTTATACTGATGTGGATCTAAATATTGAAATCGTCGACAATGCCATTATTACCGACAACGACATCGACGATGCGATATTCAACGATGATGTTGTCGAGTGGGATAACTAAGTTAAATAAATTACTAAAATCATGAAAATCTATGTACGAATTCTTTTCGCCCTTACACGCTCCCACCACGCTTGACTTACAGCTCCTCGAGAAGGATGCTTGAGACGTCGTTTTCGATCGTGAAAGTACTCGGAACTCTATCCCGAATAATTATCGCTCAATGTTTACGATGGTTGATTCAAATATAAACACACGGCACGAAGAGCGTGCACATAGCCGCCAAAACGCGATCAATCCTGCTCAGATATAAACACACGGCCTGGCGCGGTGCAATGTCGTGTTTACTCCATAGGTTATCGCGACGATTGACTTACTGACTCCTCGATCATTAAATTACTCGAAACTCTTCCCAGATAATTATCGCTCTACGTTTACATCATTGCACGTGTGCTGTATCGGTCCTACGATTCAAATATAAACACACGGCACGAAGCACGTGCACGTAGGCGCCAAACGCGTTCAATCCTGCTCAGATATAAGCACACGGTATGGCGCGGTGCGCTCTATGATTTCTCAGAAATCATGTGCCATCCTCTTTCTCAGAAATCATCATCATCGAATGAAATGTCGTGTTTATCCCATAGGCTATCGCGACGATTGATTTACAATAATTATCGCTATATGTTTACATTATTGCACGTGCGATGTATCGGTCCCACGATTCAAATATAAACACACTGCGGGAAGCGCATGCACGTAGGTGCCAAAACGCGTTCAATCCTGTGGCGCGCCATGATTCCTTATCTTTTCTCAAAAATCATTGTCCACCTCTTTCTCAGAAATTATAATCGAAGACGCGATTTGAATTTCACGAATCGATCGCGATCGCGCCTGCGCACTGATCGCCGCACGCGTACGGAGGTGGCGCCAATACGAAATGTATGAAAAACCTGGAAAATTTACCAATGCGGGCCCAAATACCGACACGAACCCAAAGTACTTTAAACAGTCAGCCCCCTTGCCCACGAACTCGATCTGCGCCCCCGACGCCATTTTGAAAATTTTGAAATCCCCCTTCCCCTGTGACGTCACCCCACTCACCCACGAACTCGGTAGACGCCATTTTGGAATCCCCCTCCTCTGTGATGTCATCCCCCTCACCATCGTACCCCCCGCCCCGCCTCACCCCCTTGCCCTGGGGGCCAGAATCGGCATAGCCTATTTACTATTGTTAAAATAAAAAAGAGTGCCTTACTTCCAGTAAATGTTGATTTATTAGTATTTTTATATAAAAATAGAGATGCATGATACACAATAGGTAGTATTTTGCGTTATATGATCCGCGTGTTCTTTGTAATTATGTGTGCGTGATTAATAATTTAACCCCTGCAAGTACCATAATTAGTAATTGTTAATTATGGTAAGTAATATAAGTTTTCTTTTATATTTACATATTAAGTATATGTATTCACTGTTTTCTGCTTATCACCTAATCTCAGTAATCTTGCTTTGTAATATAAAATAAAAATATGTAGGCTTATTCGCCATCGTCCCGAACGCTTCGGGGTAAGTAAAAAAACCTCGGGCATCGTCGCCGATACTATGTGTTGCGGCGCGAGGCAGCAGTTCCTGTTCGGCAGAGCCTCGATATTCGATAATGACCTGTTTGGATTTTGAACTATCGACCGATTCAGGATAAACCTAATAAAAACTTGATGTTCTCGGCGATAACAGATAAGAACAGTGTTATTTTCATTATCCCACTGCTAACAACCCTCATGCTTCTTCAATGCCAATGAATTCACCTAAAAATAATTATTCGTTACATATGCTAAACTTCATGCGACAGACATTTTTCGTATTTTCTGCCTTTTTTTTAAATATGTAAATAGAAATATCTAACCGGACGCTCCGTTCATTGGTTTGGGACGTGTTTAATTGGCAAGCGCAGTCCGGTTTCGCTATCTCCGCTATCCTTCAAAGACTTGATCCGTTTATCTACAGCACATTTTTCAATTCGGCCACTCTGAATTCATTGGGATTCATTGCAAAACGGACTTGGCAGCAGCGAGGTAAACAACACCAAGGACCTCAACGTGTCGCGCAAATAGTCTCGAACGTTGTAGAACGTTTCCGAACAAGACCGTGCGCCTACGTTGCTAACCGATTCTTCCCGTGTTCCGTTCTATTATCTCAAATCTCGTCTCGAATCGCACTTCTGATGTTTCTCCACTGCAGAAGCGTCGATACCAGAACACGGAATAATTATTATAAGTAATGAAAGAACACTTTATTAACAAATAAAACTGTTCTGAGAAAACAACGCACATTCACGTGGTTTCGCGGGGAGATCCTTACGTCGATCAAATCCCGAACGAAAAGGTAAAGAAAGAGTTTAATATTTAAAGAATAACGCTAATATGCAGTGAAATGAGTCATCTACCCAACGCACGCACTTCGTATCTCGTATCAGATTGTCTGTATCCGATCGTTTGTTTCCATCGACTAACTTCGACGCACAATGCCTCGCGATTTTCGCAGACTAACAACTAATGAGTCGTATTACCCGTCATCGTCAGTCGTGACCTCATCGGCAACAAACGCCAATTCACACAGACAAGTAAAGTGCCCTTTGCAGCCATCTATGGGATACACAGGACGTTACATTATATGAGGTAATAATAGCATGTTTCAGTAGTGTCCGAATTGGATTTCGCTCGATCGGTGATTTTGAAACGGCGCCTGTCAGATAGATGCCACCTGGCACCGCGTGGCGAGGTCAATCCCCTGTGGTACTTTACCGAATTTTATTGTTTTCGACCCTCGAAGGGGTTGAAATACCCATTAAGAAGTGAGAAATCTCCAGTTCCGCATTTCTCATCCGATCTCTGCGAAAACGACGCCAATCGACTCCTAATGTATCTCGATGAAAATATCACCAAGAACGACATAATTTGGACCATAATGAAGGTAATTCCATGAACAAATGATTTGCATACTTGCAAATTCACTTCGTTAAAAGTAGTCCGATTTACACGAAATATGGTATGATTTTCATCGAAAAAACGTAAGGAATCCATCGCTGTCACTTCCATATCGATACGATAAACAATAAATAACTTCTTAATATACTGTAATGAATATTTTACCCTCCACTACGGTCGGCCGAGGATTCATACCTGATTCACAAATAAAATAATTTTTAACTCTTTATCGTATCGATATAGAAGTGACACTGATGGATTTCTTATGTTTTTCCGATGAAAATCATACCAAATTTCATGTAAATCGGACTATTTTCAACAAAGTGAATTTGAAATTTTGCAAAACTCTTGTTCATGAAATTTTCTTCATTATGGTCCAAATTACGTCGTTCTTGGTGTTATTTTCATCGGAGAAACATAAGGAATCGATTGGTGTCATTTTCGCAAAGATCTGATGAGAAATGCGGAACTTTAGATTTCTCACTTCTTAATGTTATTCCAACCCCTTCGAGGGTCGAAAGCCATAAAATTCGATGAGATACCGCAGGGGGTTGACGTCGCCACGGGGTGCCACACGGCATCTCTCTGACAGGCGTCGCTTCAGAATCACGCTCTTTACTCTGTAAGTTCTCGGGAATCTCGAGTATCTCGGATAGTTTACCCGGATACCGCCTACCCGGGAATTTTCCTCGTCCCGGGTATCTCACGGGTACCCGGTCCACAGCTACAGCTCTAGTAGAAACTCTTGTTGCAGGAAATTTAAAAAATGCTAATGTTAATTTAGCGAAAATGAACGAAGAGATTCAATATTTTTATTGGCATTAGTTTAGTATGTTTATTGGTGAATTGAAATATTGTTAATGGGAAACTAGTAAAATTAATGAATAGCGTGGCAACTACTGTGCATTTTATTAATTAAAGTATTACGAATGTCTTTTACAAAAGATTGAAACGTATCAAGGGAGATGCGTTTTCAGCGTACTTTCTTCACTAATGTGATTCGCTCTACATTGCAAGCAGTCCGCCATAATTTTCTTAATTCTTAATGCTACGCTAATTTTACAAATTTTGTGGGTTTACCTCATTTGACAAATTTCCAGAAACTTGTGCGAAACAAGATGCTCTGTCTATCTTCTAATCTTCACCGGACAACCTCCAAGCCTGTGCATCCCCTTAATTTTTATCCAAGTCCTGTAGGTCCCTTCATTTCTATAAGCTTTACATAAAAACTCGGAATTAAAAATAGTTTGCTGATATTATAAAAATATCTGTCAATTTAAATGCAGTGCAATTTGTTATAATATATATTTTGTACATGCATGGTACAAATTTCCAGAAACTTATGCGTAAGAAGATGCTTCTCTGTCGAACCTTCTCCGGCGAACTTCCAAGTCTGCGACTCTACACAAAAAATCTATTAAAAAATTTTGGCGACTTGCCTTGTGATTGAGACAATAATTCAGTCTCCTATTTAGTGTAAAAACTTCTGATATTTCAAATTTGGACAACTTACATTTTTGATTGACACTTGGAAGGTTATAATTGATTGACACGTGGTAGGTTATAATAAAATTCAATAGTATATATATGTATACGGACTACGATTCCTGCCGAATGATCCCGAAAGTCAACGAACGTAGAACGAAACATGTGTTAATTTCTTTTTGGCTGAAGGTGATTGGGAATCATCTTCAACTGCGTGGAACATGACATCGTCGCCCAAAAGGGTTATCCTGATTGTTCCAAGGGTGGAGACATTGTTCTTTGCGATGCCTCTAAGTGGTACTTGCTTCTCTGGATTGATGTCTTCGAGTCGTTTTACGGCCTGAACTTTCAATAAGTTCACTTCAGAGCCGGTATCGATCATTAATTCGAGTACTGTCCCGAAGTCTGGTGAGTGAATTAATACCGATGGAACTGGACCAACTGGGTTTAGTTGTACGGTAGCGATTCATACAGTATCGCCGGTGTCTTGGGTTGAATCGTACGTGGGTGCGCTCCTGCTTAGCCCACTCCCCGGTTCGCATTCATCGGTGCCCGGCGGGGTATTTCCCGACTTCATTTCCCACAAGGTTCTAGAATCTCTGTCGATGGTGAAGTTGCATTTTCTGCATTCTGAGATCACGTGTCCGTGCTTTTTGCAATAATCGCAGATGCGTAACTCTGTAGGTTTTTGTCCCAGTAAGGGAGCAGAGGTATGGGTGCTTGGTACCCGTATTCCGCGGCGCCGTTTAGAGGATGCCTCTTAGGAGGTTGGGAGACTGAACCTTGGTTGCTCCAACAGGACCGTGCATCATGACCTGTCTTGTAGAAGAGTCCCTGTCAATCTTTTTGTCCACAAGGACGGCCAGAACGAACGCTTCAACGAGCGTATCAAAGTGGTGTTTTTGTATTCTCATCCTTATGTAGGGTGGAAGACAATCAATGAATGAATCTAAAGCCAGGTGGTCAAGGTCCTGAGGACAATTTCGTGCGAAGTCGCGGTAATATTCCCAGTCCTCTTCAAAAATGGCAAATTGGAGATCCTTAACGCGTGAAATGTACTCTAGTATATGTTCATTAGTTCCTTTGGTAATGTTGGCGAGTTCCCCGCGGTAATGGTCCGATGTCTTAGCAGGGAAGAAGGTATGTTTGAGTTGTTTGATGAGGTCGTTTACGGAATCGAAGACCCTATCCTCAACAGCCAAGTAAGCATTATCTTGCAGCTTATTTCGCAACAACCTCGCCAGCTGAGGTTCGGCATGCGAGGGAACCAGAGCCTTGGCCCTATTGCACCCTCTCGCGGAATTGCAAAACGGACATGTTGTGACCGTTAAACTGTGGGGCCGTTTCTACGGCGTCTTTCAATTTGATCTGGGGCGATGGATACTGGTCCGGAATATGATTATAATTTAGTGCTGGTTTCCTATTAAAACCGGAGGAACCGGGAGTTGTAAAATTGCTTGTCATTTGCGGGGGTACAAGAAGTTTTTCTATCATCTCGCGGATGGATTGAATTTGACCGGAAAGACCTTCCAACACGGGGCCGTCTGAACGGGTGGCTACGCCCGAACACGCATTGGGTTCTGGGTTCGCAACGAATTTCGCGTGCAATTGCACCCGCCCCATTAATTCGGCGGTCTCGGTTTCTACAGCGCTAGTGGAAGGCCCCGCGGTTTGGTCTAGTACGCAAGAATCGTCGGTTTCGCCGTACACAGACATGATTAGTTTGTCCGTCTCTACTTTTCTCAAGTGGCGTTAGAAGTGTTTTGATATTTTCGGTGTCCGGTAACCGTTATTTAGAAATCAGGGTGTTCTATACCCGGGTAAGAATTATTAAATTGATCTTAACTCCTATTTGAGAGGAGGTAATATTCTGTGCACACGGCGCACCTGTTTATGACACACGTTTGGAGTAAGATGGTATTGCACCGAGGGCAAATGGGGAATGTATAGGCCGTTTGATAGTAATGAATCTGATATACTGTCACCGTGTCTGTTGGATCCAGCTCGAAACAACGTAGGCATATATCGTCGCCTCCCATGGTCGTTGCTATGCCCCCAGAAACGCAGATCATCGCATTCATATATGCCGAAATGCTCTGTAATCTGCGGCTCCGGTAAGATAGTGAACACAGAACCTACTTTCTGTTAACGGTAGACGAACATCCCACGGCTGTCACCAAAATTATGTCACGTCCTGGGTGGCGGGGTTAGGACAGTGACATTATGGGGTAATATGATGAGGGTTAGCCACGAAGACCAGCTTCGTAGCACAAGGGCAGATGGGAGGTTTAGGCACGAAGGCCAGCTTCGTTGCCCTGAGGAATAGAAATTCAGGCGCGAAGGCCAGCTTCGCAGCTCTGAGGGTTAGGAACTCAGACGCGAAGGCCAGCTTAGACAGGTTAGAAGGAAATTTTACCACAAAGGCCAGCTTCGTACCATAAGTCAACCAGGGAAGGTTAAGCAGTGATCGCTCACCAGAGTTACATCCGTTAGAACACTTGTGGTTTCTATTTATGGCTTTACTGCTGCATTGCAATAAAAAGACACACGTTGTATCTCTTTATAATAGGTGTAGTCATGGGCATGCGGGACGTTAAGCGAAAATAAGCTTGTAAATACTATGTTGGAACTTTTGTTCTGAGCGCAGTTGAAGAAAAAGGTACAAGAGTATTACTTTTAAATAACAAAAGATATATTCAAAGATACAATGATGAAACGTGTTTTCTTATTGTAGCCATTGACTGAACTGAACTGATCCGTTGGGGATTTGGTTAAAAGCTGAGTTTCTATGAATTGTTACGGAGTTATGGGGAGATTTATAGGGAAGATTCTAGTTAGGACCACGCGAAAAATAGTGGGACGTCACAGCTGGGTAATTAAACACTTATTATTTTTGTAATTTTTATTAATCATCACCAAACGTAGGTAAACGCTCGTTGGAAAACAAATGTTATTTGTTTATGTTAACAACCAAAATTGAAGATTATTCATTCGATTGCTGGTTGTAAAACTGAGCAGACGTGCTCTCGTGTTTCGTAAAGACTCTTGATTGTATTTAAACTTCGCGTTATTAAGTTTAATTAAAGTCATCAGTTCAAGTTCCTAGTTAAATGCTGTTGTTGTTTATTTAAAGTTTTTCTAATAAACACTAAATCTACCACGAGCAAAATGCTTCAGCACTTCACGGACAGCAACCCTGCTTCACGCGAAATTAACCGAGCGGCCACGCAACTATTTATATAATTATTAAGAATATTAACCCTTCGTTGCATACTGCTGCAAATTTGCAACATATATTTTCTTTTTAATTTCTTTGTTTTAACTAGCTTGTAGTATGATGTAACTACTTTATCATGAACGATACATATCCTAGTTTCCAAACATTTACATAGATACGGTAACTGTAAACTTAAAGGCCATAGGTACAAAATTATCGCAGCGGGTTCCGGTGGAACTCAAAAGAATCGGTAGACTCTCCGCTTTGAAATGAGCTTAATACATTGAAGTTTTGTTCATCCCTCGCGGAGATACAGTGAGTAGAAGAAAAAATGGAATTTGTGCAATTTTAAGCATATTTTCGAAAGGACATCGTAGACCGAAATTTTAACCGAATCGAAAAAGTCAAAGACGCCTCTGAAAGAGGACAGACTGATCTCTATTATGATATATGATTTCTATTGCTTTTTTCATGAACGTTCTACAATGATAGCTTTGCTTGCTAGGAGCACCTAAAGTAAAAAAAAAAAACGGTTTTTGCTTCGAAAAAAAATCGCACAAGAAATTTATTACTCTCTTTTTACACAGGAAAGTGCTTGCGACTGGTGTAAATGGAATTTGTGTAAAAAATTTCATACTCCCCGTGGAACTTTCACAAGTTGAAGAAACTTTTTTAAAATTGACCAAGTGCTCCTTATATCGTTATAAGATTTCCGAAAATCAATACAGCTAAAATCTGAGTAAAGCAGCTGAAAGTAGGAATTCCACGCTTTCAAAGCATATTTTCAAAATATCAATACGACTATTTTTGCCGGAGTTATGACCATGTGAACTTGCCCTATTTTTCGGGTTCCAAGAGGTGATCCTTTAATTAATGTGAGGAGTGTATTTTAAACCAATGCAATCGTTCCTGATCTATTAAAATTAACGAATATTCACTTTAGTTAAAAAGTATGATGTATATGTGAATGCTTTAGCCAATCAAATCAGTGTGTGCATACATTGACTATTTATGAGTGTATATGCTATATTGTTGCGAGCACCGAGTATACTGGTGTATATATGTTACAGTCAAAGTTTTAAGTTCAGCGAATATACTGTGCCTCCATGAAAAGAAGTCGGTCGAAATGTCACAGGGGCAAGAGGGGTTCTTCGCTCGCATTGGCTCCTGCCGCCCGTGTCCCGTTTGCTTACTTTGTACTCGTCGACGTTGTCGCGCCAACCAATAGGGATACACTATTTGAACCCTAATTCGGACCCTAGAGTTTCTCAACCGACGTCTTTTCATCAGAGCACAGTATACATTCCCTAATCAATGTATGCACTCACTGATCCGATTGGCTAAAGTGTCCACAAGAAACGTAATGTATACATCTAACGCTTTTTACTAGAGGATGTGATACTGTCAAAGCACTAATTCAACGAATGCATAAATTCACTAGCACCCATACTATATACCTAATCATTCCATAACCAAAAATAATTATTATTTCAGGGAAAGTAGGAGGAGGTTGTGTTTTTAGCATCTAGGAGTGTATGATTATAGCAAACAACGCGATCGCAACCCCTTGTACAGTATGTCTGTTGAATTATTCCGACACAACGCATTCCACGTTTTAATTTCTCCTGGGTATTAGTATTGGTTGGGGCTAGGTTAGTGGGGGGGTGGGGTGGGTGGGGGGGCGTAAAGCATGGGGGGAGCCGGTGAATTCGTTTTCGCGAGCAGCGATCGAGGAGAAATTAGCCCCCACCATCTGACGATCGTGGATTCGTCAGTTGGAGTTGCGTAGCCGTCGCAGGGTATGGCGGAGTAACGGGAACGCTTCTCGGCTCCGCCCGAACCTAGCCGTTTGGCTGTTATTTATTCTTAGCATAATAGTTGTGTGCGTTACGAAGCTATGCGTAGACGAATACGAGATGAAGCTATCGGGAAAGAATCAATGTTCTGACCAATAAAGCTCCTGAATTTTTTCGCAGCTAACGCACACCTATTCTGATGTGTGTATTTCTACGCTGACAGCTCAGTTTGGCCTACACGCCAGAAGCAGGTCTGTGAAGTTAGCACCCCCAAATGTGATTTTTTAAAAAAACTCGATGGCATTCGTTTGTCCATCGTTCAGAAGCTTGGCACTATCCCCACCACTTCTGGCTCACTCTTGTTCTGCGAAGGCGAGAGCGAGATGGAACGAGAGCAAGTCAGAAAACGTGGAGAAAAGGAGCACCGAAGCAGGCAAACGGTGTGATGGGAGAATGAATACCCCTCATGAAACTCACCGGCCAATATATCAGATACCGACTTTAGTAAAAGTATACATTTCATTCCTTATGAACACTTTACCCAATCGGATCAGTGAGTGCATACATTGACTAGTGAATGTATACATTCGCCGAATTAACGCTTTGACTGTAACATATATACCTAAATAGTCACTGGTTGGGGTCAAGAAGTCGAGTTTTATCCGTTAGCTTAATTAGATTTAAGTAGGAATAAGTAGACATAGGATTTCGTAGTAATAAGGTTTAGGATTAAGTTGCAAGAGTTGTATTTCCATCCTGTATGTTTAGAATAGATTGCAATAAAAGTTCCAGTTTTAAGAGAAGTGCTCAACACTAGCACTGAACACGCGATGCGTTTCGAATTTCGATAAGGAAGTGCAGAAAACAAGCACTGAGCGCGATTATCGCGATGAACCGCGACGATCCGATAGGAGGGGGGAGAGAGAAGCACCTGAATATTTCATGGCGCTCCAGATGGAGACACCATGATAGAAATCGGCTTATCTAACATAAACTTCTTACATTTAGTAATAAAACGATATTTACAGTATGTACACGAAACAGTCACATTCATCTGGATTCTGGATTAGCTAGGCATAATGAGCTGGAACACATTTCGTGACCGCAGACTTTACCGCTCGAATGTTTTTAGCCGACAGACAAGCACACAAACACTTTCTGTATTATATATTAAGATTTGTAATGATGCAATAAAGACATTTAATAATAATAACAACAACAACGACAACAACAACAACAACAACAACAACGACAACGACAACGACCACGACCACGACCACGACGACTTGAGTCTCCTTTTGTAATTGGGACATTTTTATCAAATTTCGTCTTCTAGTCCACAAGGTAGGGTGGTTGGGGTGGGCTAGGAAGGAATTCCAGTTGCATCCATCGTCACGTGTTGAGTTCTGAGTCCCTTTGTTGTCATAGATTGGGCGGAGGGCTGCAAGATGATGTTTATACTTTTTACTTAACTTTCGAAATTTCAAGACTCTTGCCGGAACAGAAGATATTAACTCACAGGGCTGAAATTTCGCACGGTTGTTATTGCTCCCAAGATACAATTTTCCCGCACCAAGGCCTAACGCTACAATCATTTTCATTTTTGCGGGAGGGCCTAGTGGCCGTATATTTTTCGAATAAAGATACAAAGAAAGAAGAAAAATTATTTGAAGGTCAAGATGCAAGGCCTTCGAATAAATAAAGCATTTGCGGCCGTCGGATGAATTCCCGTCGAATAAACTGATTTATCTTTCCATTCTTCACTCCCGGACCTTTCTATTTTTCATTATTGCTATCTTCTTTTACGTTCAGCGAGGCCCTGACGTTGGACGTAGCTCTGGTGCCGCATTCCTTCAAGATTTCCCGATAGAAAGAGAGAACTCTGTGGCAACCATGGACCTGAAGGACAGTGCATAAGCTAGATTTGTGGACGCGGGGGTTGAAGTGAAAGACAGAAGGGGAATCGACCTCTTTGAGTCGCATTTAATTAAAAAGGTGAAGCCCAAGGTGAATCCAAGGACTGATTGAAGAACGGCAAATACCTAATTCCAGCAAATGTTGAATTTCCACCTTCGCAATCTTCAACTTCTCCGGGGTAAGATGTCTCGGCTTTCTTACCACCGGCGGTCCCTGGGTAACAATATGATGTTCAATTCCATGTTCAAATATCTGGTGTTTTGTGTTTGAATGTTGTATGTCGGTAGGATTGTTTTGTTTTGCGTGCGTGCACTTCCCATCTGCGTAACAAACATATTTAAATTGTGCTCACAATCACATTTTAAGACTTCTTCCTCGAAGCCGGATAATAAACTCGTAAGGTCAACAGACGTCGCAGCAGTCCGACCTTTTAGCCATTATAAATTACAAGCTTTACCTCTTATTAACGAAATTTCTTTGCAGTCACCAAATGTTCCCAAGGTCTAAGGACTTTATGAGTTTATTACACGCGCGTGGCCCGGAAATCTCCCGCTGACCGTCAAAATGCAAGGGCTAGCGGTTAGGTTCTTTCGCTCTGGAGAGTGTCCACTGTGAATTGTAGGCGGTCACTCGTTGCCATCCCCGTTTTTTCTCCAACTCACCAATAGCACCGACTGATTTCAATCCGCCCAATAAGCAACAAGTTTCTTTTTTCTCTACCGACTCTGTTTACCCCTCCACCGAAAAGATTTTATGAAGGATTGTATGGAGCGGGTTTGGTAGTCTATTTCGAACACCCAACAACTAACCACCCCGTTTAGACGTAATAGTTTTTGTATTTATTTATAGTGTAAGATAAATGCTATTATTATAAAAAATTGACTAAGACTTTCCACCCTAAATCAACGAACCGGTCTTACATCATTAAGTTGCCGTGAGACATCCGGACGTGTAGTGTCGTGGTCGCCAGGAACGGAAGTTACACCCGTTAATGGAGTCAAATCCGGACACACGCGTCGGAACATTTTGCGCGAGAATTTGTAATTTACGGAATGAGTGAAGTGTGTTATTAATGTTTTATATTTAGTTATTCTTTTATTATGTATATGTATTGGTTTCTAAGTTTTTTTTTAATATTTGTAAAACAGTTGTTTTGTTTATAATATAATTTATCCTCAAACAGTTAAGATGTTCTCTTACACACTAAAAGTAAAGTAACTTTTTACTGATCGCAGTAGTTTCATTAACGTCTGTCTGTTTACTAAGGACGCTTCGATCAATTTTGGACCGTAAAAAAATAACATAACACAATCTAAGGTTTATTTTCTTTAATATGTTTGTCGCTATGGTTGTAACCACGGACGAGGTTCTATCTATCTTCTATCTATCCATCTATCCATCTATCCATCTATCTATCCATCTATTTATATATATAAAATTGTTTGCTTGTAACTGTTTGTTGTTGTTTGTTCGTAATACCAATTTACACCGTTGCGGGGATTTCGTTCAAATTTGGTACATATGTTCTACACGTCCGAGCGGAGGTCACTGTATAGGTTTCGTTGACCACGACCACTGTTACGCTTTGTTATTTAATGAGAAACGGAATACTCGCGTAGCATTTCGATATCGGCGTGGCGACCTACGGTAGACGTTGTAAGTGAAGTGGGTTACAGATCACGTGGGTCCATGTAATGCGCGTATCACACTAGCTGTTGCGGCCGTCGCCTGCGGCTTCCGCTGCCGCTGCAGCTAGCTATTTCCCAATCACACACAGGCAGCGATTGTTGCAGCCAGCAGAAGACAAAGACACTCGATTTGCCTGCTAGCTATTTTATTTACATTCGCGATGAACATGCAAAGGAGACTGCTTGGGTCGTATTATGAAGAGAATACGGGGAAACGAAAATTGGCAACTGCTTTTCTCATGATGGTCTTAGCGTTTTATCATTCTCGATGCCCTGAACGTAGTGTCTAGTTAAAACATTGGGTAGTGTGACGTCCCACTATTTTTCGCGCGGTATTATACTAAAGTCTCCCTCATAAATCGCTCCACAACTCCATCAAAATTCCACAATTCAAGTCTTACCCCTTTTCCCCAATCACTGATCACCTTGACGATGTACCTTAGCGGTCCCCATCTCCAGATGATCTAATTTCAAATCCCCTTCCCCTCTTCGGCCTTCGAGGCGCGAACTCCTTCCACGTTTAAACCTTAGACAAGTCCCTCACTAACAACTCGCTCATCTCGAGACTATGTCTCACCCCCCCCCCTCCTTTTATGACAAACGTATTCAAACCTCCACTTTTCAAACCCCAATCAAAACCCTCCAAACCCATCCAACGGGTGGAGTACCCCTTTTCAAAGCCCCGAAAGAGCCGCCGAAATACGCAATAACGACACATATTTTACGCATGAATCATCAATACGCGCCGATTACATAACACATATTTTAAGCATGAGTCATCACGCATACCGCAAATTCCCCGCATACCTGACATTCCATCGCTTTGTATAAATACCAGCGCCGCATGGACCACACACAGTCAGTCACAGTCAGACAGTCAGTCACAGTCAATCAGTTCGGGAACATCCGCTACGCCAGACTCTTTATTATAAAAGTACATTGTATACTATTAGACTTTCGCTTCAGTGCAACGTCCCCAATAGGATTACCAAACCTTCTACATCACTGTAAGCATTTATCAATTTATCTTATTGTAAAACACTAACACTATCGTTTTCTATTATTTTCATTTACTTATGCTTATCTATTCTTATATCATTTGATTTTGCTCACGCTTATTGCTTATGTTATTTCCTTATCCTTATGCTATTTCCTTTATATTCTTTGCTCACGCTTATTGCATTTATATCATTTAGCCTCTTACTCTTATTGCTTTATATTGTATTCTTTCGCTTAAGTTATTTGCTTATATTATCTTCTCTTCTTACGCTTATCGCTTTAAATCGTTTCATTGCTTATATTACCGCCTAATTATATTATTGCCTAAGCTTATTGCCTTATGTTAACCTGTTTATAACCAACTCTAACACTTCTTATGTTTATCTTATCTTATGCGTAATATTATTATCATTGATCATCGTTATATAAATGTCTTGTGCTAATGCTTAATGTCCAACGCATTGTTATAATACGTTTACCGCCATTGCTTCAGTAGTGCATGGCTTATTCACACGCGTTCCAATAAATAACGCTTTTGTTTTACCCGACATTTGAATTCTTGTAATTATCCTTCGAATACCTAGAATCGTTACGAGCCATAGCAACAGCTGATCTCTCTTCGCGAACACCGGGAGTTCTTATCAGTGTTTACAAGCTTACTTTCGCTTAGGGTCCCGCATGCCCAATCCTACACCTATTGAAAAGAACTACGACGCGTGTCTTTTATTGCAATGCAGTAGTTAAGCCAATTATAGAGCCATAAATACAAACCACAAGAGTTCTAACGGGTGTCACTCTGGTGAGCGATAACTCCCTAACCTTCCCTGGTCGATTTATGCTGCGAAGCTGGCCTTCGTGCTGAACGCCTAAACTCCCCAGAGCTGCGAAGCTGGCCTTCGTGCCTAAATACCATCCACCCCTCAGAGCTGCGAAGCTGGCCTTCGTGCCTAAATACCATCCACCCCTCAGAGCTGCGAAGCTGGCCTTCGTGCCTGAACACCTTCCACCCCTCAGAGCTGCGAAGCGGGCCTTCGTGTCTGAACTCCTAAACTCCTCAGAGCTGCGAAGCTGGCCTTCGTGTCTGAGCTCCTAAACACCCCTCAGAGCTACGAAGCTGGCCTTCGTGTCTGAGCTCCTAAACACCCCTCAGAGCTGCGAAGCTGGCCTTCGTGTCTGAGCTCCTAAACACCCCTCAGAGCTGCGAAGCTGGCCTTCGTGTCTGAGCTCCTTTCACCCCTCAGAGCTGCGAAGCTGGCCTTCGCGCCTGAGCTCCTAAACTCTCCAGAGCTGCGAAGCTGGCCTTCGTGCTCAACCTCCCAATATTCCCCAACCTTGTCACAGCCCTAACTTCCGCCACCCAGGACGTGACATAATTTTGGTGACAGCGGTGGGATCTTCGTCTACCGTCGATAGAAAAAAGGATCCTTTGACACGGTACCCACAAGGTCCCAATATTTAGTATGTACATTATACGCCCACAGCAGATCGCAGTAGCTTACCGAAGCCGCAGGTTACAAAACATAACTGCATATATGCAGACGTTAATTTGTATTATTGGGAATTTAGCGACGACCAGCGAAGACGACGAAATATGTTTGAGCTGCTCCCAGTTGGATCCAATAAATACGGTGACAGTATACCAAATTCATTATTACCAGACGCCTTTTTCATTCCCCCCTTGCCTTCGATGCAATAACATCATATACCAAACTCGTCCCGTAAATAGGTGCGCCGTGTGTACGGAATTTTACCTCCTTTCTAATGAGAGCTATGACCAATTCTATGTCCTCCCGAACATAGGAGATCTCGATTTCTAAAATAACGACTACCTGACGCGACATAATTTTGGTCACCTAAGGTAGGACGTCACGTAAGAAAAGTAGAGAAGGACGAATTAAACATGTCCGTGTACGGCGAAACCGACGACTCTTGTGTAATGGACCAGGACGCGGGCCCTTCCATTAACGCTGTAGACAATGCAACCGCTGAATTAATGGAACGGGTCCAATTGTTACGGCAAAAACAAGCTGAAATTGAGAGCTTACACGCGAAATTCGTCGTAAACCCGAAACCCAATACGCGTTCGGACGTAGCCACCGGTTTGGACGGCCCCTCGGTAGAAAATCTCTCCAGTCAGATTCGAGCCATCCGCGACATGATGGAAAGACTCCTTGCACCCCCGCCAACGGCAGACAATTTTGCCACACCAGGTTCCTCTCGTTTCGATAGGAAACCAGTACTAAATTATAATTATATTCCGGGCCAGGATCCATCGCCCCAGATCAAATTGAAAGACGCCGTAGAAACGGTCCCAGAGTTTAATGGTCACAATATGTCCGTTTTGCAATTCGCGAGAGCCTGCAATAGAGCTAAGGCTCTGGTTCCCTCGCAATCCGAACCCCAGCTAGCGAGGTTGTTGAGAAATAAACTGCAAGACCATGCGTACTTGGCCGTTGAGGACCGGGTCTTTGACTCCGTACGCGGGTTAATCAAACAACTCAAACGCACATTTTCTCCTGCCAAAACGTCGGACCACTATCGCGGAGAACTGGCCAACGTTATCAAAGGAAATAACGAGCATATATTGGAGTACATTTCGCGGGTCAAGGACCTCCGATTCGCCATTTTAGATGGGGATAGCGAATACTACCACGACTTCGCACGAAATCACCCTGAGGACTTAGACCGGCTAGCCTTGGATTCGTTCGTTGAGGGTCTTCCACCCTACATGAGGACTAGACTGCAACAGCATAACTTCGAAACGCTCGACGAAGCGTTCGATCTAGCTGTCCTTGTGGACAAAAAGATAGACAGGGACCGTCTCAGATTCTCGGAGCAAAAGACTCCCAAGGTAACCTGTCAACTTTGCAATAAGACAGGTCACGACGCACGGTCCTGTCGAAGCAATCAACAATCAGTAATCAACCAAAACCCCGAGAGGCACCCTCTAAACCGCGCTGCGGAATATGGGTATCAAGCACCCAAACCCCTGCTGTCATACTGGGACAAAAACCGTCCTCCATCTCCGAAACCTACGGAGGTATACATTTGCAATTACTGCAAGAAGCCCGGACACGCGACCTCGGAATGCAGAAAACGCATCTTTACCATCGACCGGAACCCTAGTACCTACTGGAAAATGGATTCGGGAAATGCCCCACCGGGCACCGATGGATGCGAACCGAGGAGTGGGCCATGCGGGAGCGCACCCACTTACGATGCAACTCAAGACACCAGCGATACTGTAAAAATCGCTATCGTACAACTAAACCCAGTTGGTCAGGTACCATCGGTAAAAATTCACACGTCGGATCTCGTGAAAATACCTGAATTAATGACCGACACACCAGTCACAATACCCACCGTTGAACTAGAAGAATTCGATAGAATAATTCCAGAATCCAAACCGGTACGTCCAAAAGAGACTACGACGCCGACAAGCATCACTCCTATCCCTGACCTAATAAAAAGCAAGTCCCTCTTAGCCCTGGATCCGTCGATCTACCACCTCGAGACACCCGCGAAGGTGCACTCACTCTCACCCCCTGCGCATGACACCAAATCAACCCTTCCCCTAACCTCCCAAGAGTCTCTTGCGGATACGCCTGAACAGGAAATAATGGAAAAATCTGAAGAAATCCCTTCGAGGGCAGAACAATCACTCCAGTCAATCTCAACGGGACACATAGTCACCGAGGAAGCAGACCGAGTGAAATCGGACCAACAGAAAATACAAGCCGTCCAGAACTACCCAGTACCTCGCACACCAAAAGCAATTAAGGAATTCCACGGACTGACCGGGTATTACGGAAGATTTATCCCAGAATTCTCTAGAACGATTCGCCCATTGACCTCACTACTAAAGAAGGACGCACATTTTGACTGGGGACTATCCCAACAAGCCGCTTTTAACCACTTAAAACCAGCATTGCAGAAGGAATCTACCCTGCAATATCCGAATTTTAAACTGGAATTCCACGTCACAGCAGACGCCTTATCCCGTAAACCTCCTGCAGTGGAGGCATGCCCCATACGACCGCGAGGAAAATCTGACGATGACTTGGAGGACTGGCTCAAACGTAAACCAAGCAGATCCAAGAGACCACGTTTCTCCAAATCACCGATCCATGCGGCAACGAGTGGCAGCAACACCGTTGACTTTGTAACACCCACATTCAGCGCTCGCCAGGGTTGGAAACCCATTCAACTGCACCGAAAGATGCGTCGGAAATTATCACCAGCAGAAATTCCGCCAAGTTCTCCCCCAGAAAACATACGTGAACGACTGCCTACCACGAGAACAGACCACACTTACATATTACCCGTGCAGGTTTTATTGACAAAATACCTTGTGTGCGTGCTCCTCAGCCTATTCACCTCAATTAATATCGCCGACGCATTCACTAAAAGATTCATCTGTCACTTCGGAGCTCCTAGAGTCGTCCTCACCGACCAAGCAGCAAATTTCACTAGCGCTTTCACGAAAGCAGTAGCGCGGAAATGTAAAGTCCAACAATTCCGAACCACAGCCTTTCACCCACAGTCAAATGGCCCTATAAAGAGATTGCACTTCGTATTGACCGAATATTTAAAAATGATTATTGGTAGATACAGTGACTGGGACGAATGGACCAACTTGGCCGCGTTCTCGTATATTACCAGTGTCCACGAGGGCACTTCACATGAATTAAAATTCGGAAAATTAGCTCGGATACCCAGCCGGAACGCGGTTTATGATGAAATCGAAAACGAAACATACCATGGTTACCTTTCGAAACCGAGTAGGAAACAACGTTGCAAAATACAGTACGGTCTCCATACCCACGTGCGCGAGAATCCCGGTTGACCCCAAGTCACCACAAAGAAAATACTCTAATGAATTTTCCGCCATAGATCGTTCCTACTGCAACATTTATTGCAACCACCATTTACGCGGTCATGCCGCCCAGAGGGAAGGAAGGAATATCGCATCCCTCCTCCCTAAAGTCATCTCATCCGTCATCATCAGGGAGGCGCCTTCGCAGACTGAGAGCAGCTCCAGGAGGCCACTACCCTTCGCCCCGTATAGACCCCTCTTACGAACAATCAAATCCACCCTGCTCCGTACTGTTAAGAAATGCACGCATTTCTTCATATAGGGGGGGAGGTGTGACGTCCCACTATTTTTCGCGCGGTATTATACTAAAGTCTCCCTCATAAATCGCTCCACAACTCCATCAAAATTCCTCAATTCAAGTCTTACCCCTTTTCCCCAATCACTGATCACCTTGACGATGTACCTTAGCGGTCCCCATCTCCAGATGATCTAATTTCAAATCCCCTTCCCCTCTTCGGCCTTCGAGGCGCGAACTCCTTCCACGTTTAAACCTTAGACAAGTCCCTCACTAACAACTCGCTCATCTCGAGACTATGTCTCACCCCCCCCCCCCCTCCTTTTACGACAAACGAATTCAAACCTCCACTTTTCAAACCCCAATCAAAACCCTCCAAACCCATCCAACGGGTGGAGTACCCCTTTTCAAAGCCCCGAAAGAGCCGCCGAAATACGCAATAACGACACATAATTTACGCATGAATCATCAATACGCGCCGATTACATAACACATATTTTAAGCATGAGTCATCACGCATACCGCAAATTCCCCGCATACCTGACATTCCATCGCTTTGTATAAATACCAGCGCCGCATGGACCACACACAGTCAGTCACAGTCAGACAGTCAGTCACAGTCAATCAGTTCGGGAACATCCGCTACGCCAGACTCTTTATTATAAAAGTACATTGTATACTATTAGACTTTCGCTTCAGTGCAACGTCCCCAATAGGGTTACCAAACCTTCTACATCACTGTAAGCATTTATCAATTTATCTTATTGTAAAACACTCACACTATCGTTTTCTATTATTTTCATTTACTTATGCTTATCTATTCTTATATCATTTGATTTTGCTCACGCTTATTGCTTATGTTATTTCCTTATCCTTATGCTATTTGCTTTATATTCTTTGCTCACGCTTATTGCATTTATATCATTTAGCCCCTTACTCTTATTGCTATATATTGTATTCTTTCGCTTAAGTTATTTGCTTATATTATCTTCTCTTCTTACGCTTATCGCTTTAAATCGTTTCATTGCTTATATTACCGCCTAATTATATTATTGCCTAAGCTTATTGCCTTATGTTAACCTGTTTATAACCAACTCTAACACTTCTTATGTTTATCTTATCTTATGCGTAATATTATTATCATTGATCATCGTTATATAAATGTCTTGTGCTAATGCTTAATGTCCAACGCATTGTTATAATACGTTTACCGCCATTGCTTCAGTAGTGCATGGCTTATTCACACGCGTTCCAATAAATAACGCTTTTGTTTTACCCGACATTTGAATTCTTGTAATTATCCTTCGAATACCTAGAATCGTTACGAGCCATAGCAACAGCTGATCTCTCTTCGCGAACACCGGGAGTTCTTATCAGTGTTTACAAGCTTACTTTCGCTTAGGGTCCCGCATGCCCAATCCTACACCTATTGAAAAGAACTACGACGCGTGTCTTTTATTGCAATGCAGTAGTTAAGCCAATTATAGAGCCATAAATACAAACCACAAGAGTTCTAACGGGTGTCACTCTGGTGAGCGATAACTCCCTAACCTTCCCTGGTCGATTTATGCTGCGAAGCTGGCCTTCGTGCTGAACGCCTAAACTCCCCAGAGCTGCGAAGCTGGCCTTCGTGCCTAAATACCATCCACCCCTCAGAGCTGCGAAGCTGGCCTTCGTGCCTAAATACCATCCACCCCTCAGAGCTGCGAAGCTGGCCTTCGTGCCTGAACACCTTCCACCCCTCAGAGCTGCGAAGCGGGCCTTCGTGTCTGAACTCCTAAACTCCTCAGAGCTGCGAAGCTGGCCTTCGTGTCTGAGCTCCTAAACACCCCTCAGAGCTACGAAGCTGGCCTTCGTGTCTGAGCTCCTAAACACCCCTCAGAGCTGCGAAGCTGGCCTTCGTGTCTGAGCTCCTTTCACCCCTCAGAGCTGCGAAGCTGGCCTTCGCGCCTGAGCTCCTAAACTCTCCAGAGCTGCGAAGCTGGCCTTCGTGCTCAACCTCCCAATATTCCCCAACCTTGTCACAGCCCTAACTTCCGCCACCCAGGACGTGACAGTAGTACGTCGGAAAAAGCAAGGTGTTCATCACAACCTATTTTGATGCACCAAGCATTATGACGGATACTGCTGACACTTGAATATCAAATAAATGCCGCGCGAAAACCCTGCGTCCTGACTGGCTATAGTGTTCGCTGCAGCTCGGAAAAATAACCTGTCGGCTATCCTGGCCGCAGCGTGGACTGCTTCACTTTGATTGGTCGGACGCAGGCCGCAGCGGCAGCCACGAGTGACGGCCGCAGCAGCTAGTGTGATACGCGCATATGACAACACGTACGTATGTCCTAATGACAACAAATAAACTATGAAAAAATACTATTGCCTTTCTCGCTAATTTTACTAACGCTATCAACCCGAGCAATACCGGGTATTTCAGCTAGTCTTGTATCAAATTAATTCTACAGAACGAAAACAGCTAAATTTATCAGCAAAAATGGAATATTTTTTTTAAAATGCATATTTTCATTCTGCAAATTTTTATTATTAGGGCGCCTCTGTGGTTCCATCTATAGTGACGAATATAATAAAGAAAATAAACAGTTAGTCTTTCCGTTTTTGATAACTACAACAGATCCCACACCAACGTCCGTCGGAAATTTTTTTTTTAGAAGCTTGCGCCATCGACCATATCAAAAAAATCTGAGTATTACTTCAAACATACCTTAATATGCAGGCAAAACATCAGATAGCATAAACTTATAATTCTTGTTAAATAAATTCCCGAAGATGACATTGAAAAACGGGCAGTTACATTAGAATACCCCCTTAAAAGATTACATATGTGAAGGTAAATGATAAAATTTGTGTTGTATTTGTTCACCATATTTATTATTTCTGCCCTCACAATCACCCGCCCTCAGTTTCCTTTAATTCCTCCATTTCTGCTTCGAAGAGAATTGTATTAATCTTATGCATTAGGATTAATTGTCTTCGTCGCTTGAGTCCCCGAATTTTCGTGGCTATATTCTCGGCAAAAGTGGAGCAGTCATCTCTTGGTTGGGCATTTGCAATTATACTATATGCTTTCTCCATATACGGATTTTCACAGTCGCTTCCTTTTCTTTTTGTTGATGGTCCAGCTGGATGAAGTGGTGATTCAGTCCGAGTGCTTTCTTCATTTTCCGGAACCAATTCTCCAGATAAATTTCGATCTTCAACAGACTGTTAAAAGAAAATCGTTCATGAATTACTAAAGTCCGCATGATTATGAAATTTTCAAATAATTGGGAAGATTCAATAATTATTAATCTTTAAATAATGTTATTAATTGTAGATGCCATGTACGCGTGAAAAATGGCGTGATTGTGAAAGGTTTTTTAATAAAGATTGTAATTTTCCACGCGCTATTGGCGCCATAGATCAGTCAAGGCCAGTTGGAATATTTGGGAGTCCGGCCTCCATGGTGTTTGCCAGAGCCGCGCGAAAGGGGAGCTCGGAAGCCAATGATAACGTGGGTGTACAACTGATAGGGAAACCTGTAGTAGTGTGCGGTGCAGGCTCACACCCGTAGGATAGACTTGAATGACTGGGGCCCAGCCTATGGGTACGAGACTGCACCGCGCACTATTACTTACAGTCTTACAGTTTTTCCTATCCGTTTCACGCGTGCGGTATCACTGGCTTCGAGCTCCCCTTCCGCCCGGCTCTGGAAAACACCATGAATGCTTGTGCTTCCAAATGTTACAAGTGGCCCTGACTGCCATAGATGTAAAGCCCATCATGCTTTAAGCGCCCATAAAGAGCGGTAGTGAATACTGAAATGACAAAGCATTCCAGAGTATTATGTTATTCGCGTTAGTGAATGCAAAATACAATTTTATGTTAGCTGACGTCGGAGGTCACGGCAGAATTTCTGATGATGGCATACATAAAAAACAAAACTACAGGGAAAGATTACGAACCATTCTCTGGGCCATCCAGAAATGGCACCCCATCCTGCCAGAAACATGGAACTGCCATACGTTTTGGTGGGTGACTCATAGTATTTTATGCATTTGGCGCTTGGAAAGGGCCTATGATGCGAGTGGCACATAGGTGGTGCCCCATTAGTTTGGGTATTTGTGCCTTTCGGAAAAAAAACAACATCAGAAAGTCGGCGTTGGGGGAATTTGTAACGAGATTAGCCAGTACGCAAAGGACCTACAGATCTTGGGTGCGGGTCTCGTAGCCCGAGGCTTTCTTTTTCGCCTACAGTATCGAAGACTATATTTACACAATTTTTTAAGAAAAACCACGTCGTGAAGTATTTATTCTGAGTCAAGGGAATTTGAATGATTTGAAGAGGGTGACCTTATTCTGGAAACTGAAGGTACCTGTCAATTGAATAATAATTGATGTTTTTGCATGCAATTTGCTTCAAAGAAATTATTCATCTTTCATGTAATATAAGTTAGAATCGTTGAAACTCATAAAATTTGAATTAGGGATTAAAAACGCAAGACATGCAAAAATCTGTCCCTGAATAAAGTGTACCTAATATTGCCTACCCAAGAAATATTGATTAATTTATATATATATGAGTTTTTACAGTCATTTTCACACGTGCTTTTATTGTTTCTTGCTCTATAAATGTTTTTTATCCATCTTTGATTTTATTTTTATTAGAAAAATATAGAAATTTAAAAATATAGATTTTTAAAATATTTTATTTTTTACGTTCCGATGTACATATTGGACAAATAAAGTTTATTTCGGTTGCTCCGCTCATTTCATAACCCCACCTGTAACAAACATTACATCGAAACCATTCTTCTCCGGTAGGCGGTATTAAGAACACACATACTGCTAAAAGAAAAACACTATTTTTATTACGAAAAATATTTGCATCGATTTCATTTTATAAGTACATCATTAATCAGGTATTTCTAGTAGATATTCTTGCATTCACGGAATTATTAGACATACTTTCTCCGAATGTGATTGAGCGAAATGGACTTCGTCTCGCAAAGTCTTGATCACGCACGATTTTCGATAGCTCAGGAATGTTCTGGATTCTCAGAAAGGAGATTCGACACTCGTGGTTTGAACGCAAAGAGTATATATTTTACTCCCATCCAGCGAATCGAAGCGCGAACAGCTCGTCTCGTCGAGGCAATTGTTTCGCGCCGCAGAGAAACACAAAACGGCTCGAAAAGACCGAAGCCGATTACAATAATTCGCGGACAACGAATTTGTACTTGTAGGAAACACAGAAGGATCGCGAAGCAACGGTCGGCGCGACAACACAACACGTGTTTACAGTTTTATCGCACGAACAAGAAGAAAACGGAAACCGCTGCCTCGCGGTTCACCGAAAAGGATCAGTACCCCACTCCGCCCCGCCGCGCCCGCGGCCCGAGCTACTCGGTCCACCCAAACCACGGGAACGACGAGAGCGGCCGGGCCGATCACTGATTGGTCGCACGAGAGCGCGCAAATACAAACTTATGTCCTAAGAAAACAGTGTAAGATTTACAGAGATAAGAAAGTAAATAATAAACTAAGCGTCGCGCTTATTCGGCGTTCATCGCGAACAATGATGTAAAATTGTGGCAGTCCAATAAATATTTACACTATTAAGATTCACTAAAATCCTTCCCTTTCTATAATTGTTGATCACATGACACTGCAATTACAGTATGTCTTCCTACATATGTTTAGGTACTAATTCAGTGCATAACCGATAAATTTTAGTGATATATAGCGAGTGGCGATATTAGGAACATGGGCGATATTAGGTACGGTCACCCTACATTTCGAAATTTACACCCCGTCGGAGGTGAGCGGGACGTCGTACCGAACAGCTGATGTTTCCCGCTTACCCCGAGGCGCCTACGGTGGACGCGTATTTAACTGAAATTCAAAGCAAATTTTGTCTAAATGAAGCAGTTACCACCATATCGTTATTTTTTATTTTAGTCTTTGTTAGTATGGTGTCCACCTCTTAAATTTGTTGCCACGTGTAGCCGGATACCCTGTATGCAGAAATTGCGATAAGGTGCTTGAAGAAAAAGAACCCACTTGACGTGTGGCATCGTGTATCAGCACTTCGACTATGGGGTAAATGGGTCTTTGCAAGCGGCTGCGGCACTGCCCTTGCCGTGTCTGACCTAGCTAATGCGTGCTGACAGTAATTCCACTTCCCCGCGTCAGGCGTTTTTGACGCATACTTTTAACAATTAATAACTCGAAAACGAAGCCTTAAGCTGAGGGTACACGAGCGTTTTTTTTTCAACGTCTGTCCCGACGAACGTCAATTTTAATGGACGTACGTATACACCGCACACTAGCGTAAGTCTAATATACTACGATGAATTGTCGTGACATCCATAAAAAAAACGCTCTTGTGCCCCCAACCGTAAACGCAAATTCGTCTTTCCGGATTTTCATCTTATTCTGGCCTATAGAATTAACTTTTAATGTTTCTCCCACCTATTGTTGAACATCCTGTATGACTAATATATATATTTAAGAAGTAGAATAAGTTGAAACTGATAAAGATATAGACCTATAATTCAGTGACATCGGTATATGTGTATACCTATATACTGTGATTTGCAAAAATGTTGGCGTCCGGATGCTGAGCGGGGCAAGGGGGCTACTTCACTCGCGCCGCCCCACTCTCTACCACGAAGTCCCCAATTCCCCCGCTCGCTCTCTTCGTCCCGCGGTGCTGCTGACCGATTCATTGACGTGACGCGTCGGCCAATAGCGACAATACGTGTGCCTTACATCTAGCACTGTGTTAGAGAACGTGGGCCTATGAGGATACACTCGATCAGACCACCAAGTTTCTGCCAGCAACATTTTTGCAAATGACAGTAGTAAGTATATTACAATCATGTAATATCTAGAAACAACTATACAGGGTACCTCAAAATTCAGGGACTTCTCGGAAAAAGACATCGAAAAGTGCTATACCGTTTTGGGATCGGAGGCTTCCTTCTCCATGTATTAACAGTTGAATGCCAATGATACCTAGCACGCACACGCAGAGAGCACGCGTAAATACAGACCTTAGAGAATATATACATGAAGAGCTCATTAAGAGCTCGAATCCGTCGCCAACATCGTGCGAGAGAGAAAGAGATGTCTTTCTCGATGGTGCGAGCGAGAGAGGTAGAACGAAGAACCCTAATCGCTCGCAATGCGCATGCACCGGTGTACCTCTCTCGCTCGCACCAGCTCGTACATGTCTTCCTCTCTCGCATAATGTTAGTCGCCAACTGGCCCCACAGGAGACATAAGGCAATGAGACATTCAGTAGTATAGTTCAAACCAAGAAAATGGAATAGTGTCGCGTACGTTTCTTTTCGCTGCGCAGGCCAATTTGTTGCAAAAAGACGTTCCCACTACTTCAACTGTTCGCCCCGCACGGGTCCTATTTACGAGTTTTAACCACGAAGGAGCACTTGAAAGAGTTGACTTGTACGACAAGGGACGCGTCGGGAACGCTTGTGGGCGTGCTATGCCGGGATTTTACTGCCATCCCACGCACGTGAATGCAAGAATCGTTGAAATGACTGAGAATAAAATAAAATTAAAAAAATTAAAGCGACTTCAAATGGCTAAGAAAATAAATTTTCTTATTACTTTCTTAATAATATACCTAAATATCAATTTATTCTTTTCGAAGTCGGCTCCATGCTTTTTTAAACTAACTGATTGACCATTTTACATAAATAAATACGCTTGATGAAAACTTGTTATTGCTACGATGCAACCGTCTTCACGCATTACTTACTGTATAGATTCACTATAATTCCTTCATTGGTAGCATCGAATTGGTCATTAAAAAATTGCAATGTACAATTTGTTCAGTGGATACTGTTTTTTAATTGTTATATTGGTGGTATCTTCCCTACATCTGGCATATTTAGGTAAAAAGTGAACAGAATGTCCATAACGCAGTGAAATAGGTTTCGGCGAAGGCGAAGTGTGAAACACTCCAGATAAACACAAAGCAAGATGCGTAGAACGATGGTGTGAGAATGTGTGTGCGGCTGGTGCAGCGTAGCGTCGGCCTCTGGTTGCGTGAGGCCTCATAAAATCGACCCTTTCAAGTGCTTGAAAAGATCGTATGCGGCGCGCAGTTGCACGAATGGGACCTTGTCTGAAGGGTACATTCAGATCCGTGCTGATGTCCAAGCCGAATACCACTTCAGACTCCATAATGCTACGCTCTCACGCGTGAAACACACATTTCTATCGATTTTCGCTAGTTTAGACAGTCCCGTGGCTTGCGATAAATAAAAATTAAATGATAGATAGTGTCACGTGAATTGCATCTTTAGCAACAAAATCAAGGTTTGAAAATGCTTTGTAAATTAATAGTTTTCAAAATTTTTGTCAGCAAGAACACCTGACGACAACGACGCCATCCCGCGTGATTAATTATGTAACGGTAGAAGAAGATTGTAATGTTCAGTCAGTCTTAATGAGATGCTTGTACAAGTCGCACGCAACAAGTATATTGCTTAATAAAGTATCACAGTCACTTTCGCAAACTAGTAATAAATTATTTCACTCTAAACCAATAATTTTATTCTTCTGAGAAGTCAGAAAGTGAAATTGGAGAATTAATAAAAAATAAATAGCGCACCGCTATTTGGACCCCGGATTTTCTGTTTGCGGTACACGGACAGAAGGTACGAGTATGATTGAGTACTGCGGTACAAGCCAGGAAGGGTATATGTACATATATGATTGATCGTGGAGCAAGGGCCAGTTCGTGTGCGAATACCTCACTGACAACACTGAATGGAACCTTATTCTATAATCCTGATGGGTTCTCGGATCGACGCTCTTGAACGACGTGCCTTGGGGGTCCTAAGCACTAGAGTCATGAAAACAATGATAGCAATAGACCATTCAGTAATGAACATGCCAATTTCCATATTTCGTCCGAATTAGATCTTCATAGAAGTGTCACGTATGGATTGCTGGTCTATTTCCGATGAAAATGACACTAAACATTATATCATTCTGATTTACTTTTAATGATTGTAACGAAAAGAGTATTTAAATTCTGCGCGGAACTGGTATGTGTGCACAGACCTTTATGGGTACTGATGTCAGCTGCTTTTGGCGTTTCTGTTGGCTCTGTGCGCCAAGTACCCGAGAGTGCTCCTGGTTGGCACAGCCCTGTTGAACAGACCTGCCCTAGCCCCAAATAAACCACATAGAAAGATGATATCTTTCGGGTCAGTATTGTACTACAAACGACGCTTGCTAAACATTATACAATATTATTTTTTATCCTAAAAGAAATGAAAATATACATCTGTAACAAAAATGATAAATGATAACTAAAGATAGTGCCTCTATACCTCTGCAGTGAACTTTATTTTTGAGGGGCTCGAGTAATTTTAGCATGTCGCGATATGAATAAAGCAAAGGAAGCTGTGGATGACATACGAAAAAATCCTTCGAGGTATTTATGCATTAGTATTCTAAGGCTTCATTTTACTCACAATTAAAGGTTAATGTTAAAACTCGGAGGGGATTACTCGCCTATGAACGTGCAGCGAGTGCTATACACCATTGGAAAGATCTCGTCGAGACTTATCGATTGATACCATTTTTAAAAAATGACATCAAAGTTCGAGATTTTGCGGCTTTGAACAAAAGAAATCGGTAGTAAAATCCCATCTGGCCCGAGAGACATCAAATAGGCACGTGAAGATAAACCGAGGGATGTAAGCAATACACTAGCAGGGTGGGAGGCGGCAAATGCGCCTCATGACCATCATTTCAGGGCCGTGTTAGGTCTGCGTTTGCCCCATGGGCCACTGATCCATTGTCGATTTCATACTGGGCATTAGGAAAGGGGCTCATGTAGCAAACGCAGGTCCAACACTGTACTGAAATAAAGATTATTAGGCACATTTGCCGCCATAACATGCTAGAGTATCGCTTACATCCCTCGGTTTTTCATCAGGTTCCTACCCGAGATACCTCAGGCCAAGCGGGATTTTAGTACCGGTTTCTTTTGTTCAAAACCGTAAAACCTCGAACTTTGAGGGAATTTTTCGAGGTGATTTCATCTGATTTTGAAGTTAAAAATGGTATCAATTTATTCGTCTTTATGATACCTTTCCAATGGTGTATAGCAATCGCTGCACGCTCGTAAGTCAGTAATTCCCTCTGGGACTTAACGGTGTCCTTTCTGATATATTATTGCAGAATAAGTTATTTTTAAAATACTGTTGCGCCGGGGCGTTTCCATCGTCGACCACCCCGACGCCAAGGGATAAAATGATACGCGGGAATATACACGACACAACTATATTTCGAAATACAGAGTAGTGACAGTATAACCCGCACGTCCGAACGCTACGGCGTTCGGTACAAGACAGTCTTCTCGTCGTTGTTCTCGAAGGGGGTTGACCCTCTTCTGTCTTCAGCTACGAGCACCAGCAGGCTACGCACGGGCCTATACCCGGTGCTCGTAACAATACCAACGACTTCCTCTTGGAGGTCATCCGGTCCCTTCGCGAGGACGGAGTAGCCACGCACGCAGCCGCCCTCTCATCAGAAGCCACGAAGAGCCGAACGAAGCTCCCACGGATCAATCTCCCCTGGTTCTCCGGTGAGTACTCGGAGTGGCAGGCCTTCCGCGATCTTTTCACGTCGCTCGTCATTAAGGACGGGGCCCTCGATGAGGTTGAGCGGCTACAGTACCTGAAAACGGCGGTGCAGGGCCCCGCGCTGGCCATTATAGATCACTACTAGACGACGGAATCAAATTTCGCCACCGCCTGGGCGGCCTTGTCAAGGCGGTACGACAACAAGCGCGCGCTCGTCGCGGCTCACGTCTGCGAGTTCATTTCAATGCCGCCGATGTCGGACGATTCTGCCGTGGAGCTAACGCGTGTGCGCGACACGAGTAACCGATCTCTCTCGCTCCTCGCGCATCTAGGCTGCCCCACCACACAGTGAGACACTATTGTGGTCGGGGAACTCCATTTGAAACTGGAGTCCGGACTCCTGAAGGAGCGGGTGACGTCGCTCGGTGCGCGTACCGACCCGTCTACTTATGACGAACTCGATCGGGTTCTCGAGTCGCGCATCCGCTCACGGGAGGAGACTCAACCCAACGAGGAAGCCAAGGCCCGCGTTCAGGGCGCGATGCTGCAACCGTCTAAATCGTTGCCCTCGAACACCCCTCGATGCGCACCACGCTCGTCTGACCCGAACCCCCGCGCCCCTGGAAGAAAACGTGTTGTCCCGTGTGCCGGGTGCGACACGCCGCGTACCGCTACCCGGCCTTTAGGTCAATGCAGACCGACCAACGTCGCGATCTGGTCAGCGGCAGGCGGCTCTGCGTGAATTGTCTCGCGCCCGACCACCAGGCTCCGTCGGGCCCTGTTGCGGCATTGTGTTCGCGGTTCGATCAGCGGCACCATTCACTCCTCCATCGGGCCAGTGCTGGGGTGGAGACCAGCGCTGCACCCTGTCCGGCGCATGCCGTCCCGACATTCGTGACGGCGGGCGGCGTTGGGCCTTCGGCAGCGGTGCTCGGCGTATCCGCGACGCCCGACGCTGCGCTGGGGGAGCCGGTGTTGCTGGTCACTGCCATCGTTCGCGGTCAGTCGGCGGGCGGTGAAATGATGACTCTGCGCGCGCTCTTGGATCAAGGCGCGCAGACGTCCCTGGTCTCGGGATCCATGATCCAGCCCCTCCGCTTGTGCCGTATGCCCTTGCGGACGTGCTTGAAAGGAGCCCTGGATGGAACGTTAGGGACGTCAGTGGCCTAGGTGCAGCTCACTCTGTCCCCGGATTAGGAGCCCCTCCCCCGGGATCTCCACCAACGCCAAGGTCGTCCCAAGGGTATCCTCCTACCTTCCCAACGGGATGCCCTCCACGAAGCTGCAGGAGCAGTTCGCTGGACTCACCTTCGCCGATCCAGAGCCGTCTATCCGTCGACCCGTCGACCTCATCGTCAGGGCCGACCATTTTGGCACCCTTTTACGCCCCAGATTCCGCCGCGGCACCCCCCCCCCCCCCCCGGACTTAATCGTCCAGGAGACATTTTTCGGGTGGATTGTCTCGGGTCTGAACGTCCATCCCGCCACGGCTCATTTCTAGCGCGTCACACCCCTCCCCCTCCAATGCGCGTCCGCGGCAGATGTGGGCCTCGTCATGGCATGAAAAGAGCAGCTATAAAGGGCCCCGAATTTTGGATGCCGCCACTCCGGTCCACCACCACGTATCTCAGCGTATCACGGCGGGCCGTTGCCGGACGACCGCAGTTCTCTGGGATTCCGACCCGCCGCCCGGGTCCGAGGCGGGCGGAATGCTGCGGCCGCGGGCAACGCGCCGCGCCGCGCGGTTTGAAATCATGCCCGCTGACTCATCGCATCAGCTGACGAGTCGGTTGCGGCGCGGTTGTAATGTTTTGGCCGCTACCGATCATCGCGACGCGCGGGGCGCTCGCTCGGCGACCGTTAGTTCTGAGAACAGCACCATTGTAACAACAACGTTCAAATTGCATTCTCTTGCGCCCAGTTCCAAAACCGAAGTAAGTAACCATTATCTCTACGCGCCCACGCACCTTGTAATATATTGTGACCAGTCTCTGTATCTCTGTGTTGTGTGACGTCCGTGGTCATTGATTAACCACGAGAAATAAAGTGTCTTGTCCCACACGGGTGGAAGTCGTTTTCTGCTCTCCTTCCCACCGAGTCGCGGTCAGCGCCGGAGAATCCGCACCGCTCTTCGCGGAAACAGTACCTATATAGATATATTTATTATTTGGTAAAAGTAAGGAAAGGTGATATTGACAAACCACGTTTTCTTAACGCTTACGCGTTACAGTTTAAAAAAAAATGTTTGAGAAAAACAAATATTACCATTTTATGATACTACAACCATTACAAACTAGTATGTTAAGTAATTTTAGATTCTTAATAAATACTATTTTTATTACATAAATATACAGGGCTTTTCATAACACAGTCCAACAAAATGAAAGGTTTTTTGGGTTCCGTTATATCCACTGGGCGATTCTTGTAGAGTTTTTCACAAGGCACTCGAATCCGCAAGCAGAATTATCACCCTAAGTTTTTGAAAAAGATGAGGTTTTGTAAAAAATACCCGATTTTGGGCAAAAGTGAGGAATTGCGAGAAAACTACAAACGCTATAAAGTTCAACTTATAGTTAGTCTCAAAAGATGGAGGAGAGTTTCATGAATTTATCAGTATACCGGGTGTCCGCGGGAAGAGTGGATAGCTGGATATCTCCTAAACTATTGTAGACAAAAATATTTAAAAAATAGGGAATTGCATGGTTCGAGGGGGCCAATTTATTAGCGCGGACGAATTTTTTTTCGATTATTATTTTAAAAGATACGATGGTCAAGTTCGGTTTTTTAAATGGAACTATTTTTTCTGAAGACCTGAGTTGATAGTGCGTTCTAAGACAAGTTCAATAAGCTTTAATGTATACACTTGATTTCCACTGGTTTTTGAGATATTGCGCTGGCAAATTTACTGATTTTCCCTGGAAGAAAACTCGCTGGAATAGCAAGGACCGGGGACGGTCTTGCTGGCGCCACGGGTGGCCTTGCCTGTTGAAACAGATACCTACCTGCCAAAGGTTTACGCCAGGAATGGCAGGCCCAAAGGCTGGACAATTCTTTTCCGTCAGAAATGCTACTTAGGTAGGTACATCTGCGGTATCGAGAAGCGCACCGTTACTTTTATTTCGCACTTGCTTCTACGCTCGGATGGTCGGTTCTTTTGGGAGGGATGCAAGTTCGATTGGTTAGGTTAGAAGGTGTGAAAGTTGCTAGACTAAATTTCAACTATAGGGAGCAGATTATATTAGAACCAATCGAATTTGCATCCCTCACAAACGGCTGCTCTCTTGAAGAGGCCTTCTTCACAGCAATACCTCCTCCCCAGTGCCCACCTTCTCTCGCACAGAATACGATAACGCATGCTTTTGTTTTGATATTAAAGCTCATGTTTATATTCGAGAGGACCACGTGTCAACAGCGGGCTACCATTTTTCTTCCCGTGTCTCTCTACGAGGCGTATTGACGGTGGATTATAGGAGCGTAGATGTCTGGATGCCGGTTATTGAATTTAGGAGACGATAGGAACACTTTATTACAAAACACACATGTACTATAATTAAAGTAAATCGTATTCCTCTCGGGAAGGAGTACTGATAATCATCGAACTTACGCCCTACTTCGCGCAGACCGATTACACGGAGGGTAGTCGGGTCACACACTGCACAAATGATAAGCCGCGTCTAGACGTTGCGAGGCTGCAGCGCGAGGCGTGCCTCGCGGAGTGAAAAGTCTGGAGAGTCCTTAGCTCGCCTTGGTCATTTTGCAAAGCAACCTCGTGCTGTTGCCGTGGCGAGGACAACGCCCCGTAGTGCCTTACCGAATTTTATGGCTTTCGAACCTCGAAGGGTTTGGAATATCATCAAGAAGTGAGAACTGTTCAGGAAAGTGGCGGCAATGGATTCCTGGCGTTCCGTCGATTGAAATCATACCAAATATCATGCAAATCGGACTACCTTGACACAAGCTATTTGTATTCCTTATGTTGTCCGATTTACACGACATTTGTAATGATTTTCATCAGAAAACTACAAGGAATCCATCGGCGACACTTCAATATCCATACGATAAAGAATAAAGAATTATTTTATTTCTGAAACAGGCAGGTACAGGATGATTCTGGGGCTACGCCCGTCAAAATATATGTCAGGGTGGCTCTTATTTTTGGCTTTTGAATTTTCTTCGGGGCACCCTCCAGAATAGTTCCAAACAATTAAAAAAAAATCTGTGTAAAGTTTGAGCTTGATCGGTTAACGGAAAAAGATGCCCCTGGGCCCTTAAACATTTAAATCATTATTTAACAACTCACAAAGTCGATTTTATATAATATCCTCCAAGTTATTGACTAAATAAAAAAATATGCCAAACAAAAGTTGTAAATCCAAACAAAGAGCAACTTTTATGTTATATTACTTTTTCTCGTGCGACAAACGGTTTTTGAAAAAAGTCCAAAAAACTAAAAAAAAATCTTTTTGTCTCAAATTTTGAAAGTTTAAATGCTTCTCGAGCACTTTTTATTTATGAAGGCGCACAAAAAATGACATTTTTATTTTCGAGGACTATTTTTTAAACACTTAAGGGAGGGTATATACCAAAATATGAGAGAAAGATGAAAAAAAATTCCGCCTATCGTCCCACTTTGAACATCTATCGAACATCTATCGTACCACTCTGAATGTGTGTCGAACATTTCTCGTACCACTCTGAACGTATATCGAACGTCTATCGTACCACTCTGGACGTGTATTAAACTTCAGATACGATAATCACTCTCGGATACAGTCTCATCCGTCAACGAAATGTAAAATGCGTCGCGCGGTGGCAAGCGCGGGCCCTGCCGCTTGTTCGGGCAAACAAAGTATTCGTACGGAAAGATTCCCTTTCGCGTCAATAACTCGAAATCTTCAGGAGATAATTTTTCAAATTCGGAAACAAAATTCGTAAAATTTTTAATTTCTCTATGCTGAGAAAAGATGCTAATTTGTCGAGACTGATGTTTAGAAATTTGTACGAATCGATGAATCGTAGGTTGATACAATTTCGGAAGTCTGATTGTTCGGCCGTATCTACGACATTTTTTGTAAATGAAATATGTTTTTCTTTAGTTATGGGTAATATGTCGACGCTGCCTTCGCATACATTAGCTATTTCCTCGATAATAAAATGTCAATCGTAGCCGGATAAAATGTGGAAAACTACGGGAATGCAAAACGAATTTTTATAATTTAAATTGCAAGTTGAATGACCTCTAAAACGCCCGGTTAGATGGCAATGATCGCACACCCCTATATCATCTGCCCCGAATGGTTTTTCGCAAATGTGGCACTGCGTTGCGTTGCGAAATGTCGCCCACTGTTCTGTCGTTAAATTTGCCATAGGAGTGTTATTTGCCAGAATGGTTTTAACAAAATGTGCCAAATTTTTCATTTCTTCGACGAACCAAGAAACGCAATTCGTGTCACAACAACATCGATAGCGTAAACTCGGGTAAGTCCGTGATAAATTTAGAATTGGTGTATTAACTGCTAATGTTTACATATTCTGAAAGTGAGTCTAGGATATAATGATAGGTCAGGCATCAGAGAAACAAATAATAGGTTAACAGAAACTTACTCAGTATATTTAATTGAAAATATACAAAATGAAGTTGTAATGAAATACTCTGGTTACTCCGTGATAGCTCCGGTTACTCCGTGATAGTACTCTGGTAACTCCGTGATAGTACTCTGGTAACTCCGTGATAGTTCTCGCTAGCCCGTCAGCTATTTTTTTATATTATTTTATATTATTTTACATTATTTTACATTAGATTACATTATTTTAAATTATTTTACATTAGTTTACATTATTTTAAATTATTTTACATTTTTTATATTATTTTATATTATTTATTGAGGATGACCTCACGGAGGAGGAGAGGAGGGAAAGATGAAAGATAGAAAGGGAGGCTGAGAGGGAGAGGGAGAGGGGGATGATGGTGCAGATAGGTTATATGAAGATGTGGATGAATGGGAAGATGAGAAAATGGGATGAGGTGAGAAAGAAATGGATGAAGAAGCAGGGAAATAAAGGGGAAGGGAGAGGGGGGAGAAAGTGAAGAGGGGAGAGGGGTAAGCGGGAGTAAAAACTGTAAGGTGAGAGGGGTTAGTTGAAAGGTGTGAGGAGGTGCTAAAGGAAACAGTATGCAGGGTGAGGCTATGGGAGGAGGAAGGGAAGGTGTTTTGGACGGCCAGGGGAGTGAGACAGGGATGTCCTCTTAGTCCAAGTATGTTTACACTACTGTTGGCGGACTTGGACGAAGAGCTGCAGAAAGGAGGGTGGGGAGAAAGAGACTGAGGGGGAGGGGGGAGAAGATATACACACTGGCATATGCGGACAATGTGGCGGTGATGGCGGAGGATGAGGAGAGGATGAAAGGGATTATGGGAAAACTAGAAAAGTATGTGGATGAGAAGGGGTAACAGTTGAACGTGGACAAGTCGAAAGTGATGAGGTGCAGGAGGGGGGAGGTAGATGAAGAAAGGTTGTATGGAGGTGGAAGGGAAAGGAGGTGGGCGAGGTGAGGGTGTTTAAATACCTGAGGTGTACGTTGATGGGGAATGGAAAGCAGGAAGCCCATGTGAGGGAGAGGGTGAGGAAAGCGGCGGCAGTGATGGGGCAGGTGTGGGGGATTGGTAAGCGGAGGTTTTGGAAGGATTGTGGGAAAAGGGTATGATTATTCGACAGGTTGATGTGGACGATAAGTTATGGGGTAGAAATATGGGAGTGGAAAAGCAGGCAGAGGGTGGAGGGGTTGCAAGACAGATATCTGAGATGGGCACTGGGGATGGAGTGGTGTGCGCCGGGATATATGGTACGGGAGGAGTTGCAACGGGAGATGATGAAGGGAAGGGCGGGGATGAGGGCATGGCAATATGAGGGGAAGCTGGAGGAAGGGCAAGGAGAGGAGTTGGCAAGGATGTGTTGGGAGGAGATTAAAGGGCGGGCAACGAGAGGGGGGTTCTGGGGGATGGGAAGAGGCGAGGAAGGGTTTTATGAGGAGAGGGAATGGACAGTAATGTGGTTGGAAAGGATGAGGGGAAGGGAGAAATGAGGGGAGCTGGTAAGTAGGGAAAGGAGGCTGCAGGAGGGGGGTAGGTGGGAAAGGATTAGGGAATCGAAGTACAACAGATGCTTTGGGGCGGTAAATGGGGTGGGGGAGATCAGATGGAGAAGGGTGACTAGGTTTAGGTTGGGAAGTGAGATGAGAGAGGGGGGATATTGAGAGGAGGAGGAAGAGGAAAGGAGATGTAGGGTATGTGGGTCGGAGGGAGGAAATACGGGAGCATATATGGGAATCCAGTGTACGGGATGGGGGGAAGGAGGTGGTGTGAGAGGTGATGGGGGACGAGGGAGAGGGGGAAGAGTGGATGAGGAGAGTGGAGGAGTGGAGAGGGGAATGAGTTGGAGGAATGAATGGGTAAGGAATGGGAGTGAGAGGCGGCGAGCGAAAGCGAGGGTCAAAGAGGAGGGAGGGGGGTGCGGTGTAAACGGGTGCAGCGGTGGTGAGTGAGTAAGCGGGCGAGTAGCATGTAAAGATAGGATAGAGATTAGAAGTATAAGCGAGATAGGATAAGAGATAGATTATAAGGCTTGTAATCCCCAAGGGGGCACAATAAAGTATATATAATACATCTGTGTTTGAAGTAACTTTTATTTAATTTTCGTAAAGTAACCCTTTATATCATGCGAACAATTATGTATGTACAGAAAACTATCCGTGTTGCGCTAGCTTAGAATAATTAAATGTAATTATTATATTTGTTCTTGAAGCAACTTTTTACGTAATTTTTGTAAAGTAACCTTTGCTCAATGAACATTCATATAGAGTATATGCTGATTTTAGGTATTTGTATTGTTATGGTAAAACCAAGTATCGATACTGAATTCCGTCGAAGAGATTTTCAGGAATCCGCAAAAAGCAATTTGTAACCCGATGATCATTCTAACATTATATATATACCCGCGGTAATCCACTTCTCTAGCGAGAAAACGCGCGAGAAGCTTCACCATCTGGTAGGGATATGGTAGTGTAATGCTATGGGGGGAGGTATCGCGCGGGTCATGTATGCGCATGCGCGCGCGACGTAGATTGTCGTATGCGTGGATCACATGGTCTGCAAAAGAGCTATACACGTGAAATTCTTACATATAAATTACATGGTAATAATGCGTTTTTTTTAAACATGCTATATAGCCTATGTTTGTCCTAGAGTATTCAGGAATAACGTGTTAAAATTTGGGAAAGATCGGCTCAGTAGTTCTTGAGTCTTGCACGAACATAAAAATCGAGTGTCTCTTTATATAATAGTATAACTCTATACTATTATATAAAGAGACACACGATTTTAGATAGTCATATAGATATATATATTGTCACGTCCTGGGTGGAGGTCTTTAGGACGATGGCATAGTGGGGTTATATGGGAAGGTTTTGGTACGAAGGCGAGCTTCGTGGTACACGGGAAGAAGGGGATTCAGGCGCGAATGCTAGATTCGTGGCACTGAGGGTTGGAGGAAATTCAGGCGCGAATGCTAGATTCGTGGCACTGCGAGTGAATAGGAATACAGGCGCGAATGCCAGATTCGTAGCAGTGCAGCGGGTAGAGATTCAGGCGCGAATGCCAGATTTGTAGCACTGGACGACCAGGGATGGTTTAAACAGTAATCGCGCCGGTGGGGACACCCGTTAGAGCACCTTTGTTTTGTTTAGGCTTGGTAAATGGATTTACCGTTGCATTATTGTAAAAAGTCACACGTAATATTTCCGCAAAATATGTCTAGACGTATGGTCGTGCAAGAGCTATACGAAAGTAAGTGGTGTAAACATTATAAGAACTCTCGCGTTCGCGGACCGATATCAGCTGTTGCGGTAGCCTGTTATGGTCTGGAATCTTCGTAACCGAAGGATAGATACAATAATTCGTGATTCAAAGTAAAAAGTTTATTCAATTCGAAGCAGTAAGCCATACACTGTTAATGCGATAGCGTGGTTAATATAATAATGCGTAGGACGTTAAGCATTGGCACATAAACATTTATATAAATAGTAATTAATAGCAATATATGTATGAACATGAAACACGTGAATATTATCAATGTGAATATATATATAATACAATAAACATATGATATTAGAGTAAAGCAATAAGCGTTAGTAAGCAATATAATAATATAAATCAATAAGCATTAGCAAAAATAATAATATGAAATAATAAGCGTTAGCCATACAGAATGATATATATGTGTGTGGGAATGATATGCCGTTGGACAATAATTTGTAATAATAATTGCTTACAGTGGCTGCCGTAGATAATCCGTATTTAAAACACTGATTTTAAATAATATGTATGCACTTGGTTTATAATCTTAAATAGCGTACTGTTCCGCGGTGTTGTTTCCGTAGAAGAGAACTCCGGTCTCTCGGGCCCTCGTATTTATACGATTGACAGGATTGTCAGGTATGAAGGATATGCACGGTATGCACCTTGACCTATTTACGAAATATGCGTCACAATAGGACTTCCGGGGTTTTTATGAATTATGCGTCTATAATTAGAACGTGTTTGGTGATAGAATAGGACTTCCGGAGTTTTTATTTGGGCTTCTGAAAAGGGGGTACTCAACCCATTGGGTGGATTTTGGGGTGTTTTAACTGGAGAGAGATGAGAGTGGGTCACTGAACCGATCCTGGCCATCGACGGAGGCGCCCAGTGCACAGCTGGTTCCAGGTATACGACACTACCCAGAGTTAAAGGTCGCAATGTCAAGTGCGTCTAGACCCAGTGACACAGGTTGTCAACCTGCAGGTGAATTTCCGACAAGGGTGAGTTTTAGTTACTTTATTGGTGATCATTAATTCTTAAATTTAACGCAGGCTATGGTTTATTTCAGGCGATAATTCTCCAAATTTCCGTACGTAAATATTTCTTCGGGCGTTTTAAACAGACTTATTCGGTATCAGCAACAGTGTTGGCCGTTATTGAATTACGGATTTTTATCACAATAACGAACTACGATCACTTTTCGTGCATTTCCTGTTACATTACCTTTTCGTGGCTACATTATTAACACAAGGAAATTGACGTATTCCTTATCCTCCTACTTCAAATAATTATTATTTTCGTTTCTTTTTAAAAAAAACTGTGTATTCGTCTTCTTACGTTACACACGATTTTCATCAAATTATCCTCTATTCATTATTCATTTTAAATGACAAACAAACCATGACAAAATGTTCGATTTTATTTGTTACGTCTTTTTCATTTGCCATTCTACGCAATTTCCTTTGATGCATGCCGAGTTGCTTGTCCGCAGTCGCAGCGCGGCGCCTAGCCATGCTAGCGCGAGAACTCGGCCGTCAGACTTGCGCTCTGATTGGTCAGTGCTTTTGGTTAATATCTCGTTAAAGAAACCTCGGAGAGCATTTTCGCATAGGAAAAAGTTTTTTGCAATCACCCCCCGAGTCACTCCCTTCAAGGAACCGCAGGCATTTTTGGAACACTCTGTATAACTTCTCCGATCATACCATTTGCAGGGGTGACATTAATGTTAATGTCAGCGCATCCGATTCTCTTGGTTTCGACTTAATTAATCTATTTATGTCGCTAGTTTCGCTTAATCAGATTATTAATCTACCTACCCGGATAACTAACACCTCTTCCTCGTTAATTGATCTAATAATGATTAGCAATGATCTGCCGATCAATTCCAGCGGTGTCTATAACATGAGCCATGCAAGCGATCATTCTCTTGTCTATGCCATACTAGATTTAATCAAACCACGTGCCACCGTTCGCTTTGTGTTACGCCGAAATCTACGTGATATGTCTTTGGATGCTTTTAACGCTGCCGCTGCTAAGATCGATGGGTCACCTATATACGAAACCAGCTCTATTGACGACAAAGTAAATTTATTCTACTGCTTTATAAATACCTACATTATTTGATCATTTTGCTTCCATTGAACGTGTGCGTATAACACGATTGTCTGCTCCATGGTTAACTGTTAATTTATGTAAGCTTATGCGCATGCGTAATCAGGCGAGTTTGAAATTTCGTAGGACTGCCAATCCTTCGCACTGACACCGCTATAAGCAGCTCCGCAATCTCTGTACCGCAACACTTAGAGCCGAAAAACGCGCTCTTTTCAATCATCTTTCATCCTCTTCCAAATTTCCTAAACAATTTTGCAACCTCATCTCTCGCACTGGCTATTATCGTCCTCGGCGAGATCCTAATTCTCTACTTTCTTTCCCTGATTCTAATTCTATTAACAATCACTTCATCGATTCTGTTCCGGCTACTAAAATTTCGTCTGAAATAATTGATAGCTTTCTGAACAAATCTCATATACATCCTTCTTCTAACCTCTCTTTCTCCCCTTTTACACCCGCCGACCTTTATTCAATCCTTAAATATATCAAAGTCACCTCCTCGAATCCGTTCGATTTATCTGGCCATTTTCTTTTGTACTGCATTCCCTTCTGCCTCGATCCTCTAATTCACATGTATAATCACTCCATATCCTCCGGCACCAATGCGTCCATTTGCAAGAACAATATCGTCGTACCTATCCCTAAATCTCCCGATGCATCAAACCTTAACTCTCTTCGCTCTATCTCACAGCCCAGGAGGAAGGATCCTCTCTAAACTTTTAGAGAAATTATGTTATGCTCAACTCTCACTTTTCATCTCGTCTGTTCATGCTTTACCCGACCTCCAATCTGGTTTCAGACGCAGGTACAGCACGACCACCGCTCTTCTCTTTATCAATGACTCCATCTTACATTCTCTGGACTCCCATAATCTCGCTCTTATTACATCTCTCGATTTCTCCAAAGCGTTTGATACCGTTGATCATAACCTGCTGATTGTTAAATTGAAATTTTTCGGACTATCTCCTCTTTCATGGTTTTGCTCCTCCTGGTTGGACGCACCTAGCAGGTTATGCTTAACCGTGACGGGCCAAAATTCTTCTCTTTGCGTGCGGTGAGTTGCGGAGTCCCACAAGGATCCGTGTTAGGTCCACTTTTGTTTAACATTTTCGTTGCCGATCTACTTCGTCTCACTAAGACGAATATTTCGTGCATGTACAACATTAACGAAGTCGTTACTAATCTGGAATCTGATCTTGCCCTAATATCTGATTGGGACTCAGACGTAATCCTTCCAAATCTGCTCTCCTTGTTCGTCACTCTTCTTTCCTCCTTCGTACTCTTCCTCCCATTACTGTCACACTTGACTCCGTCCAGCTACACCCCGTTACCTCTATCCGGAATTTGGGACGCACACTGGATTCTACTCTTATTTTCGAAAATCATGTGTTTACTATATGTCGCCAAGCCTTTAATCGTCTGCGTCTATTATATCCTTCTCGGCATATTCTTTCCTCTTCCCAGAAACTTCTCCCATCACAATCCATGGTTGTATCGCTGTTTGGCTACTGTGATGTCGTATAGGGTAAATCCGGGAGACGCGGTCGGGCCGGAGAGTTGGTCGAGTCGCTATATTTCAGACTCTATGCGTAAAAACACATTAAAGTGCAGCCTAATTACTTCTCTAGAAGTTAAACAATTGAATGAGTAGCGTCACTTCGGTTTCTTCTACGTTTTTCTAGATTTACAGACTATAAAAGTTAAACTGAGATTACATTTAACCTCTTTTGTCAAACAACGGTGTACAAAATCGTATTTAAAATATAGTTCTAAGTTTATTTTCGTTTGATGTTTGGGAATAATAAGATAGTAGAGATATTGAGGGACAATGCAGCCGAAGTATTTAGCCATATTAACTCTTCCTCTCAAAACTAACGAGAAGACCATCTCTCGCTGCAGAAAGGAGAGTATGGTCGAATTATGATTTTTTTACTATTTTCATTTATATTTTTATTTTTTATCATTATTTTATTATTATTATTGTTTATTTATTTTATTTATTCACTTTTGTATTCATTTGCCTTGCTAATCGCCGGTAGGTAGTTCACTTTATTTTTTATGTGTTCTTTACTTGTTTAGCGTAAACAAATTAAATATCAATGAATCTGTAGTTGTATTCACTCATAAATAATTTTGCTTTCTTCTCTGTTATTTTTTCCATGAATAATTATGCGAGTGGTCTCTGCTAACGACGAAAACCATTTCTCCCGGCACCTCGGGAGAGGTAGTCAGATGTCATGACTTCAGTTTTCAACCCGATTTACAGTAAATATTGTCTTAAAGCAAATATCGACCAGTTTTTCTGAATCAGCATAAAATTCTGAACATATTAGGTTTGTTCTCATAAAATAAGTAATATTTGTATTAGTTTTAATAGCCATTTTATATTAGATCGACCGCGTCTCCCGGATTGATCCTATACTCCTTTTCTTACCTCTCGTCTCACTTTCTTGATTCAGCGCATTCAAAATTCCTGTCTGCGTTGCTCCTACTGCGTCCGTAAGTTCGACCATATCTCTCCGCTTTTCGTAAAATCCTCCTGGTTACGTATGTTGCAAAGATGGAAACTCCACTTATGCTGTCTCGTGTTTAAGGTACTCTCCTCTGGTTGTCCGCCATATGTTTACAATATTCTACGCACAAACCTTTCTTATCACTCCTCTCGTTCTCTTTCCACCCGATCCCCATCTCTTCTCTCTATTCCTGTTCATCGTACTTCCAAAGACTAACCCAAAAATGAGGCCTTTTTTAGCCTCTTTTTGGTCTAACGATTTTGCAACTGAATTTTGTGCCAAATGATACCTTATGATGAGATATAAATTACAACAAATTTTCAAGTTGAGGTGACAATTAGTTTCTGAGATATGGAAGGTCAAAGAAGTGAAAATTCGTTAACGCGTCAGCCCATACGCTTCGATGTACGAACTTCTATGTCAGTCCGATAATTTAAACAATTATTTCCAGGGGGTTTGGTGACTGCTAACAACGAATTTGAACTTAGATTTCCAAAACTCACAAATAAAAATAAAAATCAAGATATACAAATGTCTGTGTAGTGGGTGCTGTTTTTAATATATCGTCCACTATGTTGAATCGGACATTGTGAATTTTGAGAATCTTAGTTCAAATTCGTTGTTAGTACTCAGCAAAACTCCTGGAAATAATTGTTTAAATTATCGGACTGACATAAAATTCCGTACATCGAAGCGTATGGGCTGACGCGTTAACGAGTTTTCACTTCTTTCACCTCCCGTATCTTAGAAACTAATTGTCACCTCAATTTGAAAATTTGGTGTGATTGATGTCTCATCATAAGGTATCAAAAAGAAGCTATTTCTTGGGTCACTCATTGAATCTTCTTTCTCTTATATTGCGGCATATTATTGTAACTCCGTTCCTGCTACTGTTCGACAGCTAGACTCTTTTCCGTCCTTTAAACATGCAGCCTAGTATCACATCTATCCTCCAGCACCTTTAGTCCTGGTCCACTTTGTCATGTCTTCGCTTTCCACCCTAGCCCATGTTGTGACGTGACCTGCGCATTCGCCGCCATTGTGTATTGCTCATTGCTTTCTATTTCATATTTCATTGTCGAATTAGTTTGAAGTATTTTTAGTATTAGTATACGTAGTATTAAGTAATGTTTAGTTTTATGTTATGGTTAGGCTTATTAACAGTTTATACTGGGGCCTCGCCTTTACTCGCCTTTACTTTCTCCTTATGTACTACATTTCTTTTTTTTTTTGTTTAACGAGTAATAAAGACGAAATAATAATAATTATAAGTTCGTCAAATTACATAAAATCTGACACCGCAGTCGTCAATTTCATCCAAATTAAGACCTGTTATATACATCATGTATCGCAGGAAGCACAGTTTTTGTTATAACTAAACAAAAGTTTATTCATATAAAATAGAATTTGTAGTTTTTATTGTTGTTCTGAAGTCTTACTCACTTAACAGAAATCTTAATCACTTGTCTCAGAACCCGCCCGCACATGAACAGATGCAGACGGCGTGTGTTGTTCTGAATTTGTTAAGTGGATAACCCTGTATATCATGGAGGAATTATGTTACTTATATCGAATCATTACACCCATTACGGTATGTCTGCGCATGCCTGTCGTTAACAGTTCGACTTTCACAAGATTCTGAAAAGTAACCCTTCAAGTTGGTCAGGCCTTTTGAGCGATCGCTTCTGCCGGAAAAGTTATGTCCAGCTCGCAATGCACTTTGAACATGTGCAGACAGTGCCGACACTACTGAAAATTTCAACTTCTATATTTTCTGATAAATCTTCCTCAGAATACTACCAAAATGATAGGCGAGGGTTTGTCGATGAAAATGTGTTCAAATTGTACCACCTTTTTCGGGGTATTTTTGATTACACGTCATGTTCAGTTTCGAATGAAACGTGCATGCAAGCAGTAGGCGAGACCGGACAGATTGTAACAAAAAAGTTTTCACAGTTTTTTCTCGAAAGTGTTTTCCTCAATCAGGAAATAATTTGCGTGATTTACTACTTACATATGTGGTGACCCGATTGCGTGAAAGTACGTGACAAAATCTTGGACACTTAGACATCTAGCTTCATCTTACACAAATCTGAACCTTTGTTACAATGTGCCCCAGTCCGGGGTAAATTGTAACACATCTGTTTTACTTATTTAAATACAAATATGAACACAAATAAACATTTCTAAAAAATATAAATGAAAACAAAGATCATTATTAAACATTTGATATGCACGAGTTAAAGAATCATCTGATTCTATCAAAATCTTCTTCTTCGCTTTCTTTACTTTTGCTTTACTTTTTGGATTCTCGATTGTTCTGTTGTTCGTCTAGAACATCCTGTTCCGGTGTGTCAGCAACCCAGTAAACAAACTAACCGCAATATGGCAGCAGATTCGAGTAAATCCTGACGTCAGATTCGGGGCCTACTATGTCCGCATTAAACTATGGTTCTGCGGTCAGAGCCTGATATCAGGATCTGACCGCAGATTGATATCAGATTTCGATCAGACCTTGTTGACAAAAACCGATCGCACTTTGGCGGCAGAAATCAAGCAGATCCTGATGTCAGGATCCAAAACCATAGTTTAATGCGGACATAGTAGGCAATTTGATATATTAGTATAGATTTAAAAACAGTCCGAAAGTCTTAAGCGTAAATATATATGGAACACGTTTATAAGACCGACTTGAACAATTTGCTTCTTACCATATTTTATGAAAGAAAGAAAAGTTGGAAAACCATGTATTTAGACGGGTATTATAACATTTTTAATATTTTACTTAGCAGGTTGTTAGTCAATTGAATGCCAGGGAGGGCCAAAATAATTATTTAAACTTTTAAAGACAGTTCTCCCAAATAAAAAAGAATTAATGATAACTATTAATTCAGTCATCTTAGGGACGGGTATACCAAATATGTACTCTGCTGTGAAATGCCGGCAAATGCGGGCGGTATTCGAGAACCCTGAATGATCGAGCCCTCGGCCACGAATTCCACTTGGCGGTCGCGTCGTGAACTACGACTATTTAAAAATCATTTTAAAAAAATAAAACGTTAGAACCTTCCTCTCGGCAAGACGAACAAAGTGATGTAACACACTTGTGGGTACAATTCATATTTACTGAGAAATCGCATTTCAAAGTATGCACCTTTAAATTTATATAATAGCACAGACGAGGTATAGAATAGACCTATCACCTTATGGGACTTCGTGTCACCACCCAAACTGTGTTACCGACCCATAATTTGAGGACTGAATTTAGCGAACTCTGTTCATGAACAGCGTCTAACTCAAGAACTACTCTGAAATGTGTTGAAATACTGAAAGATGTGTGCGTGCTTGTATACATGTGACTTGTTTAGAGTGAGAGTTTAACATAGAAGGCGGGCTTTCGCTAAGCTACGCTTTGGCTCGGTTTGTCAACGACTCACGCCGGATTTCTCTCTGAAAATCTATTTCGGGGATCAGCAGCCTATATGGCGCTGCAATATGGCACTTCTTGAGAGCTTATACAAACTATAAATTGCAAGATGAAATTGAATGTTAGTATTTTACATGTAGTGGAACTTTTAACTAATATTTTCACCTGTCCTACGCCGAAAAATATTAAAAACTGACACTATTACTAACATTCCCGCAAATCTCGGCACATCGCACGTGTCTAAATAGACGGTGCCCATCCTACGACACGTAAAAATCATTGAAAATAATGAATTGAAACGTTTTTGTAAAATTTATATTCGTAGTTTTTGGGACCCCGAGGCCCTTAAATCCCTACATTTCATTACAAATTGATTGGATCTGTCCTTATTAACTATTGAATGGATTTAAAAATTATAAAAACATCTAAGATGTAAGTACACGAGCGTAGGTATCGCTTACGTTAAGATTTGGGCACACAGCAGTTCCGTGAAAGTTCACGTAGAATTCAGGTACTCTTCGTTACTTTCCTCAATTACTTTACTCCAAGTAGTTATCATTACAGTCATTAAAAATAATCAGGATTTTATCATGTTTGTGTGTCATTTTCATCAGAAAAATACTAGTAATCCATTTGTGATACATCTATGATGGAAATTGGCATACTCATTACTGAATGGCCTATCGCTGACTTTGTCTTTATGCCACTACTCTAGCGTTTATGACCCCCGACCCGCATCATTTGAAAGCTTTTACCTAAGAACCCATTAGGTTCGTAAAAAAAGGTACGCGTTACCGTTCAACCGATTTCAAGAGAGCGTACAGTGAAAAGGGCAGAATGTCGTGGCCATTGGATTTTTTAACTTTCTGAGTACGAATACAGATCCGACACTGAAGGAAAAAGATGAATGAGTATAATGGTCTTGAATTTCTAAATTTTAACCCTTTGCGATCGGCAGATATCGCTTTTGGGAGTACCAGCAGGTCGGAGCAAATCTATTGTTTCGCAATTACTTTTCCGTACAGGATTTAAAGTATGGATATTAAAACACACAGAATTTGTTGAAACTGATTTGTTGTATTTAATACTGCTTATAATACGTAAGAATATAAAATATTTAATCTCTGTAATGTTCTAAAGAATGGTATTTCGCGAAACAATCACCGATACGATGTCTCCGCTACGGGGACACCGACTTCTACGATGATTTAAAAATGTCCCCGCTACGGGGACACCGACCGCAAAGGGTTAAGCTACGATAAGGTTGACCGCGGCGGTATACACCTGCACGGAGAGATTTTTCGCCTTCTACGTGTAAAAGCCACAATAATGGCGCAACATTTCAAAAAATGGCATTAATGGAAGCCGGTATAAGCGTGGCGTTGGGTAGCTAAAATTTTGAGACACAAAAATTCTAGAAAAAAAAATTAAAACACCGCTACTATCCAAGACACGTCTGATTAGCTGTCCCTTAAGTCTTATCTATGCATACACTGCATTAAAGATAAAATTATGAAAAAGAAAACCAGAATAATAGATTCTGAGGTCTGCAAACGCATTGTTTGAGGTGGCCGAAACCGAGACGTCGAGCCCGTCGACATCGACAAAAGAACGAGATGGTCGGCGGCCGACGAAGGCAATCTCTTCGGAGAGCTGCCAGCGACCGCTGGACTGCAGTGATCCCCGAGCTTCGAAAATTTTGGGATGGTCTCTTTCAAATTCACGTGGCAAAGAGCTATTGGGAATTTCCCGGCCCAGGCAAGCGAGCTGCGCGCTCCTTTTTTATGATCGGCTTACCACTCACCCCAGATTACTGTAATGAGGTTTGAGAACAATGTCGACTGGTCTCGTACCCGTCTCAATTTCAAAATTTTTAGCTACGACACGGTTGACCGCTGCGCTATACCCCTGTGCGGAGAGATTTTTGCCACCTGCGTGTAAAAGCCACAATAATGGCGCATCGGTCCAAGAAATGGAAAATCATAATTAAAACCGACTTCAAAAAGATTAAAATGCGCTAAAAAGTAAAAAATAATTTTGTTCCTTATTTAATCTACGACACTCAATTTTTTTATATCAGCGCCTCATCATTTGTGTAAATCTGGCGCCGACTTGAGTGTCGTCATAGATTAAGTAAGGAACAAAATTATTTTTTATTATTATATGTCTGTATTATATCATATAGACCATCATTAATGTATGCACAAACACATGATGAATGGGTGGGGTTCAGCAACAGGTGCTCTTAAAAAACATTAAAGCACTCTTTTTACAAATTACGTTATTGCAAGCGAATAAAATTTGTTTTGTATTAAATAAACCGGAATAGGACAGCAAAGTTAAAAGGCAAATGTGATATCGTTTTATTTTCATCCTCCTTTCTCTTCCGTTGAACAGAATATGTTCATAAGACGATTTTTAAATTGTTACTCTAACAGAAACATTTGTAAATCGCGGGCTTCGACTCAAAAAATAACTCAGTTATACCCGTGCTGAATTCTAATTCCTACCACGCGTAACGTTACAATCTGTTTCGAGACTTCGCCGGTAACGTTGCATGCGACACTAAAATGGTAAGGGGGTCCTAGGACC